>JAPZDV010000014.1:11079745-11095030 GCA_029814665.1 Acanthurus lineatus | reverse complement strand
CATTTGACATTTCAGCTTACTCTGATGGTCTCTGCACCACCTGGTATCCAAAACCTGCAGCATTGTTACTCAGGGACCTCCAGGAGACAGGATCAATGTTAAAACAAAGAGCAGCTTTAAATGCTGAGGAAAGAACAAAAGAAATGACCACATAATCATTCTGGTCTTAAGCTTCTATTATAAAAATGTCAATGTGATTATATGAGGGTTTATTGATAAGTTCATGGCCTAAGGTTCAAGTAAATTGGCTATACAGGTTTCAGTACATGCACATGCAGATTAATTCTTTGTGTGATTATGCAAAAAGTTACAAGTTAATAACATGTAATTTTTCTATTTTCCTAATAAAAAAAATTGCATGTCACTGCCTTCTGAAAAAATGGAAAGCATCAGCATCGGCTTTCGCTTTATTTTCATTAACCCATAAGATATATTTACTTCAAACTTTTTGTAGAATTATTGAAACAGTTAAACTGCATATGCATGTAAAGAGAGTTCATAACTCATTTGCCTGGACTTTCGGCCAAAAACTACCAATAAGCCCTCTTAGAGACATGTAGTCTGGAAAATAAAGCATCCATGTGTTGCTTTCTGTGCATTTACGGGGTGTAGTGGTGTAATTTGAAGTCTGCAAAAATATATCACTTGGGGGCGCCAATGCTCATTTAAAACCAAGTGGCTCATTAATTATTCATTAAGTTAAAGTGTAAGTTTACATTCAGAAGGACATTTTTTGGGCAGTTTTCTGCCTGTGTTCTTTTGATTATAATTCTCTGATATTTTCTGCATTCTTACATTTTTACTGGCAAAAACAGAACTTCTTTTAAAAATTCTGGGACTAACCTAAATGCAAAGATACTGTGTAACACCTTACATGGCTTCTGTGTACCATTCATGTGAGATTTCCTGACATTGAGTGATTGTTGTTCTGAAAAATGTAGACTCCTTTTTTTGTCCTTTTTTGGCCACAATATTAACATGGCCAGTATTTTACAAAATGGTAATGTGATTAGATAACAATGTTATCACAAGCATTAACTTCCTCAAATAGATCTGTTTACCATCTGATTGATCATTGTCTTACACCTCTAATGGTTATTAATAAATTATTGTTTTCATTGCACAACAGTGACTTCATATGAAAAATTTGCTGTCACAGTTTCTCCAGACAAAAAAAATGAATCTTAGATAATGATTAACAATCATGAGACTGACAGGTTCTGCTTTTTCTTATCACTGGTGCAGACATGTTTGGATACTTTTGCCTTTAAAGGCTTAGAGAGAACAACAACAAAAAATGTTCTATTACTTATTATCTATCTATCTATATATTTTATATATTATCTATCTATCTATATATTTTATATATTATCTATCTATCTATTATCTATTTACAGCTTGCTGAATCGGATATGTTCCTGTTGTTATTATTAGCCAGCCTTTTGTAGTGACCTATTTTTTTTTTACAAACTGACATTATTTTTTCAAATTTCTTCTCTGTGCAACATTTATTGGCATTTCAACAACAGATATTGCCTCACCAACATCAGAAGTTCAAAGAGCCATTATTCAGTGATCAGAGGTCTCAGTTCGAGTTATTGAATGGTTTCTTTTGGTCTTTTTTAATTGTAATTTTTTAAAAATCATAATGTTTCTAGACAAGATTTAGCTGTTCTCTCAAAATCATATAAAACAATTTGTACAATTTGGTTTCCCAGTAACATACATAACATTTTCTAAATTTTCTAGTATTCTACAGGAACGTAAAGCTAACTGGGCTATTGGAAATTGTGATTAAATGTCATTAAATGAAATGACACATCATTCTAAGTGCTAGTACAATTATTATTATTAAAAAAAAAGAAGAAGTCAAAATCAAGGAGTTTAAATTTGTCTTACCTGACAAGAATATTGTAGTAATTATTATCCACTCCATTGAGATTCGCCCATGGAAAAGTTACAGTTCAGTCTGACAACTATTGTGTTTCTGGGGGCCTAAAACTGTTTGTGTGACTGCAATTGTCAAGGAGGGAGGTGATAAAAGTGTCAGAAATCATATGAGGGCTCAAAGCAAAGGCTACCAGTTAGAGGAACTCTTATGTAGGAGGGGTTACAAAATTTGCACTCTTTCTGTTTTAAATGCACATGCTGTATATTTTGACTTGGTGGCACAAAGCTTAGGTTTTGTTTAATTTGGATTTAATCACTTAAGCACTAATTTTTCAAAGATTCATACAAAAAAACTTCAAATAAAGTAGTCATCTACAAGTTATGTAAAGCTAGCAGACTGAACTATTAAGATGACTGATTTGGTTGATGCTAATTTGAATGCAAGGCTGATAAATAAGGATTGAGATACAAAATTAAAAAAATTTAAAAACCCCTCACCCTTAACCGCAGCTCTCTTTGCTGGGTACGGTGACAAATTCTTTGCAAAAAAAAAAAGGAAGTAGGTGTAAGACTTGCTTAAGTGATTTCAGATTGTAAGCATGTTATTATATATATATTTATGCATATCTATATATCTATATATAAAATATATAAATGCCAGTCCAAATTGCCTAATCTCCTTATTTAACTGATATAGTTCAATTGATCTCTTGATGCTGTCAATGTCTGTCATTCCCTTGTAAGGCAGTTGAAGAGAGAGGAAAGTACAAGTGAAACTGTGAACATCTGCATTGGCTGGCCAAACTTTGCAGGAAGTGAAGGGATACTTGCTGAGCCCAGTTCAGACTATCCTTCTCATGGAATAAAAACCAACAACGTAGAAATCAAAAGATCCATTTCTCCTTTTTGCCTGACTTCCTCTGTACTTGCGACCCATGTGTGACCCAAATACTTTGATTATTTTTTAAGTAGCTCACACAATGAGAAGGAACAATAACACTGGATTCTATTAGTGCTTACTTTATGTACAAGGTTATTATTGCTACTGTAGAGGTTCTTACCGTGATTATTACATCACCAAGTTTATGTACTGTTACTTTAACATATAATATGTCATTTCTGCCACAAGAGGCCTCTTAATTAAAATGAGGAAAATAAAAGACGTAGTTTTTAATAATGAGTCATGGGATTTGTTAATTTCATTGTTAAACAGTCACTCTTGCTGAAGAAAATATCCCTGACAGACTCAGGCAAAATTGTTCAGAGCTGCCCACTTGTTTGATGATGAACCAAGTCACCCTGCTTTTTGTGTGTGTATCACACTCTACATGTTGACTCATTCAGCCAACAGTCTCTTTTTGAAGTCTCTGAGAAAGTTAAGCTGCAAAGTTTCACATCCTCTCCAATGTGTTGTGCTTGAGAGTAAAATTAAATAAATACAAAGTATTTCAACCTACAGATATAGCGCATGTGCGACCTTTGTCAAGCTCACCAGTTGACCCTTTCCTGCCGAGTAAAGACCATCGAGAAAGGTCATGAAAAAGTCAAAGATCAGCACACTGTGTTACTGTGTCTGGATTAGATTTCTAAGGGCAGGTTAGCAATGGTGTCACATGCTCTCCAAGCCTCTGTATATGTGTATGAGTGTGTGTGTCTGTGCATGTGCTATTACCACATATCGCAGACACCCCAAAGTTATCTTCCTCCACATACCCTTTCAAATGACCTCTGGGTACTGAGATGCTCTTCTTGGTTTTAATAACTTTAGACAAACTGCACTTTAAGACTGTATGAAATCTACAGTTCTATTCATTAAAATAAATAATCATAAAAATGTCTTAAACTAAAATGTACAAGGTGCAGGGATGTGCTCAGGAGATGCATGATTTTGTTAGAGGAGGATGCGGAAAACAATGACATCTGCATGAAACTTTATCAAATATTTTTGTTTAACATTTCTCCTCATCTACCTAGTAATTTGTACAATGCTTTACACCACATTTTAACATGTCTTCCCAATATACCTTCCAGTCCTGACTGTCTCTCACTCTTTCATTTTCTCTGCCATTCGCTGAAACACTCTTTGCCCTTTCACTGGCCGCTCACCACCACGTTACTCCAGCCCCAGTCTCTCTGAATGTCACAGCCCATCTCTGGTTGCGTCCTGTTCTTTTTATAGCTGGGTAGCTGAAATGTGAGGGGTCACAATGGGAGGATAAATACAAGAGCCAGCAGGTTGGAGGGGTGTCGCAGACGAAAGCTGGATCTTCTCCCTCCCTCTCTCTTCTCTCAGCTCTCCTCCTAACCTCAAAGGTAAAAAAAAAAGAATCCAAATGTTTTATTGGAATGAATGCATCACTGTATATGTTAGTTTGAGCCACCTGTAAAATATGTTGTTCTTGTCATGTCCTTTTCAACATGAGATAATGTCTGATTGCATCTGCACGAACACATCTGTGGTTATTGTGACAGCAAACCCTATGTAGGCCTCACATATAACCACAGTTGTGTGTCACTTCACTTACCGTGAAAACACTAAAAGAGACTTCGGTGTTTATTCAGAAATACCTTCACTACTCACCAGTGAATAGCTTGACTTGAACTCCACTTCACACGCTGTGTTTGGAAGTTTCTTCTCAGTATTATTCAAATGCCATGTAGTATTATTACACAACATACTAACTTCCATTACTGACCAGTTAAGCTCATGTATCTGCCTCAGTGATTGTTGCTTCACACCCTCTTTATCCGCTGTAAAGTTTCCACTGCATTGTTAAAGGGGCGATTCGGTGGTTTCAGTGAGCTCTAAATTTAGGTAGGCTGTCTGGTTGTTAATCTGCCTTTGCACGAGTCCTGAACAGTGGGTTTTGTGCTTCTTTTAAGTAATGGCTTCTTGCTGAGTCGTAGTGTGTGTATATTTAGTCCAACCTATTGATAGTGGAGGCACAGATGGGGGAAGAGAGGAACAAGTGGGTGGGAGGTGTGGTATAGTAGAGCAGGGAGGACGAGTGGAAAAGGGGGAGTGAAGGGGAAGGGAAAGGTCAGGGATAAGAGGCTAGAAAATGGAATAGGTCACCCACATGCTTGTCATGTTTTTTTCAAGGGTGGTCAGATATGTGAAGGGTAGGGTAGAGGAGGGTGGAGGGCTCTCTGACACTGGATCCCCTGTTCAACTGCATATTGTGCCTGGGGAGCAGTGTGTAACTAAAACCCATAAAGTGCCCTATGTTGCTTTTACAGACATAGCTGCAACAACTGCAGTCACATAAACAGCACATAGGCTGATGTGTACAGTGACACAGACAGGAAAATGTCAAACCAGACCATCAGGCTTGCTTCACCACTTCCTTGAGACAGTCAACCCAATGTTCTAGTCTTTCATCAGATGTTTTCTCATACTTTCAGAAAAACCACAAAGTCGCTTGCTGTTGAACTTTTCCCCTAACACATCTGTGTAGTTTAAGCCCTGTGTCTTCCTTATAAACCAGTAAATGTTTCCTGATTATCTTGTCCTCTGTTTGTCTCCTCCTTCTAAACAGAGTCAGGATGCCTCACGCATACCCTTTCCTCACTCCTGAGCAAAAGAAGGAGCTCAGTGATATTGCTCACAAGATCGTCGCTACTGGCAAGGGAATCCTCGCCGCAGATGAGTCTACCGGTAAATAATGACTTTTTATAATAAAGAAATAAGCTATCAACATTCAGCTTTGTGATTACACTGTCCTCAGTGTGTAACACACACATCGGAGCTGGCAAGAGTGCAACTGAACCATGCAAAAAAAAATTCTGCACACTTCTGCAAGTACTCAAATGAGCACACAGCAGTTCTCAACCATCTTATTTCTGCATGAACTCCAGGCAGCGTGGCCAAACGCTTCCAGAGCATCAATGCTGAGAACACTGAGGAGAACAGGAGGCTGTATCGCCAGCTCCTCTTCACCGCCGATGACCGCGTCGTCCCCTGCATTGGTGGCGTCATCCTCTTCCATGAGACCATGTACCAGAAGACCGATGATGGCAAGGCCTTCACCCAGTACCTCAAAGACAGAGGCATGGTGGTGGGCATCAAGGTCGACAAAGGTGTTGTCCCTCTGGCTGGAACCAATGGCGAGACAACCACTCAGGGTGAGTGTCAAACAGATTTGGGCCAAATCCTATTTCTTATTTCTACCCCTATCCTTCATTTTCAAGTGCTGTTTTTGGTGATTATGAGCTAAGTATGTAAGTATGACACTCTTGTGCCTTTGTTGAACTTATTTAGTTCCTCATCCCTTTCCACAGGTCTTGATGGACTGTATGAGCGCTGTGCCCAGTACAAGAAGGATGGTGCTGACTTTGCCAAGTGGCGCTGTGTGCTGAAGATCACCCCCACCACTCCCTCTAGACTGGCCATCATTGAGAACGCCAATGTCCTGGCCCGTTATGCCAGCATCTGCCAGATGGTAAGATGCAGCCGACAGTTGCTGCAGGAAGTGTGGCAACTTGACAGGTTATCAAAATGATTTTATCAGTTCAATGGCAACAAGAGGTTTATGTACTGACAGTCTACAAGGCTGCTGTTTTTGCATCTCATTATATTTAAAACACAGAAATGCAAGTTCAAAGACAGTATAAATTTGGTTTGTCAACAGTTCCTAAAGGCATATTGCCTTCTATAAGAGGGATTAACTGTTATCATGATAAAAGCAGCTGCAGTGTGGGTTTGTGTTCTGCATGACTGTGTTTATTATTATCATGTCACTTACTTCCTGCATTGAAGAGAAATGTTTTCTCTCTCTGAAATTTTGGTGAAACCTTTTCAGTTTAATGCAGCTGATAATGCCAACCTCACACTGGCTTTCAGTAGGGTTTTTTTTTTTTTTTTTTTTTTTTTGCACAACAAAGAAACATTAGGGCTATCTTTTTTCCTGTAAGTTTGGAAATGAAAAATGCCTTTTAACAGTTAATATTAATAATCTCTCAACTAGACTAGACTTTAAAGTGTAGATTTAAAAGCATCTGTTGTGTCTTTGAAAACAAACTCAATAAAGCCTTCTTAATATGGACCCAGTATAAGAAACAATAAGAAGCTACAACATAACTTATACAGTATTTCCCCACCATGGTTTGCATTTCTTGCCTCCTTATTATCAGGTTACCTTTCACAGCTGCCAGTCACACTAACAGAATCTTTTTGACTTCTTTCATCTTTGTGTTCCTCAGCACGGCATCGTCCCCATCGTCGAGCCTGAGATCCTCCCTGACGGTGACCATGACCTGAAGCGCTGCCAGTACGTCACTGAGAAGGTCCTGGCTGCCGTCTACAAGGCCCTGTCCGACCACCACGTCTACCTGGAGGGCACCCTGCTCAAGCCCAACATGGTGACTGCCGGACACTCCTGCTCACACAAGTACACCAGCCAGGAAATCGCCATGGCAACTGTTACCGCCCTGCGCCGCACTGTGCCCCCTGCAGTTCCTGGTGAGCTGGGATACTCTTGTTGATGCACATGTTTGCAAACTTCACACACATGAAAATTTGACCTTGAGATCTTGCTTTCATCCTGAATTCTTTATTGAAAGTCTGCATGATATTCAGGAACATATAAGGAAGTGCATTGCCTAACTCTTATGCTCTTCCTGTGAAGGCATTACCTTCCTGTCTGGTGGCCAGAGTGAGGAGGAGGCCTCCGTCAACCTGAACTCCATGAACCAGTGCCCCCTGCACAGGCCCTGGGCCCTGACCTTCTCTTATGGCCGTGCCCTGCAGGCCTCTGCCCTCAAAGCCTGGGGCGGCAAGAAGGAGAATGGAAAGGCATGCCAGGAAGAGTTCATCAAGAGAGCTCTGGTACGTTTTAATATGAACAAAAATGATAATAGAAGAAAATTAAAGGATGTCAGCTGCTAAAAAAATGCAGGCCTATGTAAGATTTTGCAGTAGAGTTTTGTTTAGACAACTGTATGGGCTGTAGGCATCAAACTTCACTACTTTATCGTACATTTAGCAATTCTGTCCTTTTTGTCTCTTTCAGGCTAACAGCCAGGCCTGCCAGGGTAAATATGTTTCCTCTGGAGCCAGCGCTGCCGGTGGAGAGTCACTCTTTGTGGCAAACCACGCTTATTAAGCATGGACACAATTTCCTTTCCACCTTCTTCCCAACACTAATGTATCACCATGGAAAAAAAAAGGCCACGTTCTCCTAGGCACCACCTAAAAGCACTTTTACAGCATCGCGGTACAAAGTGAAAGAGAGAGATGGAAAAACAAACCTTTCCTTTGGGTTGTTGCTGCAGCCAGAAGATCTTGAAAAAACGCTCTGCCTCCATTCCCATACCTTTTATTTTTAAACACCTTTTCTTGGGTAAAGATTCCCACACTGTTTTTACACAACTTGTACCATTTTTATTCCTTGGTCTGAACCACCAAATGCAGTATATGATCTTTGCTGTTACCATGGAATAAAGTATTTACCCTCACATGTTGTTTTACTTTCTTTTTGAGCCTTTTCATATGTTTTTGAAAGGGTTGTGGGGAAACATCAGGAAGAATCTGCAGTAAATGTAGGCTAATGTTACTATAAAATAAGTTATAGTACTAACAAAATAATACAAAAACAATAAATAATAGATCAGGACTGGTTTTCAAACTAATATTTTTAATTCAAACAAAAAATTCCTATTAAGACTGTGGCACATCTTTGACTTTACATGGAAACAGCAATGATAGCAGACATCCAGAAAAACATTACTGTGTCTTCCATTAGTAAATTAGTTATGTAGATGTAGGTGCAGAAGTAAATCATTCTCAACTTTAAAACCACACTTCTTCTTTCACTAAGGTATTTCTGACTGAAACTGAAAACCAACCTGAGTTAACTGACCAGAGTGGCTGAGCTGAACACGTTAAAAAAGTATCTGTCAGGAAACCACTAGCAGCTCGTTGTAATAGAAAGTCATTTAGCTATACATATGATATTTTAACTACTCAGTGCAGATTATAGTAATGAGCTTTACATAATTAGTATTAAAATAACTCAACCTTGAACTCTCGCAGGATCTTCTTTGTTTCACATATAATATCCCCTATTGGGCACACAATTCAAAATATTTGTCTTTCATTTATTAGGTTATGAAATGGGCAAAATATACATAGACCAAATTCACACACTGTTTAAGTGCCAATGGTTTCTGCATGAATTGATCTTTTTTCAAAAAAAAAAAAACTTGAATGCTGAGCTAATAGTGCTCTTCCGTCAGACTGTGTTCATGGATGAGGAATTGAAAAAATGCATCAGAAAGCAAAATAAATCTTGCAAATACTTGGGACACAGATTTCTGTTTCCTGTGAGTCAATTTATGCTCTATTTCTGGAAACAAGTCTGGCATATAAACAGCTGGACTGTAAGATCTTACTTCCACATCTGACCACTTCTGACATACATGCTGGAAGTCTTACTGGCAGTCAGCCAAAACTGGAGGATATTTGCAGAAGGAGCCCACGTGTTTTTCTTACATCAGCCAGACTTGAACCAATGTCACAAACATATACTGACATATTTTCTCAATATAAAAGTGTTACAAAACAAACACTATTCATCCCATTGCAAGTTAAGGTACCATTAAATGATTTATAAGCTGTTACTTTAAGATGAAATAGTTACACAGTGATTCTTTCATTTGTGATTCTCAGTGACTGATATTTTCTTTGATTAAAATAAAACACATATAGGTTAGAAATTGATTGTGTTTGTGTTCAAACACTGTTCCCTTTACCTTATCATCATATAATCTCAGGTACAATCATCACAATGTTATACATTATTACTTAGAATCTGTAACATGATAAATAATCAGGTAAAATAATTTAAGAGACAAGCTTAACACATCACAATGCAACAGAGGAAGAAGAAGCTGAGAGATTGTGAGCATCTGTGCTGTTCAGCCTAAATGCGGTGCAGGAGCGCTGTCACTGAGACAACAACAAATGCAAGCTCATTTGCAGTTGTTGATGCTGTGGAAGATGTGGTTGTGTTTGCAGAGTCTGTGCTGCGACACACAAAGCTGCTGTCTTGGTCGGTTCCACTGGAGGTGAATGTCATAAAGTTAACATTCGCTCCTGCTACTTGAGCCATGATCCACTGCTGGAACTCAGACACTCTGGCATAGACCTCAGGGAAACCAGCTGTGGCACAAGGTATTCCAAAACTTGCAATGCCAGTCTGGATCCACATGGAGCCTTGTTTGCATTGCAAAGGTCCACCAGAGTCACCCTGAAAAAAGTTGAAAAGACACTGTTTGTATCATGCAAATCATTAGATTGGGGTAGCCCCCCTTTGCAAAAATATAATTCAGTGGGATTGTCAAGGAAGAAAATAGAAGAAAAAACAGTCAGCCCTACTTAAAATACTGTATTTTAGATGAGTATTTCAACCTGACACGCTCCTTTGTTCTCTTGCCCCGCACAAATCATCTGATCAGTGATGTTGCCTTCGGTTGAGATGTACTTGCAAGTGCACTCTTTATTTCCGATGACGGGAATCTGAACCTCTTGCAGTGGGTAGGAAGCTGGCAAGGACTCTGATGGCGACAAAAATCAAAAGACAACATTTAAATGTTAAGCAGGTATAATGTTTATTATCTTAGGTCTGCATGCACTAAACACTAACCATAGAGTTCCCTTGACTTCTGTGTGTGTTATTTTACAGGTATTCAGTTGTAAGCTGAATTATCAGGTGAATTAAACCTTGATTTGATAATGGATCTAGCTGAAAAATCTGCAGGATACTCACCATCCTTACTAAGTCTGCCCCAGCCAGTGGACCAGCAGGAAGTGGAGTTATGGACCTGGCTGGAGTTACTTGCCAGGCAGATAGGTCTGATGTAGTTAGTGAAGCTGACAGGGCTGCTAAGCTTCATGAGGGCAATGTCATTGTTGAACAAGGTGTTGTTGTAGTCGGGATGTACGATGATCTGGGACACAGAGCGGCTCACTTCATGGATGTTAGGGCCACTTTGAGTCTCTCTTCCAAGGTAGAGAGTCCATGCACTAGGTGAGTTTCTGCATAAAAGAATAAATTAAAACAAATAAAATCAGTCGACAAATGCAGGTGACAGTCTATTGTTGCGCAATGACCTTAACTTTCCTATGCACTATATCCAGTAGTTGCATCAAAACTAAACTTTTGTCTAAAATAGACCATTGTTGAATCAGTAAATTTTAGTTCCTCAATCTATTAAAAGGAACATATAATGAAATCAAGAGTCTGACCTTAAAACTCTTTCACTTCCCAAATAGGTAAAGAACTTAGACTATGATACCTAGAGGCAATGAGCTCATCTAATTCATATTTCTGTGCAATTTTCTTATTAAAGGTAGGGTCAAACTGTACATTTTTAGATGTAAAGGGTACCAGGTCTGTGCCAGAAAAGCAATGCATGCTGCTTATATCAGTTGGGTTTAGAGGAACAAAGTTTCAGTTTGACTGACATTGTCAAATCTGGTCTTTAGTCAGTTCTGTGACAAAGTGAGTATTGATGAACATCAAAAGTTTTTTCTCTCCAAATGCAGTTATTGGAGAAATATCTGTGGACACTGTCTTTATTACACATCTCTCTATATAACTGTTTTATTAATGTCATTTCCTATTTTCAGTAGTTAACATTGTACTTCAAAGAAAGCTAACCAACACTGTCTGAAACTAATGTGTTCCTGCTCTGAGGCAACAGATGCACATTTCCTTTTGCACCTTTGTACGACTTTTCTGAAATTTTCAGCCTATGGAGTCAGTTTTTACTCTAGTGTAGTCCTCTTAGGTTTAGCTCTTTGTTTTGTCTGTGTTCTTCAAATGATAGTTATGAAAGGGCAGTTGATGCATGGGGCTTTTGTGTGGAAAGGGTTTAGGGTCAGGGAAAGAAATACAAGTTGAGAAAATGGAATAAAATAAACATGAGTTTCTCTTACGTTAGGATGCAGTGGGCTGCTGTGAGAACCCACTCAACACTGATGAGTGTCCCGCCACAGATGTGAGACCTTGCAGCATTGAAGTGCAGGCTGGCCTGCCAGGGCCATGACCCAGCTGTGGCATTCATACCACCCACAATTCTCGTATTCAAAGGTGCAACTCCACAATCTGAAAGTGTGTCAGTGTACATGCGGTTAAGTTAAATTCATGTGCTCATTTGTGGCATGGGTTTATATGCTTTATTGGAAATGTGAGTGTGCTTACCCTGAGCCTTTGACCCTATAGGAAACAAAAATGAAAAAATTATTTATGTCTGTTTGCCTAAATATGAGTATGCATACTTGTTACATCCAGCAAAAAAGTATGAGTATATTAGAAGTATTGACAATGCAATGTAGGTGTATATCACTGCAGACACAGGGTGGCACTAGAGGTCCAACTGCATCCTCAAACTCCAGGGACAAAGGATAAGCTGCACATACAGAGCTGGGCAAATATCCCTTAGTATTTTGAACTGAGAAACTAATAACTTTTTAGCAACTGTCTTCCCAAAAATTTCAAGTTTTCAATCAAACTTAAACTCCTACACTTTGACATAAACTTGTCATAAAGTTGTCATTGCATTCACACCTTTACAGGAAATGCTTTTTGAGTCATCGGAATTGTTTTTTAAAAGTCATATAAAGGAAACCAGCTTCTGCAGTAGATCCAGTGATTGTAATCTCTTACTATACTTTCTTTGATAACTGAGAATGATTTCTGTTAATTGTTAGAAACAAGAAAAGATGCTACCTCTAGAGTTTTTAGAAGATTGCTTTTTTAAAATATTTTTTAAATATTCTTATTTTTGTGTCAAAAATCTGATGATATGTACATTTTAAAGAAGAATAAATAACACAATTTCACCCAGAGAGCTCTCTTATTACAAGAAAAAACCCAAACCCTTTTTTGTGGTAGTTTCTGTTTCAATAAGTTTTCCCAAGACCACATGTGTCATGATGACACATTCACACCTACTAATGAGGTGACAAACAACAGAAGTCAGCTATTACGAGCTGCAGTTGGTAATATGAACAAAGAAACCTTGTAATTTGTTATAGATAATAAACTGGTAGTTTGGTGTAAAAGCTCACCTTGCCCAATGAGGAGTGTAGACATCAGTAGTATCCACATAACCATGGCTGCCATCCTGTCCTGACACCTTCTTTCTGTTTTAAGTAAAGACAGAGATCTTTTTTTAACTTTATTGCTTCATAACACAGCGCAGCATACACTCCCTCCTCAAACCTGTTTTTCCTGATGCCATCTGTTGTAAAGTTTCACACCATCCTCACCAAACAGAGTAAATAACTTTTTCTTCATCAACAACCAGGCTTTTCTATTTGTATTACAATGTGAAGAATATATTATTAGTTGAATTTAGTGATACATGACCCCACAACTGTCACCTGTGATTTAAAGAAGCATTGTCAAAGTGCAAAAAAATACAGTTTGTATGTATTATGTAATGACCAGCCAGAAACTAAAGGCGCAGACCTTTTATGCTCTTTGGTATGAGTCCTGAATGTGATTAGTGATAGCACTTGAGCTACAGTATGACACATGTGTACAGTTATTTTGAACTCCATATCTTTTTTCAGATGCTAAGTAATATTTGTATTTTTCTGTGACGTCACTAAAAGTGCTTAGTTCTCATTCTTGCGTTCCGCTGTCAGAATAGTAGTCTATATATTAATTAATGGATTATAACTTCTGATTCAGCAGTGTATTAGCATCACTATGAATTGCGGCTGGTAAAAGCGAAACTCACGGGCGTAACTGAGTGCAACCATGTGCAATGCACAAGAGCCCAGAAGCCTCTAGAGGCCCATAATGAATCCTGATTATTGCTGCTCGATTTTTCAAGGTCATGTAGCCTTCAGTGTGTGTGTGTGGGCCAGCAGTGTGTTTGTGTTTGTGTTTGGGGTTAGAGAGTAAGTCAAAGAAACACATAAGCACTGGGCTCAGTTATTATTATGTAACACTGCTGGTCGGGCTAATTCAGTTACTTGTCGGATGTCACGGTTTGAAGTTTTGGTTTGGCCATTAGCTGTTTTATTTTGTCGTTTTTCTCCTCTTGTGTCATGAGCTGTTCGCCTTCCTATCTGTGTGCATTCCCGCCCATTTGATTGATGATTGATTTCACCTGTTCAATATTTATTTTCTCTGTCAGGTGATTTAACTCTTTGTGTTTCATTCTCGTGTGGATTTACCTGCATCCATTCCTCTGCTTTGCTCCTTATGTCATTGCAGTCAGTGGGTTTAGATTAGGTTTTATATTTCCCCAAAACACATTCTATCTACTAACTCAGCATTTTAATCTGCGTGAGTTTAAGTTATTAAAGCTCTCCATTAGTTTTCTTATCCTGTGACCCTTTAAATTTTATTATTAACTTCTTGAAAAATAATCCCAGTGTAAGCAGAGCACCAGATGTTTAATAGAGAAAACAGCTCTTGACCCAGATCACAGCTCTGCAGCGCATACATTCACACTACACATATTTCCTGATTTTGCTGACATCATCCGAGGGCAGTTGCACTGATCACAGGCCTGAAACACACTCGGCGAACTGCTTTGTTGTTTCACCTACTTTAAAAGATCATTAAACTACATTGAGTATGGAATACTACAGTCAGGGAATGATGTAAAAAAAAATTCCATGAAATGTCTGTGTACTTTTCAGGTTGTTCACTATTCAAGAGTTTTTTTTGTTTGTTTCTTTTGTAAAAGAAAATAACTCATCATGGAAAACTTATTACAGTTAAACTGGTTTTTTTTGAGAGGATTAACTTTTTTTTAAGATTATTCTTAATTAATTTCCCCTTTACATGCCAACATTTCTTAACAATTTTCAGATTTAAATGGTATAAATCTTCTTTTTTAAACTCTTTGTTGTAGTATGTAGAACTATTTCTTTAAATATATAAACTACCTGTGTGTCAGCTTTGTTTTATAGAGGTTTTATCTAGAGGTAGTAGCATTGAAAGTCTGTAAAAAGTTTATGCTTGAAGTACTATTAAAACAACCCTTTAGGGTCTATCCTGTTTGTATTCAAGCTACTTAGTTAATGTCTTCTTAACAAGGTATACCAGTTATTTGTAAGTACACAGTATTATGTAAGAACAATGAACTAGAGCTACATTTGTACCAAGACAAAGACTTGTGTGTTGCTCAACCTCTCAAGTCATTTGTTTTCATTTAAACTGACTCATGACAGATTTAGGTGAAGGTGTATTTCACAGTGCAGAAGTTTAACCACATAACAGTGTCTTTTTATTGTACCAGTACTTCAATGTAAGATACACAACATTTTATTATGCCTTAATTTAGAGGTCAGACTCAAAACAATAGACAACACAGAGTAAAGTCTTGCTGTCTTGATCCACAAAAAACCTTCTTAAAATATTTGATGCT
>JAPZDV010000014.1:11068357-11079238 GCA_029814665.1 Acanthurus lineatus | reverse complement strand
TGCTGTAATTAAAAAATTTCCATTTTAAGGACAAGTGTGTGGAACATTGCGGCCATCTTGTTCATCATGAGTGTAAATGTTACAAGATGATTAAAACTTGCTATACTTATCTCATAGTACCCATATACTGTTAATCAAATATATATTTTTAGTCATATTCATTTTTGAGACCAACTATCAGGACAATCAGGCCCTTTTTCTGGATTATTCTCCTATTTTTATGCCTTTTTTCGTCATATTTCTGACTATTAAGCATAAAATCCAGCAGGGTTTTTTTGCAGACATTGATACATAGTTATCAACCTAAAACAAAGAGGAAAAAATAAATAAATAAATGCATTTTTACACTAAACCAATGATTTTACTTAAATTTAAAACAGGGCAGTCATGAAATCATCTTCACAATAGTAACATAGTTATTTCACTCACCCTCAGGTGGTGTGTTCTGCATTGAACCCTCATGTCCCTCCTCTTCTCTGACCCTCCTGAAGTGCCTTCAATCTTTCAACCTGATGAAAGGGATAGAAGTGTCAGGAAAAGAAAGAAGAGAAAACAAGACATTGAATCAGAGAGGGTCATGAGCGAGCGCAAAGCACCAAACACAAACAACACATTAATCACCTCTTTTAATCATTTTAAGACCCACTTTTGTTTCCACCTAAAGCAAAGTAAAGCCGAAAGTAAAAAGTTCAAAGTGTAAAGTCAAACAATTTAAACAGCTGAACAAGATAATGTGTATTGAGAGTGAGATGGAACAGACAACAAATTTTACTTCAATAATTAAGTACTTCTTCAGGCTAAATATTAACTTTAATCAAGGAGGGTGGTCATAGTAGGGGCTGACTGGAAAGATAAAAGGCCTTTACAGATAGGAAACAAAGAACAAGGCTCCTGTTTTTATCATTTTTTTCTCCAAATTCAACAAAGCGCTAACTTTTACCCAGATAGAAAAGCGCTGTGGTCTCGCCTGAGTGTTTGTCCACATAAGCTCAGCGTGATCAAGCCTCTCCGTTTGTTCATGGCTACACTGCACCAATGTAAAGTAGCCCCAAAACCTTGGCCAGAGGCCCGTTTGAATTTTAAGCTTGCCCACTTGTGTGTCCCTGCACATCTCCCTCCTTCTTCTTCTTTGCACTCGATCAGTCCTCTGGGGCTTGCTTATTTAGCAGGATATACACATATCAAGGGCCCCCTTTCACTCCTCTGAGGCCCAGGGACAATATTTCTTATTTCCCATCTGGCTGGACAAACACGCCCACTGTCACCTCACAGCTCTATATAAGACAGCAAAAGGGCCTGGTGATAAGAAGTTGATCTTAAGACAAGCCTTACCATGCGGTGTAAAGTCCTCGTCTATGTTGGCCTTCTGACTCTCGTAAAGCATGGTGAGTATTGTGGCATTACACACACAGGCTGCAATGTTGTTGCTTGTGTTTCTTCACCTAATGACCTTGTTCACAGCCAACCAGGTGAAATTGGAAGCACTGGTTTTAAACCATCTCACATGTAGAGGACTTTGAAGGCATGTAACAGGGATATTTTTACTGTATATATTCCCAATGCAAATCACTTATTTTTCTAGATCTAGACTCCTTAAGTAGTTCAGTGTGAGGAAGTTAGAATAAGTGTCAAAGTACAGATGTGTCATGTTGATTACATACAGAAATGTTGATGCCAGGATGTATCGTCCTTTATTTTGTAGTAACTTATGGTGATATTTTAACCGTATGTGCAAACAAGTATCAGCGCATGATGATACATTGGACATAATAGTGAAACTTTATTGTGACATTCATATAAACAGCTGTTTCTTTGATTGCATTGGGTCAAATCAGTCAGAACTCCACTTCCAATCATGTTATTGTATGAAATGTCCCTAAATGATATGTGTAGAAAATATACAATAATACACTGCATATGACACATGATAATGTCATGTAAAATCTCTAACCACAGTGTGATAATTGTCACATGTGCAGCGGATAATGATCTAACTGTTGTTTAAAGCTGTACTTGAAACAATCATTTATAAGTGAAATCATTGTCTACTGTATATTGATCTTATCTATGTTATCAGGTCCAAAAGATTTGAGGGTGATAACTACTGCCATTACAAGCAAGTGGAAGTATATTCTAATTATAATACAATCATTTGTTTCTTCTAAATTAAAATAATTAGTATCAAATAGTGTGATTTAAGCACAGGGTTTTAAATGATGTTAATTAAACAATGTATCTATTTGGATCAGTTAGAGAAAGTGTTGCAATGTTGGTGAATCAGAGGGTATCGTGTTTGCTTTAAACGGCTTTTCGTGCTTGTCAAATACAGACACCTATAAAGTGTGAAGGCATTTGTTGTGTTTTTTTTAAACTTGTTCTTTTCCTTCCTGTCAACCTGCAATGATCAGCATATCTATTATACCATAACAATTGCAACATCAACACTTCACACCAAAGCAAGATTGCAAGTGCTTTGCTCTGTGTCTGAGAGTATTTATTGTACTAGTTACTAATTAAGCTGATCGGGTGGCCGGACCTGGCTGAAATGCTTTATATTTACTCTGATTTAAGGAGGTATACTTAGGTTATTGGTTTACGATCGGTGGTGAAAAGAAACTATGTTAAGTGGAAAAGTTTGTGAAACTCAAACCCCCTATACATCCCTTATCACTGCTCATTCAGGTTTTTGACATTTGTCAATTTACAAAAACAAACTGGACTGTTTGCCTAAACTAGTTTTGTTGTTGCGATGTGTTTTTGTATTTTCCTAATGACAAGGTTGTTATGGAATGGCTGGCTTGGTGGCTATAAATAGAAACTTAATTTGCCTCATTGGTTTTGTAATAAAACCACTGAAAGTTTATCACTGACATGTTTAACACAGTGTAGTTGAATAGTAGTTAAAGCAAAAGAAGAGCTGTGAGGATATCTGAATTGCTAAATGACCTACATTGTAAAGCAGTGTCTATGCTTGCTAACATTAACTTATTAGACCACATAAGCTACTGGTTATACAAGACTAAATAAGACCATGGAAGCAAAACTGTGTTTTTACCTTAACAAAGTTGGGTTTTACAGATTCAAAATTTCATATTTTATGAGGAAAATGTGATCCCACTGAGTAACACTGTTAGCTAGCATCACATGTTAGCTTGACTCACATCTTGAACCTCTAAAAAAACAGTTTGATAAAACATTGTAGAAAAGTCAAACATTCAGTTTTTCTTTGGATCAGGCAGGAATGTATTTTCATTTAAAATAGCAGTTAAAGATCAGACTTTCAAACTAAATATTAATCTTTTAGACCATCCTGTGTTTAAGTAAGGCGCATCAGTGAGTGTTGAATAAAGACTAATGCTCTCTCCATCTTTACTTTCTTTCTCTGCTTGCAGTGTCTCCAAGTGAAATACAGGCCAGCACAAACACAAACGTACTCCTCCCCTGCAATGTGACCTTCCCTCTTTCTGGAACTGGGGAGAAAATAGACAAGTCTCTCCTGAAGGTCAGCTGGATAAGTAATGGCTCTGACATTGCCTCATTCAGTACAGCAGCAACGGAAATAAAGGAGGGCTTCAGTTGGGACACTAGTGATTTCGACAATGGCGACTTTTCTCTTACCATCCTCAAAGCCAGTCTTAACCTGCACAGGGTGTATGAATGCACTGTCATCTACAACTCCAAGATGCTGCACTCCAGTAACGTCACACTAAGTGTCTTTGGTATGTCTCTATCAGTTGCTGGGGTTTGATTTTGGCTTTATTGCCCATTCAAGCCTAAGACCAAGAACAAACCTGAGCTCTGGTTCCTTTTCTCTCATTTTCTTTCACTTCTCTACTCTTTAGCTTCCCCAACTCTCTCAGTTCCTCAACAGTGGGTGGTGTTAGAAAGAGAGAGCCAGCTCAAATGCCATGCAGATGGTTTCTACCCACCTCCTGTCTCTTTCTCCTGGACAAGAGA
Organism: Acanthurus lineatus; assembly: GCA_029814665.1. Lineage (NCBI taxonomy): Eukaryota > Metazoa > Chordata > Actinopteri > Acanthuriformes > Acanthuridae > Acanthurus > Acanthurus lineatus. The sequence continues at coordinate 11,075,281 of JAPZDV010000014.1, read as the reverse complement.
TGGGCAGGTGATCCAACCTCCCTACATCGTTGAAGGTGAACAGACTCCAGATGGATACTACACGGCTGTGGGCAACCTGACCTTCTACCCTTCCCATGAGGACCAAAATATGACCTTTGGCTGCAAAGTGTCCCACAGTGGCAGCTATCAGGAGCTGGATTTCCAACTCAATATAACCCGTGAGTGGCACAAAGCAGCATCACATTTCTCTTTAAGGGTAGAACTAGATAAGCTAGTTCTAATAATTATTACAGGGCAGACATATTTCTTTAATCCTATGAAGTCTTGAAAAAGCTGAAGCATTATATCTTCTCAACAGATCTCCCTTCTGTTAGACTGTCTGTTCTGCCATCACAGTCCAAAGACACTTCTCTAACTCTTTACTGTGATGTGGAGAGTTTCTACCCAGAGGAAGTGTCTGTGTCCTGGCTTCAAAATGGCACAATCCTCCCTGAGCCTCCTGTCCCTGAGCAGAACTCAGACGGGACGTACAGAACCAGAAGTTATTATACTCTGAGCCCTGAAGATAGGGAGCAAGGTGGGAAGGTGGAGTGTGCAGTAAACCAACCTGGGGTAGTAGACCCGGTCAGTAGCTCAGCGTACCTGGAGAAACTGGATCCTCGAGGTAAGATGTGATTTAGGCGTTTGGTATGACCCTTGAGTAAGAATTGAAGGAGCATTTGCAGCTTTTGCAAGCAGCAGCACAATAATTTGCAACTTGTTTGTGTTGTTCAGGATGATTTCTCAATGGTTTCTCTCATATTTTTCTCTCAGATGAGCCTCCAGTGCTAACAAAATCAGCCAAAGCATCAGTGGCTTTGATGTGCATTTCTCTGGTGCTGGTCTTCCTGCTCTGCTTTGGCTTCTCTTGGAGGAGGAGAGATGGTGAGTTTAAAACTCCCTCATAATAAAGCAGCAGTACACACCATTGCCTTTTTGGCATATGATCCCTTAAAATTAACAAAGTCTCTGACTGTAGTGTGAAGACTAGCTTTGTGTTACCTGTCTTTCCTTTTAAGACTTTTCCTTTTTTGGAGGTCTAAAAAGCTAAAACTATATCATGTTTCACAAGAAAAGAGCTTGGAATAAAACTTAAATAAAAGCCAGAGCAGACCCAACAGACCTGAGTGTCCATAAAACCAAAAGCTTAAAAAACGCGGAGTCCTTTGATGAATAACTTAACTCTTAACTTATCTATGCAGTATCACATTTCCACTAATTACCATTTGATATACTATTAACACACAAAGTCAAACACAGTGGGTTGTTTGCTTTCTAGACAATACCAGCTGCAATCCCTGCAATTATTGCACAATAGCTGCCAACTTGGGCCTCCCCTTTCTCTCACTGACTCCCTTATCCCCACTCTTTCTCCCCTTACTCAGAGAAACAGAAGTCTCTGAGTGTGTCAGGGATCGTCCTTCCTCCACGTGTGATTGTAGGTCAAAAGGGCAGGGTGACAGTGAGTGTCGAGGGCAGGAGGGTGGACCGAGTCCAGACTGTATGGTTCCTTAATGACACACCCATTTCTGACACTTCACTCACAGGTAAGAGGCTTATAAAACCCTTTGATCCCAGTAACCAGGGTCAGTAATCACTAATGCATGCTTTTGCTACCCACAGAGTTTTAAATTCTCGTGCAGATGACACAGTTTTCAAAGTTACCAGCTGCTTCAAGTTGAATTTTGGAAAGAAAAGACATGTAGAGCATTTTTATTTGATTTAGACGTGCACCCTGAAGAAATACTATAATTTTATCTTCAGTGAAAAGTTGGAACAAGCTGATACAGAAATATGATTATTGCTAGAGTAAGTGGAAAAGGATGAATTTAAGTGAATAGCATATGAAATTTCTGTTATTTGTATTGAAAGTACCCATAAATTTATATTCCTTTTTCTTTTATACTTATTTTTGCTAACAAATTACAACCTTCACAAAGGAACCTCCAAAGCTAACTTTAACTGCCTCTATAACCCCCTAACCACCATCCATCTGCCCTACGGTCTAACTCTCACCTCCCCAGTGTCAGAGAAAGGTCATCTGCTGTCCTCCAGAGGCGATTTGGGTTACTACAAGATACACACTCAGGGACCGCTGTACTCATCTGGAAGAGGCACCCAGCAGCTTTTCTCCTCACTTACCTTCATCCCACAGATTTCAGTCCACAAGGGGTCAGTGTTTAAGTGTCAGGTGTCCTACATCGGCAAAGATAAGATTGTGGCGGAGAGAGTGTCTGAGAAGTTTACAATTCTGTGTAAGAAAAAAGATTTTCTCCTTTTCACTTTGCATCTAAGTTTTTATGAGTTTCTTAATATTTGTAATTAAAATATCTGTAATTCTTGTCTTTTAGCTGCTCCAGAAGTGTCAGAAATTCAGCTTGCAGAGACACAAAATGACTCTGGTAAGGTTTTTCCCTCTGCTGTAGTTCTATCAATCCAAAGCGTTCCTGGTTTTGAAAGGCTATATCTTTGCACATTCTGTTTTCCAGAAGTCATCAGCATGACTGTGCGGGCATCACATTTCCATCCAGACGTCATTACCTTCCGTTGGTTCTGCCAGGGGGGTGAGCTGACCCCTGTGGCTTCCCAGGCCTCATCCTCCCCTCGACCAGATTCTGAGGGGTTTTTTTCAGCCTCCAGCCAGTGTAAACTGCCCCGCAGTGAACTGGAAAAGGGGGGCACTAAAGTGTGGGTCAGTGTCCACCACATTGCCCTGAAGCAGCCGGTCACTCGCGAAACCAGAGGTAAGAATGAAAGGACACACAAAGAGAACAAAATGCAATTTTGCATGCTGAAAAATCAAAATACTTATCATAAGAATTAATCGTTCATCTAATGCTAAACAGGCTTCATCAAGAAGCCACGTGTGTCAGAGATCGTCAGCTCCACCTCTACCCCAGACCAGACTTTGACCCTGGGATGTGAAATCATAGATTTCTACCCATCGAACGTATCCGTCACCTGGCTGAGGCTCAGAGAGGGAGAGCAAGATGACAGAGAGGAGGAAGTGATAGAGGGAGGAGAGATGTGGGGCCCCATTCAGACTCATCCCAGACTTTACAGGGCAACCGCCACTCTGAAGAGAACGTCAACAAATCAGGAGAAAAAAGAGAGAGGAGAAGGTTTTATTTGTAGAGTGGAGCACCCCGCCCTCCCTGGGCCTATTGAGAGACACTGGAGAAATGCTGAAATTGGTATGAATCATTATAAACACTGTACTGTCAACAACTTGCTCTTTTAAATTTTATCTTTGCTCTTTTGGTTGTTATGGAGGGTGTTTATACAAAAAAAAATATTGAAATCCCCCCCCGCTTTTTTTAATAATCATCCATTTACTCTTTCTATTTTTTATTCCTTCAGTTGCTCCCTCCATCCCTTCATCAATCTCAGTCTGCTGGACCAGCGAGGGAGTTGGTGTGTTCTCCCTCCTGCTGAAGGGAGGTCGCCCTAAGGTCAAATTACTCTGGACAGCAGGGGGAGCCACTCTTTCACCACTGGTGTCCAATGAGACAGAAGAGATAGGAGATGACGGGCAGAGGGAGCTGAGAAGTGAGTGCGCCCTGGTGAGGTCAACAGGCCTGCCAAGTCCGACCAGCAAGCAGCTGGAGAGACAGAAGAATGGACACACAATAGGTACTCGTCTTAGCATAAATACACCACGTTTCAAAGTGTGCCAGAGAGTTCAGAGGACCTTTTATAGGTTCCCTCTGTTTAACTGAATGAAAGCCTGGCAATGTATCTTCTTATACTCTTTTTCTTGCACTATTTTTTTTTAACTAACATGTACAGTATATGGTGTATATTGAAGCTTGAATCATGTGAAGATCATAATCAGAAATGACTTTACTGACTTGTATACACAAAGATTTCAATATTTCTGTCAGCACACTTAAATATAAATAGACATACAGCTTGGAATGAGCACAATGAAAACTGAATAAATAAATTAGGAATGGTAAAAAATGGAAAATGCTGACTCGTCAGTAATGTTAAAGCAAGTTAAAAGAGAGCACGTGTATGCACAGTATATTAAAACCACCAATTACATACAGTAATAGTCTGTGCATTAATCATATTCTCTGTTGTGGAAGTACAAGTAGTGCAAAAAAAGCAACAGTAATGCAAAAAAATAAAAAAAATTATACTGGATACAATATGTGTATATGGGATGGACGGATTACACACACTAAAGCTGTACTGATATGCAAGACTTGCAGGACAAGTTTATTGAAGTGCAATACTAAATTGTTGAGATATCACATTTTTTTAACAGTGTAAAGCATACAATACTTTAAAACTGCATTTACATCATAAGCTGAAACTCATCTCACATATTCTACAGTGTTTGTCCTGCTTATGCTCACTTTTGCTAATTATTTGATATTGCAGTCCTGCAAGGAGAGGGAGGGGTATTATATGCAGAGAGCCTAACTGAAATTACTTTGTGCAACCTAGCTAATGTGATTATTTCTTTGACTTAAGAAGTAAAAGAAAGTTTTAGATTTCATTTTTAGAAACAGCACTGTATGAACATTGGTGCTGTCTTATTCTTTACTGGTGTTAATTCACAGAAACCAAAGCTGCTGTCTCAGATCCTGATGCTGAAGGAATAGAATACATCGATGAAAAAGGGGATGAAGAGAATAACAACATCGACAGGGATGAGGAAGCAAGGTCGGAGGAGGACAGTGAGGACAGTGACAAAGAAATAGAGGAGGACCCAGGTGCACTGCACATCAACAGCGTCAACTTGAGCAGGGGTCAAAAACAAAATGAAAGAGCACGTTTGAGAGTTTGTGTGGAGATCACACATCCCGCATTCAAGCTTCCTGTTTATAAAACCTGGACAGGTAAGGCACTGCAAACACTTCAGAGATTAAATCCAGAGTTAAGAGATATGGAAAGTGCAACACCCAATCTGTTAAATAAAAGTTTAATTATATATGCACATCATAGAGTCTACATCATGAATGAAAAATCACTAAGGCCTTGAAAGCTTATTGTTTGAGTGAAAGATTAAGTCATTTTGTCATCAAGGAAGTAAAAGTAACTGAAACTCAACAGGAAGTTTGTTCATGTTTTGTTTTGTGTCCTTTATTTCAGAGCCCAATGAGGAAATTTCATCTTCTGCATGAAAACCCTGACATATGCAAGAGTGCCGCTGTATTTCATATATCTCATATATCTAATATATATATATATATGTATCTGAGATGAATATAAAGTAGCAGTCATTTTTCTAGAATTGTCTTTGATGTGATCAAGAAGTGTGGTTTTTTCTCCAACATTTATTTATTACTTTACATTCTTAATCTTTCGTCCATTGCTTTTCTTCTCAACTGCATGATTTTTTACAAATGTTCATATTTTTGTACAACAAATTTTACAGTAATACTCTAAGTCTGTGGATTTGTTTTCTAGATCTGCACTGTAAATAAACCTAAAATAAACTTTTTGAAAATATGTGTCTTTTGATCATGTTTTTGTCTATGAAAAAGAGTCAACAGGCAAAGTCACTGTGGTTCTCAGCTAAATGTTCCGATACCTGCTTCTGGTCAACTACTGCAATAAGTTCACATGTCAAAATATACTTCTGGTTTTTTGTTTGCAGGCTGACCACAAGAGTGTCACTTCGCTGTTCTGTGCAGAGAAGGTGCTGCGTGGTTGAATATTTAAAATGTTTAGTTTAGTACTTCCTTTTCTCAGAACATAGCCTCTAGTGTGTTTGTTATTTATGACTGTGGACAAACACACATTATGCAAAAACGGTTTTTATTCGTTGTATAAGAAGTTAGCTTTTTAAACTTGTGTGAATTAAAATTACTGAATAAAACAGGAACTAAGCTGAGTATTCACTAACTACAATCTCTTTGTGGTAAACTCTTAAGTAAGTACATATGTAGTGGGCCAAAATGGTTAATGCTCACAGTGGGCTTGTGAGACAATAACTCAAATAAAATTAAGCCGCACTTCAACATTGTTGTTAAAACAAACTGCCTATGTAAGCCACAATGATTTAACTTGATTTACTTATTTGTAAGATCTGCATGCTTTAAGCTCAGCTGTCATGAGTTAAATGTCCACTTCAGCTCAAATAAGGTTGTAGCATGTATTTAATTTTTATTCAGAAGTAAGAATTTAATATATTTCTTTCAAAAATATCAAAGTGTTGCTTTAGGTGCTTTCGGGTTGAAGTGATGTGGGTGAGACACTGTGTCATCATTAGTGGACCCAGGAAGCTACACTAATATGGAGATCATGCCGTTGACAGTCAGACACATCAGCTCAGAAACCATCACATGGGCTTCACTCCTGCGGCCTGACTCATCAGGGGCTCTGCGCACATCCGCAAACTGTGCAACACGTAAGCTTGATGCACCGGCCGCTCAGCTGCGGTAATCAGCCTCTTCCTCATAATGATGCAGCAGACATATGCCAACACAAGGAACTGCACCCACCATTAGGATCTGATCGCGTTTGGATTGATCTTGCTACTAGAGCGTCTGATTTAGCTCGATAAAGAAAACTAAACAGAAAGGCTGGTGTGATCTGTCAACAAATCCAAAGGAAATCTGATGATCGGAGAGTCACGAGGGAGGAGGAAGTTTGAAGATGGACAACGACAGTTCCACTTCAAGGGTGGAGAGGTCTCTCTGGACAGTTTGGGTGAGAAGCTGCATCACTAAAAACCGCACGAACAATGCGCCAGATGCTTTAATTTTTAAGCGCAATGTGGACGAACTGTCTCCTTCCCCTTGTTTGTGTTTGTGTACTTTGTTTATACTCTCTCTCTCTCTCTCTCTCTCTCTCTCTCTCTCTCACACACACACACACACACACACACACTCACACACACACACACACACACACACACGCACACACACACACACACACACACACACACACACACACACACACACACAC
>JAPZDV010000014.1:11051904-11068257 GCA_029814665.1 Acanthurus lineatus | reverse complement strand
TATATTTGAAATAAATATATTGTGAATAATCTGAAGTATGAGTTCGTTGTGATTTATATTTTATTGTCTTCTGTGTACATCCCTCTTTATTAAAAGACCCCCGTAATAAATGTATGCGCTCAGGCCAACAGTCGCTAGGTGGCGACATCAATCTGACATGAGCCTCTCGCCCTTGTGTACACCTGATGTAGACCATCCCTATGCTTTGTTGATCTACTACTGACTTCCTTTCCTGACGCAAGTGCCCGGCAAGGCTGTCGCACGCCTTTAATTGTGGCATCTGTACAGCCAAACTGGATTTTATAACAATTCAAAGCAGACAGACATACCACAGAACAACTTTCATAAGGACGTAGGTGAGTTTGTTTTATTATTTCATTAGCCCAGCTCATCGTTCATCGTTCAGGTGAGGTTAATTTAACGGCTAAATGTAAGGGAAGGCCTTGCTGCTAGCGTTAGCTTAGCAACAGCCTTCCGCCACGTTAGTTTCGTGTAGTGTTATCAGAATTTAGACAGCGTTGTTAATCTAAAGTGAAAGGCTATGACGTTCGTCTTTATATAAAACCATATTTTCAAAGACATCTTGTTCAATTACAGTCGAATGTTCAGCTGTATTGGCTCCTTGCAACCCATCTGTCAAAAGGAGATAGCGTTAGCGAAGTGGCGGTGGTCATTGCATAGCACAGACGAACGTAGGATGCGAGCTGTACCAGCGTTTATGCTCAGCTCCAGTGACTTGTGTCCGAAAAACTATATTGGTATATTAGGCATGCCACACAGAATATTCCGTGCCTAATTTACTTTAAATCTACGTTTGTGGTGGTGCGCACTGCAAGCATCATTTCCTATGACTGACTGCTGTTACATTGTGACAATGTATTAGCTAACGGTAGTTAGCTTTAAAAAAAAGCTAGCTTGGCATAATGTTGAGCTTGTTTGTGCCCCGTTATACGTATCGTCCCAACTTAATTTGGGTGATTTACATGTAAAACCAGGTACTCATTAACTATCTGAGAGCAGTTATATTTTCCAGTTGTGTTTTGGTATTGCTGAGTTGCAGTTTTATTAAGCTGCAATTAATATAATGGAAAAAGGAAAATTCACCTGTTTAATAGGAAGTGTCTTTGTATCTCAGGTACACCATTTTCGTGCTGCCTTTATTAGCAACAATGAATTGAAAAAATCAGGACACTGAATTTTTTTTTTTTTATTTTCACGGTGCTAAATAAGAAGCAAAGTATATTTTTCCACTGCATATCTACAGATGGAGACAAATACCATAATCCCTCCATCACAAATCCTCAAATGTGTGATTTTGTCTTTACAGATTGACAGCTTCCTTCAGCAATGTCTCGATTCTTTGCCACTGGGTCTGACAGTGAGTCAGAGGAGTCCTCATCCGCCGATGAGATCACCCCTAAAGCACCAGGGACAACTTTCAAGCAGTCAGTACAACATACAGTACAATCCACCATCAAGAAACATCATACATTTTTTGTTTTAATCTTACACATCCTTGTTGTTCTCACAGGTCATTGCTTCTTAGTGATGATGAGGAGGACACCAAGAGAGTGGTGCGCAGTGCCAAAGACAAAAGGTTGGTGTGGCTTCTACATATCTTTTAAAAGTGATAGATCTTTAAAACCTTTCAAACCATCTAATTACTACTTTATTTTGAATGTATTTCTCTCAAATCATAGGTTTGAGGAACTGACCAACCTCATCAAGACTATTCGCAATGCTATGAAGATTCGTGACATGGCTAAATGTCTGGAGGAGTTTGAGCAGCTATGTCGAGCCTTCCTCAAAAGCAAGAACATAGTGGACAAAGAAGGTGTCCCACCTTTCTACATTCGTCTGCTGGCCGACCTGGAGGACTACCTGAACCAGGTCATTAGAGTTAAACTGTATGACATAATTACCAGCTTTAAAATAGTTAAAGCTGTTAAAAGCTATGACTGCAGCAAATTTAATACATTAACCTTGGTTAAAGCCGACTTGTTCAACAGTCTAGATCACACTTTTCCATTTCTCCAGAAAGAATTAACTTTGGTTTAATTCCAGCTTTGGGAGGACAAAGAGGGCAAGAAGAAGATGAACAAAAATAACGCAAAAGCCCTCAGTACACTTCGTCAGAAGATCCGCAAGTACAACAGAGATTATGAAGCAGAAATAGCTGCATACAAGGAGGTAAGTTAGGATACTTTCTCTAACTGAATGTACAGTTAATTTATAAAGATATTAACTGCAATTCTAAATATAAGTCAGTTGTGGGAGGCTGTTTCATTGTGTAATTTGAATCTGTGTGTGATAGTTGAGAGTGGCCCGTTATTACCACAGAGCTGCAGCTTGAAGCTCTGCCTGAATAAACAAAGGTAAAAATAAAATCTCAATGTCTGCTGTCTCTCTGTTAGAACCCACAAGAGTCAGCGGATGAAGAGGAGGAGAAGGAGCCAGGAGATTCTGGTAAGTTTTGTTTGTTTTTATGTTAAGTAAGAAGAACTCTGTAAAATGTACAAAAACTTAAACAAGTGGCTGTGTTAATTCTTATCCATCAAACTGGTCCAATGTGTTTTCTCATGTATATTAGGTTTGATGCCTTTCAGGGTCCTGTTGTACATATAAATGATTGCAAAAACTACAAATGTTAATTGTACTAGTCACCCCCATTTTTAGTGTCAGTTGTGTAGAAATATGTGCAGTTTTGTGAATTGACCACAATTGATCATAAAGGGAATTCAATCAACGAAATGTGAAAACAGCTCCTTTTACAGGACCAACAGTGTTTTTATCACTTTGAGTTGCATTTAATTTCATACTAAACATTCTTGTAAGATCAATTGCATAAAAATATTTATGACAATTTTGAACAAGTACCAGCATCTCCTCTAAAACTCCTCCTTTTTATTCTTTTGTGTTCTTCAAGGCTCGTCTTCTGACAGTGATGGAGAGGCAGGAGACGAAGGAGTGTCAGCCAAGTCCTTCTTAAAGAAAAAGCCTGAGGCCCCAGCAGAGGCGAGCAAGTTCCTTAAGTCTGCCAAGGGATCTGGGGTAAGAGGCCAGCATGCCATTATAAGAATGAACTTCAGAAAGAACAATGTTAAAACCCTGGCACTCTCAAACAACTGTGTGAGGGCTACCTGAGCTAATATGCAGGAGTTTTTCTCCCACCGGACAGGATGAGTCGTCTTCCAGTGATGATGATGATGATGACGATGAAGACTGGGGCTCTGATATCGTAGACAGTAGCAGTGAGAGCTCTGATGAAACGGAGGAAAAGAGTTCATCACTGGCCGTGGTCTTCCTCAAGAAGTGAGTGTCCCTCTCTCTGTCTTTGACTTAGAATTACCTACAAAAATGTTAACTTTACACAATTTTTTAACCAATTTAACTAATTATTAAATGGAAATCAGTAATCGTTGGAAGAGATGTTCAGGAAAGTAAGTATAGTTTTCTAGCATTTGCAGTATGTTAATCCAGCGTTTTTCAACCACTGTACCGTGAGAGATCGTCTGTCTGTGTTGTCTAGTGACTAGACAGCACAGACAGTCGACAATGGCATATTATTTGCAGATAATAATTAATTCATTTTCAAAAAAAAAGTTTTTTAGACCAATTAGGTGAAATTGGATAATTTCCCATGGCACACTAGTGCAGTAGCTTTTCCTCTTCTCTGCATATTTACCAACACAACCTCAGGGTGGACGACAAAAGTGAAAAGAAGGTAGGAAGGAAGAAGAGGCCCAAGAAGAAAGAGCGACTGGAGGAGGAGGCCGAGGAGGAGGGAGGAGAGGAGGTTGAAGGCGGCTGGGAGAAAGTGAGGGGAGGTGCCCCATTGGTCAAGGTAGATGCGGTGTTAAATTTCAAAAGGCTTTTTAGATAAATCGCAACAAGACAGAAAAACAGATGATATAGTCTTCAACATTACTGTCATCAGAATTCCATGTAATGTATTTTTGCACATTGTCACTCGATAAAATCAGTGTTTGTTGGTATGTGGTGTATTCAATTCATTAGGAAAAGCCCAAGATGTTTGCCAAAGGCACAGAAATCAACATACCAGTGGTAGTGAAGAAGCTGAATGAGATCCTGCAAGCAAGAGGCAAAAAGGGCACAGACAGGTAACACTGCAGCATACTCTAAAACTATACTTATTGATAATACAGCTGCAAATACTAATCCCCAAAAAAACATCCACTGAGAAGTAATCCTAAAATCAAAATGTAAAATTTTGTTCAATAAACCTCAGTCAGAACATCTTATTTGTACTCACATACAATATATTTCTGAAATTATGTTTAAAACTTGTGTCAATTTGTGCATGCAGAAAATATCTAAATTAAAGTCCTCATTAATCCTAAAAATTACAGTCCTAATTTACCAGTTAAACAGGTGAAGAACAATCAAATCCCATAGCAGCTCCCTTTTCTGTTCTATTGTTTTAATAAATATTGATTATTACATTCAAAGGCTAAGTCATTGTCTTGTATTTTTATAATAATTTGATTGATTCTCACTACCTCCTTTTTTCTTCCACTGACAGGGCTGCTCAGATTGAACTGCTCCATGCTCTGGCGGCCATCGCTGCTGAAAATACCTTGGGCCAAGGTATCATGGTCAAGATCAAGTTCAACATCATTGCCTCCCTGTATGACTACAACCCCAACTTAGCAGCCTTCATGAAGGTAGGAGTTGCTGTTTTTTCAAATGTTACAAATATTAATGTTTAGATTGGGTGATACTCAAGATTTGTTCCGGAGAGTTTGTAAAATGAATCCAAATGATTTAAACAAACAGTATCTGGTGAATAAAATAATATCTGACGTTAACAATGAGCAGTTTTTGAATCAGCAGGTGTTTTAATGCTGCAAAATATTCAACTGTCAGATGTTTTCGATGGAAAATCTGGGCCTCTCATCTTGATGATTCAGATTAAATTCATCTAATGTAATCTCCCTTCAGCCTGATATGTGGAAGAAGTGTCTCGACTGTATAGACGAGTTGCTGGACATCCTCTTTGAACACAACAACATCTTCATTGGGGAAAACATTGCTGAAGACAGTGAGCAACTGGCCATCTCAGACCAGGTATCCCATCTTCTTTTTTCTGTTTTGTTTTAAATTTCTGGAAAGTTATCCTGGTTTACGGATAAACCAGAGTCCATCGCACATGTCTTCATGTATTTGTTTATTAATTGTACTGTATATTTAGGGTTTTGTCGGTTATTTTTGTTTTTGGAAGCATCATCATGTGTATGCCTTTTGCTTACATAGAAGTAGTTTGCATGCTCCACAAACTACATCTTTTTTGGTCATCTTTAAAGCCCAGGTATATACAAAAATATTAATTTATTGCTTTATTTTGCGTGTTTGTCAGCCAATGAGGGTGCGTGGATGCATCTTGACGTTGGTTGAGAGGATGGATGAAGAGTTTACCAAGATCATGCAGAACACTGATCCCCACTCGCAGGGTGAGAATTATTTTTAATTGCAGGATTTAAAATTTAAATGTGAAATTTAATCACTGAATATTGGAAAATTGTTACTGTAAGAAAGTCAGATTTTGTTGCTGCATCGTTTCTGTGTCTTCTTGTAGCTCATTGCTTTCCTCTCCACTTTTCCTACAGAATATGTTGACAATCTGAAAGATGAGGGGCGAGTTTGCGGCATCATTGACCGGCTGCTCAACTACATGGAGAACAAAGGCAGCACAGAGGAGATTTGCCGCATCTACCTGCGCAGAATCATGCACACCTACTACAAGTTTGACTACAAGGCTCACCGGCGCAGCCTGGGCCTCCAAGGAGAGTCCAAGGTGAGAAGTAATGATACAGCCTTTGTCAGAGAGAGAGAGATGTTTTTTGTGACATACATTATCAGATCTTCAGTATAAGCTTTTTAAAGTGTGATGTGCTGAGTCATGTCTCTGTCTGCCATGAAGTCCGAGCAGGATCAGGAGGAGAGTGAGGGAGAGGACAGTGCCGTGATCATGGACCGTCTCTGCAAGTTCATCTACGCCAAGGATCGCACCGACCGTATCCGTACCTGCGCCATCCTCTGCCACATCTACCACCACGCTCTGCACTCACGCTGGTACCAGGCCCGCGACCTGATGCTGATGAGCCACCTGCAGGACAACATTCAGCATGCTGACCCACCTGTACAGGTAGGCAGGCAGACACAGTGTTACACAAGAGAACAATAGCAAAACTTGAGTCAATACTAATTACCTTTGTCTCTCATCTAGATCCTGTACAACAGAACCATGGTTCAGCTTGGCATCTGCGCATTCAGGCAGGGAATGATTAAAGATGCCCACAATGCCCTTTTGGACATCCAGTCGTCTGGCCGAGCCAAGGAGCTCCTGGGTCAGGGTTTGCTCATGAGGAACATGCAGGAGAGAAACGCAGAGCAGGAGAAGATAGAAAAGAGAAGACAGGTAAATCCAAAATATGCAGTAAACTCTCATCCAAGATCATATTAGTTTACATCTGCTGAATGTAAACTGGCTTCGTTGAAATAATGAGATCTTAAGTCAGATGCTTGATGTTTTAAAAACTACTAATGGAATGTCATGAAATTCATGACATTGATGACAACAATCTGCTGAGGATGAATTCAGCTGACTTTCCCATTAACTCCACCATGTAGTTGAAATATGAGATTTTTTTCGATGGATCACCATAAAACTTGCTTCACAAAAACATCAGATCAGCAGCAATGGGTGCAATGGGTGCCTTATTGTCAGCTGTGTTATAAAGGCAAATACTCAAAAAACAAACCCAACAACATAATCATAACATTGTTTTTCTTCTTCGTCAAAGGTGCCATTCCACATGCACATCAACCTGGAGCTGCTTGAGTGTGTCTACCTGGTGTCAGCCATGCTGCTGGAAATCCCCTACATGGCCGCCCATGAATTTGATGCCCGCCGCAGGATGATCAGCAAGCAGTTCCACCACCAGCTCAGGGTGGGAGAGAGACAGCCTTTGCTGGGTATGCAAATTAACTCTTTGCACCAAGATGTTTAATCTTTAGAGAAACCAGAGAGAATAACCGTAGCTCTCCATATGTCCTCCAGGACCCCCAGAGAGCATGAGGGAGCATGTGGTGGCAGCCAGTAAGGCCATGAAGATGGGAGACTGGCGTACCTGCCACTCATTCATTATCAATGAGAAGATGAACAGTAAAGTCTGGGATCTGTTCCCTGAGACGCAGAGAGTACGTGAAATGCTTGTCAGGTCAGTGTGCGTCATAATCATCCCTCCATCAGTTTATTCTCAAATGTTTATTATTCTGTTGTAAAAAGGTTGTTATTAAGATTTAGATTGTGCTAAAACTTATGACTTTATTATTTAAAGAGTTAAAACTCATTTTGCATTGTACCAAATTATATGGTGCTGATGATCATTATTTAAGACAATGACATGATTTAATTCAGCTATCATTTGCAAATGTAAATTAAATGTGCCACCCCACATAGTTTCATTTTTCTAAATTTTCTGATTGTTTTTCCTTTTTATAGGAAGATTCAAGAGGAGTCACTGAGGACTTACCTGTTCACATACAGCAGTGTTTATGACTCCATCAGGTGAGCACAACACGCAACTTTTTTAGAAGTTCACCACTAAAGCATTGGTTAGTTTTGAATAGCTGTTATCACATGTTGCTCTTCTTCCGATTGTTTATGTATTCCATATAAGATCAAGTAGAGTCTAGCTTCATTCCAGCGAATGTGAATTTTATTGGAAAAAAACAGTGTTATTAAAATTTATGTATTTATCTTCCAGCATGGAGACACTATCTGAGATGTTTGAGCTTGAGATTTCCACAGTTCACAGCATTATCAGCAAGATGATCATCAATGAAGAGCTGATGGTAAGTTTCATTGGCTTCTCTGTTCTGTCAGAGTGAATCTGTTCATCCTAATGGGATTTCCACTGCTTCAGAATTTGTTTTCATTTGCGTTCAAAATTTTTTTGTCTCCATCCCAACAGGCGTCACTGGACCAGCCCACACAGACAGTGGTGATGCACCGCACAGAGCCCACCTCCCTGCAGAACATGGCCCTGCAGCTGGCTGAGAAACTGGGCACCTTGGTGGAGAATAACGAGCGTGTCTTTGACCTCAAACAGGGCGTCTACGGAGGCTACTTTAACAGAGGTGAGTTTAAACAACATGTTGCACTGTATGCCATATATACCACGTTTCATGTTATTCAAATCCCCCTCGTTGCCATTGGTTCTACACCTTAAAGCCTGACCACGAATTATTGCAACATCTGTATTTCTATTAAAGGTAGAATTATGCTTTTGTAGGAAAAATAATAACATGTTTGTCTTTGCATTACAGATCAGAAAGGCGGCTACCAACAGAAGCAATCCTACCAGAGAGGTATGTTAAGATACATTGGGACCACATGGTGACCTTCCCACAGCACCATGTCTCTGATATTATGCACAGGCTGTTTATCCATTTCTGCTTTTGTATGTCGCTTACTGAGTTAGCTTGCTTTTAATCAGTAACTAACATGTACTGCTTCAAAATTTTTATGCTAAAGATTAAGGTCAGTTCACGCCCAAACAGGACTGGCTTGTACTTGTATTTTTTCCTGAAATGGCTGCAATGTAAGGGGAATGAAAAGCTGGCCATCATACAAAGGCTCTTCTTGAAGACTTTCGGAGTGCTGCACTCAGTTATTCAAATTAAAAAATGATAAAATAGTTGTGACAAGTATAAAAAAGCAATCTTGAGAGACAAGTACAAATCCAATGTTGGAAAGTTGTTGGAGGAGAGGGGTTTAAATTTGATTTTGTATGTAAAGCAATACAAGAACGTCAGATAAAATCCTTTGCTTTGATCATCGGATTTTAATGCCAGTGTGTGTATTTGTAGGTAAGCATGTTTTTTTTCTTTGCATGTTCACAGATCAGAAAGGTGGTTATCAGCAGAAACAAGGGGGCTACCAGCGAGGTGGCTACAGAAACCAAAACCAGAGCAACTACTGAGCTTTGAACACGTCGATTTCTGTCTCGCGCCCAGAACTAGTCTTCATTCCAGAACAACCAGAACCTGGGTTTCTGTTCTCCATCATTTGACTCAAAACTGCTCCTCACTAATCCTGAATCACCTGCAAGCTCTTCTCACTTCTTCTACGTAGTGTGGTATTTCATCAAGGGTGACTTCTTTGATAAAAGTTTTAAGGTTAATATTGCAAATTGAGAGTTGTGGAATAAAGGCATTGCAGTGTGGCGGTACAGTGAGGCGACAAGCATTGAGTATTGTTGACTTGTAGTTATCAAATAAACAAAAATAAACAGTGTGTTTTGAGTTTTCTTTCACAGCTTTATTTGCTTTTAAAGGAAATAGATTCAGCATGACACAAAGATAGATAATGTGAACCTTGTCCATGCTAAACTACAGATCCATGTTGGTGAAAATCATTCACATCAGCACTGTTGAGGTTTTAGTGTTTTTCTTCAGCTTTTGCCAAGTATTGATAGTAATTTGCAAATAATATCTCCACTTCTGCAAGATGCACTTTCACCATTGGTTGAATTAATGAACATAAGCAAATATGAAAACTATTTAATCTAGTAGAAGTATTATAAACAAGCAATCTGATAAATTGTAATCTTGGTAAACAGGAAAAAACCCATAAGGGTATCACTTTGAAAAGTCTTCCATAACCTTAATACCTCTGGTTTCCTGAGCATTAAAAACAGGGATTCCACCCTTGAATTACCTCCTGAATGAAGGGGGCATTACAGTATAGCAATATATTTCAAAAAGACAATGAAGATGGAAACTGAAATTGGAACCTTTTTTTGGCAACTTGAAAGAAAATGCTGGAGTGTGTCTTTACTTTATGAACTAAAATCTATTTCAAATTACTTCTAATTAAAAGATGCTCTTTGGAATATAGAGCCACAGCAAAATCCACCCTGAGCTTTTTATTCATCAAACTGCAACACATCTAAAGATAACTGGGTCAGATCAGCAAGATTGAGGCAAAGTCTAACCAACCAAACATCAGACGGAGTCACTGTGTCTCCACTGTCATGTTTCCTCTGTTACTCAGTAATTGCATTTAAGCTGCTTAAGCAACTCAGAGGGAAGTTTAATCTTCCAACAAAAGATGAAGCCTGTTTCATGAGGTTAGGTCACTATTGTTTCACTCGACCTACAGGCATAAATATACAGAGCATTTCATTCATTTATTAACTTTGTACCATAAAAACAACACTGCTGGTTATTTTTTAGCGAACAGCACCAGTATAACATATATTTCAAAAGCATTTTTTAAACTTTGTCCATCAAACTTAGCAAAATATATGTCATTGCACTCTCAATTGGTATCAAATCATTGTTTACTAGACACACAGTAATTTAGAACAAATCTACCTGTTACAAGTTTATGACCTAATTTACATCACTTTAATTCACATCAGCTTTCAAGGAGCTCTTGAGTGTATTAGATCTTTGTTCAACTGACCATCATCTCATACTTCGTCCTTCTCCTATACTGTTTCCTGATTGGAAATCTTGTTCAGTATCAGCAGTTCTGCAGCAGAGTTTGCACAGCCTCACACACCTGCAGCTCGTCTCTGTTTTCTCTCTGTGATCACGTCCTCCTAGCTTCTTCCCCTCAGTCTCCTGTACAGCTCTCGCCTCAGCAGGTCCCTCTCTTTGCGGATCCCCTGCAACACGGTGCGATTCTCCTGAGCTCGTCTCACCAGGTAGGGGAGCGTGTCGTCCACTGAGCCATACGGCACTGACTTGTATACAGAATAACCCTCCTTAGCTGGAGGGAAGAGGGGAGAGACATGGAGGGATGACGTGACATGTTAGAGGGGAAATGACAGCATGTAATTTAATGCTTGCGATATGTTTTGTCACTACCCATGTTTCCCCAACACTGTACACCTAACACCAATTCGTTTTGGGAAAACTGAGCCAGTCAAGGAATAATGATATTCCTCTGTGTAGCTCTTGTTGTTTTGGTTGCCCAAATGAGTGCTTTTAAACTGATAGCAGTTTAAATAAAGTGAGATATGTGGTCAGAAGTCTCCTACAGCTGAAAGTTTGCAAAGACTTCATTGAATAAGACCCGAGATCTCTTGCAGAAAGTGTAGAGAGTTGAGGCTCAGCTCACCCAGTGTGAGGGAGACATGATCGCACATGCCCAGCAGCTGGCCGAAACACACAGATCCATCTTTGTCTATCCCCAACTCCTCCATCCTAGAGACAACATGCACAAGGAAAAGATCATGTACATCCAGAGCAGAAGACCAGTTTAGCATTGATACTACTATGATGACATTGTTGAAAAGCATAAAATTATTGATTAAATTGAGACAGCAGACTAAAATTGGTGGAGTTTTCTTTAGCAAAAAAAGGGAGCATAGAAACAGTTATATGTATTGCAAAAAATTATGCTTATTTTTTAGATTTCTCTCATACTGAAAAGCATGGATAAAATCTAAATTTGGTCAATCTAGTGGACAGTGTTTTGTTATAAGGCATCGCAATCCATAAGGTTGGAGATCAATGAAGTAAAATCAAGTAACATTTAAATACAGGTTAGATCAGATCTAGTAAGAAAAGTATTCAGTCTATTATAGCGGTCTTGAATCAAACAATGGAAAATTTCCTAAATCAATTGTTTAAGTTTAACAACAGATAATAAAAGAAGAACAGTGACACCAAATCATAGTGAGTTTCACTTCTCGTGGTCTGACCGTTTGGCAGCTCGTCTCACTGACTCCTCATTGTGAGAGGCCACTATGATCCTGTAGCGATCGGGATTCTGGGAAATCACTTCCAGCATCAAATCCAGCGAGCCGTTATAACTGCAGGAACACAAGGAAACAGATGGCGTCCAATATTAGAAACGATCCTTGAGTTTTCAAGTTCAAAAACTAAAGAATCCAGGTTCTTTGGTTAAATTGACCACCGTTTTGGATGCAGTTGCCTGGTTGTGATGAATGAATGAATAAATGAATGATTGACTCCACCTGTCGTTGGTATCCTGCCAGCTCTTGTGAATGGGGTCCTGACGACCCTCTTTTTCTGCCAGCTTCCTCTCTTTGTCCATGTAGGCTCCTCGTACCAACTTGACTCCCAGACAGAAACCTTCACTCTTGGCCTGACGCAGAGCTTCTAACAAGAGAGACCTGGACTCCTGAAAGACACACACATGAGAGGAGGTAAAGTTTTCATGTAAGAAAATGCCTACGTAGCTTTACAGTTATTTAGATAGAAGAAGATATTTGCCTTCAGGTAACACTGATATGTGTTCCAAATCCAGACGCCATCTTTGTTAAACTTCTTCATCATGGCCATGGTGACAAGAGAGAGAGCAGGGTTCATGTAGGTGTACTCTGCATCAACCAGGACTCGGACTCTATTCACACTCGCCTAAAAAAAGAGGGGAGGATAAGATTATTTCATTAAAATGACAAATTAAAATGAATAATCATGGAAATTAAAGTGTTTATGATGCAAATTGAAATTCAGAATTTTTCAAAAACAATATGTCTTTGGTAGATTTTTTCATGTAGTGTTACAGCGCTCCATGTCTGTACCTCTGCTATTTTGTTGAGTCTCTGCAGGCTGCAGAGGAAATGAGCAATTTCTCTTTCGTCCAAACCAGGGAAGCTGATTGTCTGAAAGAGACAGTTTGAGGGAAAGATCAGAGTTTCTTTTAAGTTTTCATTCACCAGGATCAACCTCATCAGCACTGTTAATGTATATGTGAATAAGAAAGGAAAAGAAAGACAAAGTGGGTTATTACTGCGGACGTACCTCTCCGTTCATAGCTCTGACAAGTAGATTCAGGTCATATGGTTTTTGTGCAATGAGGGTCGTGAGTTTCACCTTGAAACAAGCAGCACAGACTCATCAGTGAGAAAAAAGACACAACATCTACACTAAATCACTGGGAGATAGATTGGGACATTTGTGGACATAATCTGTAGACACAACAAGCATGTGTGATCTTATCTTTTTTTCCCACATATTTGAACTTTAGCTACTATTTGACTCAGATCCACCCCTGTGAAGGTTCACTTCAGGGTTATTTCAGTACACTAAACTAAAACTAAAGCAAAGGTAAGCAGTGAGTTATTTTATCAGTCAGTTATCAGGTTTCATTCATTGTCATTTCACATAAGTTTGAAGAATTGAAGAAAGTCACAATCCTGCTATACATACATATGACCTTTATGCAAATATTTGAATTAGAAGGATCCTGTTTGCACATATTTAAAGTGTATTTTGTATGACACTTTATACCTGACCTTGAACAAAGCTAAAAATGTATTAAAAAAAAAATTCTAAAAATTGAAACTAAACTTAAGCAAGGCAAACAACCACCAAAGTTAAAATGGAACTAAAAGCCCACTAAAAATTCACAACTCTTGTAACCTTTGTTCTCTGAACTTGGAAATTTCAAAAATAGTTTTCCTTTCAACCAAAGTCTCAAAACATTTACAGTTTATTTTACAGCTTTATTATCAGAAAGAAATTAAAGTAGGAACTAAAGCTGTCAGACAAATTAGATAAAGTAACAAGTGTGAAGTTGCATAAAATGGAAATATTCACGTGCGAGTACACAGTGTGTACTTAACTACAGTCCTTAAGTTAATGTACTTAGTAGGATTCAACCCTTGTTGGTGCCCAAAATAAGTCAGTTGTTCAAAACCCTCTCTATTAAGAAGAATTGTTTTTAATTGTAATAATAATTAAAAATAATAATAAAATATAGTAATGATAATTTTTTTTTATTGAATGTTAGTAGCAGATCAATCGAAAATGGCCTAAGTGAGTCATGGCGTAGGGTGACTGAGATGTTTGCTGACTTACACACAGCTCCGGGCTGAGCAGGGCTGTGATCTTCAGCTGCATCATCGGGTCTTTGCTCCAGGCGTTGCTGTGGGACATTCGCACACATTCCAACATGGCGTCCATGTTGTCGTCATATCTCTTCTCTCTGATGGCGACAAAAAGCAACATAAAGCAATGATGCACTTCACATAAGAAACAATATTTGATTATTATCTATCTCTGCA
The DNA here is from genome assembly GCA_029814665.1 of Acanthurus lineatus. Taxonomy (NCBI): domain Eukaryota; kingdom Metazoa; phylum Chordata; class Actinopteri; order Acanthuriformes; family Acanthuridae; genus Acanthurus; species Acanthurus lineatus. Next base: position 11,054,185 of record JAPZDV010000014.1, on the reverse strand, counting down.
TCAATAATCAATATTGACAGAGCATCCATAATTTAAGCTGCCCTTTGTTAAGAGACACATCCTAAATCAGCACCTAAGAGAAAAGTATCTGCAATAAGAGTGGAGAAAAAAAACCTTTGACTTAATTATATCAATGGACAGAGAAACTAATCAAAAATGAAGAAAGTGGGAAAACACACCAATATAATAAGCAAACTGAAGAGAGATCTTAATAAATAAAAAGGGAAATAACTAAACTGCAACCCATGACAGAAATGTTCATTTATTTTATTTAAATTTTATCGTGCATGGTGTTTAAACATGTGTTTAGTTGCCTACAGCCAGAGAAAATCCTGTCAATAGTGCATAAATAACAGTAAAAACCCACTTTCTTTCATATTTAAAGCAAAAGTTAAAACAAATTATTGTTCCTCAATTTCATTAAAAACTGAACTATGTGATGAAAAGCGACCTGTTCATGCTGAGTTACTGAAAATGAATCATACCCTGTGCTCTCTCCCAGATCCTCTTCAATGGGCACAGCCAGCATGGGCCTCAGTCCCAGCAAGCTCATCTTCTCCATGGACTCAGAGATCTCACTCTCGTTCTCCCCAGCCACAAACTGGGCATACACAGTGGGCCGCAGCAGCAAGGAAAACCCCCTCCTCCCCAGGAGAGTGCGTGCTATCGACATCAGCTGGAAGAAGAAGGTGAAGCAGGCAGAAAAGTGATGGAGAGGCTGATGGGGATTCATGAGGTGATACAGAAGCAGTGTGCCACATGGTCATCTAACTAATGAACCTGCCTTACATTATACATTTTTATCATGCATCCAGAGTAGAAAACTAGTTGAAAAGAATAAAATCTCTCGGTCCATGTCTCATTCATGAGTCTCATTTATCTTATTATCCTCAATAAAGTGGAAAACTTAAGTCTCACCCTCCCACAGTTGTTAACCAGGACAGGGAAGGAGCAGAGGCGGAAGATGCCCAGAGCACGAAGCAGCTCACTCCAGCTCTTCACCTTGAAGGCACGGGGATCCTCAAAGGCCAGAGTGGCAGAGAGAAGCTCAGGCTGCTTGACCTCCACCGGCTTGGAGGCAACGGTACTCACCAGCCTCCGTGACAAGAGGTGAGGGCGCAGGGGGCGCAAACGAGAGCACATCATCATCCCTCACTGGTTGAGTTTCAGTGAATTAAAGTGTTAAATCTTGCTGCTTGCAAAGGAAGCTGAATCCACTGTGTGTTAAATAGAAATACAATAATCCAGAGTGTCACAGAGACATCGTCAAAGCCTGAGTGGTCAGCTTATTTAGACGTCTTCTCATGTCAGAACCTGCTAAAAGAGAAGAAGGAAATATGATAGCAGTGGTGCAGTTACAGTATCAGACTTATGGCTTGGTGTTTGTCATCATCTTTACATAATTTTTACATCTTTACAAAGATAAGTCAGAGTTAGAAGTGAGAACAATTTGCTTTAGGTGTCTGTTAGGCTTCTACAAAATGAAGGAATGCTCCTGAAATTGACGTAAAAATTGGAAAAAAGAAAGAAGCGAGATCTAAATTCTTACCATCCTCCGAAAAAGTGACACTCAAACAACCTAAATGATGAAAAGCAAAGCAGGTGTGATTGGAGGGTTTGTTTGTTGGTCAGTAAAAACTCACAATCTTTTGGCTTACTCGCTGGTTAATAACTGACTGCTTGGAAATTTGAGCAAACATTCAGTTGACCCTTAGCATCAACCCGCCAGTGCACCCTCAGTTTGACATCAGCCAAATGCTCTTTAATAGCTCACTCTGTCATGTTGTTTTATTTGATCAAGGCTTTTTTTTTTACCTTTTACATCAGAAGATTTAATCATTTAATTTAATAAATTTGGCCGTAAAATGAAATACTGGGCTTTGATTAGGGATTCAGAGGACATCCAGTCAAAGTGGGTCAAATTTAAGTAGAAGTTTTCAACTTACTACACAATAAAGGTGAAGGTGAACTTGTTGTCTATTTAGGAGGAAGATATAAGAAACATTGCTTTTTTTGTAAGTTTTATAAAATTCACCAACAAAATTCAATATAGTTAACTCATATTTCTCCTAATATTTATTGCATCGTATCTATGGATGTATAATTTAAATAATACTTAATAATGCAGTACTAGTCTCCTGAAATTTTCTTTTATTATATATAATCATTTTTATACTTTAGTTTTTATATAAAATTATTCTTAATATTAAATAGATTAATAAAAAACACACACACACACACACACACACACACACACACACACACACACACACACACACAG
>JAPZDV010000014.1:11029219-11047242 GCA_029814665.1 Acanthurus lineatus | reverse complement strand
CGGCAGAAGCTCAGTAGAGTCACATGTATCACAGTTGACTAATAGAGACAGATGAAAAGCAGATTTTTTTTTAGAATAATACAGGAAGTAATAGGTGGTCAAAATTTTTTGTCCAAATTGATGATTTGAAGTGGCGTAAAGTTTAGTTATCACACTTACCAATATCCAAGGTTTCTGTCAGGGCCGACATTTTACGCTTCTGTCTTGCATCTCTTTGTCTGCAGGGAAAAAAGGAGTTTAGATCTTCCAAAAGAAGTACCGAAGCGTGTGCGTGTTCATGTTTGTGTGTGTATGTTTCTTTGAGGGTCTGTGTAGGAAATTACTTTTTGCTGTTCATGCCGTCCTCTCTGAAGCCTTTAGCAAAGGGATTGGAGTTGATCTTCAGCTCTGTGATCTGCAAACAACAGCAAAAAAATATTTTTGATCACCTTTTTTTCTTTTTTTGGCTCTAATTTTATTAAGGTTGCATTTCATCTTAAACACAACCAAATTACTCTTAAAGAAATGTGTTCAGGTCATTGAGCTGCTTGAGATATCGGTGTGCAGGTTTAGTCACTGCATAAATTATTTTTCTACAGAATCATCAGCCTCTTTCTTAAGATATAAGTGCAGCATGATGGTACCTTGTTGTTCTGGTAGGCGGTGACTGTAATAAACTGGGTCTCTGGGAAAATAAATGAGTGTTGCTCTCCGCCCCACCGCAGCACGTCTCTGGCTTCAATTACATGAACTCTGGGCTGATAGCGATGCAGCGAATGCAGGATTATCTGGAAATAAAGGAAAACAGATTTTGAATCAAAATGCAACAAAAAGACGAAAGCTTTCAATGAAGGTTAAATCAGTCTTCAGTACATACATGTCCTTGTGTGTCCAGTGTGTTGTTGGTGAGCTTGGCGTAGTGAAAAGAGATGGTGCGGCTCTGCCAGTGAGCACCTGTGGCAGGTGAGTCTGGGTGGATGAAAACCCTGTCAGGTAGCCTTGCCTCCGCCTTGCCGACCGCCTGCCAGCTACCGCCTTGGAAACGATAGCGGGAGTTGTCCGCCGGGATGATGTCCAGGAGGAGGATGTAGCGGAGAGCTGGGTTCAGGCCAGAGAGCTTCAGCCTCAGCCCGGGGAACATCCGTCTGAGAGAGGAAGGGACAGCGGATGAAAGTTAGCTCACTCAGCCGTGTCATGTGCTACTGAAGGATGCATTTCATTCAGTCTTACACTTTCAGGAGGATTTAGTGTCATGCTTTGCCTTTTAAAGTACATAGCAGCAGATAACTTTAGAAATTTTAACTTTAAACTTAAGAACAGGGAAAGAGAGAAGATAGAGGACAGAAGAGGATGTGAAACATGAAGGGAAGAGTAAAAAAAGAAGACAGAAAAAGAAGAAATAGGATTTGAGATGTTGTGAAGCAGATTGTATCTGAATGGAAAGCAAAGGAGGATTTAACAGTTAAGTTAAAGACAATGAGGGGTCAAAGGTCAGCACACTATATCCCCTCACCTGCCCTTCTTTGTAATGATCATCTCTGTTCCCACTGAGCTGAACTGTTTCCATAACGACACGTTCTCCAGCTCCATCCTCACATCATCTTTTGGGGTTTTTGTAGGGGTCTCAGTGGTGACAGGAGGAGGGGCCAGCAGCCTCTGGGGCAGGGCCTTGGCTGCCACATCACAGGCAGGGGGGTACAACGGCATGTGAGTGGGGGCCTGCCGGTCTGTAGGACACAAATCCAAGAGAAAGTGGTCAGAATAAAGCAAATACGGGTGTTTAATATATCTTGGTTTTGTTCCTGTAAGTCCCAAACCAACAGAATAATCAATGCTCGTGCAAAAAAAATGCATTTTTCTGCCAACAAACAAAATAGGATAACATTTGCAACACACTCCCTCTTTCACTTGAGTTAGCTTAAAGCCTCTGTACCTGATGAAGAGGCACCTTGGCCTTGAAATGCTGTGCTTTTTTTAACCCTTTTTTTAGATAAAAACTTAAGAGTTTTAGACCAAACTAATTTAAAACATTAGATCACATTACTTCATGAATTAAAAGGTTCTTTTAGTCTCCACACATGCACATACACACACTCTCTCTCACCTCTGTAAAAGCAGTCACCAATCCTTTGTGGTCCTAGAGTCAAACTGGGGTACATCTCCACACCCAGCATTCTTCCTCGTGTGTGTTTCTGTCCTGTAACTCGTCTTCTTCACCTGCTGCAGTGTAACATGTCACTCCTCGACTCTCTCTGTCTTCTTCTCTGTTTCTCTGTGCAGATCTGCTAACACCTGAGATCAATCTTCAGTTGTTCAGGAGACCTTAAAGTTTCGGTTCCTATCCCTCTGCTCTCCTTGGCAAAAATGCCCACAGTGGTGAGTCGCTCTGTTATATAGGTGTGTGGAGCTTCACACATCGGGCCAAATGGCCTCTTCTTTGCCTCCCGTCTCCTCACACTCATCCTCCTTTCTTTTCTTGCTCGACAAACACAAACAACTAACACAACACATCGACAGGTGATACGAAAAATCTAGGGTTTACTTTACTATCTAGTAGGAAAAGTTTTGTGATTCATGTTATTTCTTGTCAATAAAAAGAAAATAATTAAATTTACTCAAGAACTGTCTTGAGTAATGAGTACTTTACTTGAGTATTTCTGTTTTATGCTGCTTTTCATTCTTTTTCACCACAATACAAAGGCAAGTATTTGTATTCATATTAATTATATATATTTGCTGCCAAAGTTTTACAGCTGTAGTCACCGAAAACTTTTACAGATCAACATTTTACATAAAGGAGTTTAAAAAATATGATGTTATTTCTGTAAAGTGAAAATTGCCCAAACTGCATAAAAAAGTTAAAATTTGTTCCTTCCCAACCAGCAAAATTAAAACACATTAACAATTTAAAATGTTGAACACACTTATTTTAATTTCAATACTTTAATCAGATTATGTTGCAAATACCTCTGAATTTTTACAGGAATCATAATTGAGAATTTCCAGATTTTTGATCAAACAGGCTCCTGTTATGCATCAATTTTAGCCATTAGTGCAGAATTTAGTCACAGGTACAGTAAGTGCACTGCCATTAGCCACACTTTTCATATTTTCGAAGATTATTTTAATAATTCTGGGAAAAGCTTTGTGAGTTTCACATGGCTCTAACACACACATAGAAACCCAGTGTTTTGCTAGCAGGCCCCCTGTGGTTCCCTGACGACTTGATGACACGTTTCTTCCTCTCAGCTCTCTGATTATTAGGCTTTCTCAGCAGGGAGTCAGGCCTTGAATGAACAACGAAGGTGGAAGAGGAAGCCAGTTTGGCTGGTGGCAGCAATTTGGCCACAACACAAACATGAGTGTCTAGAAGTTGATATGAGAAGTTTGGATTCAGGAATGAGCAGCTGATTCTGGGCAAAAATGTCCTGGAATATTTAGTATTATTTAACTCTGCTGAATTAATTGATTTAATGCACATTGGCCTGTTTTGTGTGAAATGTTTGGTGAGCAGACATGATATATAGTTAAATGCACAATGCAGACCACACACACAAACCTCTGATGGTAGATCCAGATAGACAAGTAGTAATTAGAGGGTTACAAAAGTATATGAATATTATTAGCAAAATGTACTTCAGGTAAAAGCACTCATTATGCAGCAGAGTCAAGTTTATTTTTTTTACATTAGTGCATTATTATTACTGATGCATTACTTTTAACAGCACTTGAACATCTGATCCAGAGTGAGATGTCTCTAAAGAATTTAGTGTACAGAAATACAAGGGGTGATCAATAAGTTCTTGATCACACGCATTGTTGCATGCACATGCAGTTTAATTCTTTATGTGATTATACAGAATTATTACAGATTATGCATTGAGTAATTCTAATAAATGTGCACTATTAGCCACTGTGCATGTTACAGGAGCTGGTTAACTCATCTCCTTCTATCTCGGGACACTGACTTATCAATCATATCTTGTATTTTATATCTTACAAACTGCTAATATGTTTTTGCATGTAACTGGAGACAAAATGCATTATTTCTCACTGGATCAAGTGGAGCAGAAAAATTACATTAGCTTCAATGTAAATATCTTTAAAATAATACTTAAATTCATTACTGAAGCAAAATTACTTGCTACATTTCACCACTAGGTTACAAATAACTGATTGTCTGAGCTGCGCAAGATGTGAGGTAACTTAAGAGGAAACAATCTCATGTATGCAAATCAGTTCCAGTAAGTTTGCAATGTCTTCTGCCTAAAAAAATTCAAAAGCAAATAGCATTTCAAGCAATATTTTATTGCATCAGGCTGTTGTTAACAAGTTCCTAATTCTGCTTTTGTTGCATAAACTTGAATTCATTGAAAATGACAATCATCACAACAAATCCTCATGAGAGACTTTAACATGCAAGAAGTGGCAACGATAATCTGATGCTTTTTAGAGGACGTGTCAACAGACCATGGAGGCTTTTTAGCAGAGGATTACTGTTACATCACGAACTCAGCTGCTACAACTTAAATGATAAACTGTGTGGTTTTATCTGTGGCAAAATGTCAGTGAACATCAATACTTAGAAAAGGAAGAAGAGAACCCTAAAAGACAGAGAAGAGGGCCCAAATCAACCTGTTCATTAACCTTTTTGACAATATAAAGACAGCTGGAGTCACATTACAGGAGTGAAGTCTTAGTGTTGTTCTAGTTGTTGTTTTCCTTCTCCATTTGTGAGTGCTTGTATACGTGTGTGTGTGTCAAGGGGGATAAAAGCGAGCGAGGGCCGAGAGGAAGTTGAGGTGCGAACTTCACACTGAGATAAAGGTCATTACCTTGATGGGGGCAGCGAGGTGCGTGTGACGTGTCTTAATGTTTTTACGCACTGACAGGTGGGTTGCAGGCGCTGCAGCTACCAGACTCTGTAACAGGCCGTGATGAGGATTGTTACTGGTTTTGTTTTTTTACCATTACTGCAGTGAGGGGCAGGTGGTGTGTGCTGTTTACAGTGCATTAAGTATTACCAAAGGCCTGCTCTTTGACATGCATGTGCTAAGTGGTTTGATTTCCGCCTTTGTTTGCTCATCGAGGTCTAAAGGTCAGGCTGTTGAAGAAACACTTAATTTTGCATTAAGACTATGAAATATCTCAAGAAATATTTGTCCTCAAATTCTCATTCTTGCCTCAGTTTGGTGCAAATCTTTCTAGCTGTTACAACACTTCTTGCCAAACAGAAGCAAGTATTTTTTTGCTCCTGTGTTCTCTTCTGGCAGAGGGAACACTTGATGTCACTGGTTATTTGGATAGGAACACTATGTGTCATCATGCAAAACACACCTACATTCAAACTCCTTCTTTCATTCTTTTATTTTCAGCTCTCACAGTGCATTTGAGGATATTTTGCCTTTTCCAGCACCCTCACAGTCCATTTTTTAAATCAACTTTAATCCATAATACAGAATATATTGTCCAACAGGAACAAGAAATAATTTTCATCATTACAGGCTGCACAGATATATTGAAATATTGTGCTACTGTTTTAAGGTCATTAAATACATTTAGAATCTGCACACAAAAAAGTTTTTTTTATGTAATCATGTGACAAAAATCCATTCAAATTGCAGACTTAGATACAGCAGACAGTGCTTCTGCAAAGCCATCAGTTTTTTTTCCAATCAGAGCAGTGATAATTGTAGACCAACGAGTGCATCTGTGGCTGGAAGTTAGTCAGACCACCTCCAGAGGGTCCCTGTCAGCCTTCGAAACCACCACTGTCACACTATCAGGAAGACGCACGGCCAGCCGCTCCCTGAACACAGCCAGAAAACCCCGCTCACTGTTGCTATGGTCACTGAGGATGATGCTAGTTCCCTTCGCCACGGCATCCAGCACTTCATGGTGGGACATCTCACCTAAGTAAGGGGTGTTATAATTAGAGGCATAACAATGTTAGGCAAAACAAAGAGTATCAGGTATATTGCATATGATTGTTCTGAATGAAAACTGAATCGTCTTTTTACTTCAGATGTTTACCTGTGATGTAAAGGTCTGCCTTGACTCCACTCAGCACTGAGGCCCCAGATCCAGCACAAACAGCCACAGTACTCACAGAAGACTCTGAAAAGTGTAAGAATAATGACACATTAACGGACACCTGCATTTACATCTCAGGAACATTTAAGACAGCAATTAAAAGTCTGATATCAGTGCATTGTATGAATCTGGTTCCTGCTGATGGCCTGCTGATGGTATAAGGCTTCATTACCAAGCGTCTGCCCCCATCCCAGAGCCAAACGAAGGTGACTCAAACCCAAGTGAGTCTTCATTTTCTGGATGGCTGTTGCCACGGTTACTGGCTGGTCCAAAACACTAATTCGCCCTTGGCCATGGCCAGGAAGAGGGGGCTGTGATGGAAAGTGAGTAAAAAGAGCGAGCAATGAGACATCAGCAGATATTACTATTACTACAGATAATAGTATTACTGCTACTGTTACTATATAACTACATAACTATTCAAAGTGTAAACAGCAGTTTTTAAAAAGTATCAATCTTCACTTTGTGTTTTACCTTTTCTAACTTCAGGATGCTGAGGGACAGGCTGGGAGTATTGTGTCGTAACAGAGTCTGGACACTGGGGGTCAGTGCAGAGTCACTACAGGTAACGCTGACATGGATCCCACTGCTGTCTGGTCTGTGATGAGAGCAAATAAACTTTTACCTTCACTTGTGCAAGACCTTAGTGGTGACTGGTGGTTAATCCTATAACCTACAAATTCTGTATGCCTTCCATTATGACTAACAAAAAAACAGTCACTTTAGTCCTATCATTTAAAATTCCCTCTAAACTACGGACTATTACAGCAATGTGTTCCTTTAAAATAGATGAAAAATGTTATCTTAGAATCAGAGTTGTAGGAAAGATTTAGTGTAGAGTAAAGTTACACTTAAGCCAACAAAAGAGATGACCAAATTTTTTGTGGCAAATAAAACATTTAAATAGGTAATTTTGATTAATAGATATGAGTTTTTAGGAGTAAAAATCATGTCTAAAGAGTAATGTTAAAGTATGTTTAACTTGCTCTTTAAAGAGTAACACATGCATGTACTTGAAGTCAAGACATTAATTGATTAAACAATCCCCCCTGGCTATGCTCATGTGTCGATGCAAATATGAACAGGACCTGTCAACTGAATGCTGTAATATTGTTCCACTGTCACAAGCCTTCAGTTCCTCCATCACAGCACTGAATTCTTCTGTGTTCTTAACTGTGAACTCCAATTTGTGACTGTGGGAGGCACCACCGACAGCCTGACTCAGCACAGACACCCGACCGCTACCTGAGATTAAGAGACAGACACCAAAGATGGAAATTAAAATAGCCAGGGGACAAGATGGAGAAGACTTGGTCAGAATAGTTAGCCAGTGTGTTAGTGTCATGTGTCAGTGTTACGTGTCATGACATAGCCTGTACCTTCATTAAAATGTGAATACTGTACAAGTGTGAGACACATTTTCCATTCAGAGTGACCTCTTACCAAGCCCCCCTACCAGCCAGTCATTTACTCCTCCTTTAACGCTATCCCACGATGTGTGAGGGGAGAATATCGCTATCCCAGCCTCCACCGCCCGGATGGCCAATCGCTGCTTCCAATCTTTCTGAACCAGACGTTTGATTGGCCGAAACAACGGGGGGTGATATGAGATAATGAGGTCACAGCTCATGGCCTCTGCCTCCTCCATGACAGCATCTGTAAGGTCGTTGGTGAGCAGGATTGTTTTAATAGGCCGAGATTTGCTTGGCTCCACCAGCAGGCCAACATTGTCCCAAGACTCAGCTAAAGACAGAGGAGCAAGCTGCTCCATCACCTGCAGAACCTCTTTGAGCTCCATCAGGCCGGAACAGTGAGAGCTGCAACGGGTCGAAGAGATGTGGATGGATGAGTGGAGGGACGCTGATGTGAGCTGGCTTGCCAAGAAGCTGTGACTGTAAGTCTGTGAAGGGGGAGATGGAGGGATGGAAGAAACTGTTGAAGGAGAGGTGTAGAGAGCAACCAGTGAAGTCAAGCCCCTTTTGGTACAAAGTCTTCTATAGGAGGATGACAGAAATGTCCAAGGAAGGTTTCTGCACCTGGTCAACATCAGCAGAGACCTGTGTGAACACAAGAGATTATTTCCAATAGCTACTTTATGTGGTAAACCTTATATAAAATGGGTTTTCTGACATTTAAAAACAAAACTCTGATTTAAATTTAACTCCAACACATTATTTTTAAATGAAAATAGCAGCCCCAAATGAAATGTATTACTAATAGTATACAAACATACTGATGTGAGCCTTTTAATGAAAACCAATCAAGACTGTGAAGCAAATCAATCTACGGAGCTGTTCATTTTCGCTCAGAAAACAAAAACGCAAGAAAAAAGCGTTTAAAACTAAACTTGTTTTTCTTGACTGATTCAAATTTCTCAAATGTTCAGAATTGGACACCCTGAAACACTTTTAGCCACCACAATTTAGACCAAGCTTAATAACATCTGAACAGGAAATACCTGATAAAAATATAAATCAGCAGTTTGAACAGGTTGAAACAGATGCACATGAACTAAACTTTATACTATTAGCCCAATATATAGCTTTACACTATTGATAATAAATATTTATGGCCACGTAGCCTTGTTTTGGTAAATTGCTGTTTTCTATAAGTAAATTTATATGTATATATAAATTTATTTACACACACACACATATATTGAACTTCATCTATGACTCTGACTTAACACACAGTTGTGTCAAGTTTTGTCTGCACTGACAGCTGAGAGGCATGCAGCTAACAGCTTAACAAGCTAGTTAGCAACATTAACGCTAGCTGTTAACATACACTTAACCGGCGCCGCTGCATTTAAAAACACGGCACTGACATAAAAAATCATGCATGAGTCAACGTATCATACTTTTTGTCGCGTTTTCAATTTTGAGGATACTTGTGTTCTTTTGCTGAACATACGTCTCCTGAAGTGACAGACATGCTGCACTTACTCGCAGATTGTCCCTTTCCGGCTTCCGTGTTTTTGTGTAGCCTAGTGGTTTTGATTGGACAATTGAAATGTCATTGAATATCATTATGAGCACCGTTTGTGTGAAAAGTTGTACTTATATGGATTTATGGCAATACTACAGGCAGTAAGTCTACTTAAAAATATCTGTTCTGGTCAAATATAACGTGATATTCCTGCGTTTACGTGAAAAGCTTTGAAACTAAAAGAAATGTTTCTATAGAAACCAGTATCTTTATCCACCACACCAGCATATCTGCAGTTTTATTTTCATTAACTTGTACAAATATAATTTTTGTTTCCATTTCAAAATGCCACAGACAGTGTGAGTTTATCTATTATGGAGGTTGGAGAATTGTATTTTAAATCAAACTGAAATATTTAGTATTAATGAAAAGTACTGGCAGATCTTTATTACAGATTAATTTATCACAGCTACTCTCTTGTAGGGGGCCTTTTAATGGCCAATCCTCCCATGTATGTATCTGCCAAACCTTAACTGAACAATTTTACAAATAAACATGAAAAAAAAGATAGATTCCTGCTTGCTTTGAAGGTTTGGGGATATTTTTATATCAGGTTAAAAGAAAATGATACAGCATAACTATTAGTCCCCTCAGTGCAAAGGATCAGGCTTTTATGGTGATCTATAACATCACTGAGACCAGATTCTGGTACTACTGGTTTTCAAACTGGAGAAACCCAGAATAACTGTGTAAAATGAATTAATTGTGTCAAAATGGGTGGAACATAGCTTAAATTTAAGTTGGGAAATTCTTTGAATAACTGTATATTTCTACAATTTAGACTGAAATATTGTTAAATAGGACTTGAGAGAGTGAATTTAATCAGATGAAGCTGAAGCAATTACATCAGGCTGTCAGTGAAAAACAAATTCAAAGTTTCCTTATCCTCACAGCAGATGTGTTCTGTTACAGTCAGTTCTTTCTTTGACTCATCTGTTGATCAGCATGTTCACAGCAGTATTTTAATTAAAAAAACACGCATGTGCTTCCCACAGGGTCACTCTGGATTCAGCTTAATTTGTAAAAAACATGTTAAACCAGAAACAAACATTGTATAGCTGCTGCTGTTATGTAATGCTGTTTGCATATTATAAAACAAATTCACAGATTAATGCGAACAGGAAAAGACTAGACAACTTGATAAGCTGTATTAACTCCACCAAGGCAGGTGGTGCGGCTGTAGATACTCGGGGTGTATCTTCTCAGAAAGATTACTAAGACTTTCAGAACAAATGAATGAAATCCAGAGACAGAAAAACAAATGTTTATCAATTTTGGCTAAAGCCTGCAGCTCTCATTAAGTAGACGATGGTGAACTGCTGAGGCAGAGTGGCTACCTCCGAACTGAGTCAGAGAGCGACTGAGAGAGGGAGAGATTATTGCGGATTAATGCAATAAAGGTTGATGCTGGATGTTGGAGGGATCAGGGAAGGATCAGACCAAAGGCTAGCATTACATCATCTGATTCCTCCTTTGGCTTCATCAATCTCTTTGTGCACTACACCCTTCGGTCCACAAGGGACCTTATCTCTAAACATACACACTTACGATTTACATTCTAAAAGCAATGAAACAATGTCAAAAAATGAGTCTTTCTGTCTTATTCTCTGACAGTCAAAAGAGCAGCTCTTCACAACGCAAGAAAAAGCCTCTTCATTAACCAAAGTGACACAGAGATCACCCCTCTGTATCTAATCTGCGGAGTGCCACTAACAGATGTGTGTTTAGTTATTAGGTTGGTGTTTTCAGTTAGAGAACAGCTTCACTTTGTTAATTGGTAATATAAGCCCCAGTGTCCCATCTGTCCGTGCATTTGAAGTTTGGTCCAATTTGTCATTCATTAACATCTGTCTTCAGATACGCGCCAACCATCAGAGTGCAGCGTGAACTTGTCCCCATCCCTTTATTCCCTCCATACAGGTGTATAATCTATCAGTTTGTTACTGTACTGCAGATAAACTACAACATGATTTCTCTTTGCGGTTCTTTGTGCCTGGGCAGGAAGTTATGGTGCAAATTTGGTGCAGATTTGGTATTTTTATTGTTGAATTGATTGGTTAAATTTGCAGAAGCTGAAATTGATTGAAACAGCAGTGAGTTTCTGTGATTCTAGAGGCAAAATAAAAAGTTAATACTCCTAAATTCCTCCCCAGTTTTCTCTGACTTCTATAGTCTCCACAATTATGAAAAACTCGTAGAAAGAATTATCAAAATGAGTTCATGAATGGCTCACTAAACTCCTAAAGTCTGCGACAAGCAAATTTTTTCGTTCTTTTTTTCCAACTTAATACCTAGAAATCTGTTATGCATGATTCATGATGTCACAATTTTGAGATGATGTTTCATGAGTGCCACTCTTACAAAATCAGAAGCCTGGCCATTTTTGGACATTCAATCTCTTTATCCTGATGTCCATCCAAAGCCAGGACAGAGAAGTAACATTTCAACCAACAGCAAAACAGCATCGTGCTGTTTTTTGTTGTAAATCCCTTCTTTGGCCCACGAAATACGTAGATCATTGCCTTCATGTATTATACAAGCAAAGAGAGATGTGCATATTATGCAAGATGATTTATTATGGATGTCTTGCTGAGAATATGTTGTGCACTTTAGGTCAGAAAGATCTTTGGGCTAATTAACAATATACACAGAAGTGTTTTGTTGTTGAGTTTATTTATTATTTGAAATTTTGCAAAATATATCACAAAGAAGACAAAGCCAGAAGTCAATTTTTATGCAGAAGGAAATTATTTTGCATTGATTCAATTTAACACTCTTGTGCAAAATGTACATATTTTATATGTTTTATTTTGTATCTGGAAACACCAGAATCTCAGGTGCTGGAATCTGTTCACAAACTCTTGATAATAACATTGTTTCAATGATAAGAATATTTAAATATTTTAAAAACAATAAATGAAGAATAAATACATTGCAAGTGGAGATGCATACATTTGAAATGATTCAATTCAATTCATCAAAACAATCCAAGAGGACTTCCTGTACATTCAATAAATAAAGATCATCAAACAAATAAATATATTTTCATTTTTTACACTTTGTTTAGTAATATAACATTTTAAAAAATGTCTCTCAGATCATTAATTGCATAGCTATATGATTCTCTCTGAGAATGACTTGACTTTTCTTTGCAGCGCTTTTGCATGAATGTTAACATTATTCTGTATTTTTGAACAAGTTAATCAGTCAAAGAGCTTTAAGGAAAGACGGCATCAACATTAATGCATGTCTATAGAGGTGCAAAGTTTCTTTTCTTGATTGACAGCGTCCTCGACCGTCACTGGTGAGACATCATTCTGACGAACTCTGCAGAGGAGAAGAGTTTAATTAGTTTAATGCATTTTTTTTTTATCATTAATGACATAATTATTACATTTTCCCTAAAATCTGATGAACACAGCAACACATTTAAGATAAATTTATAAGCTTTTGAAATTGAACCAAGTCACCATTTCGCCTGCACAACGGCTGGTAAAACATTTGAATCTATCTCTTGAAGTTTCTTTCCCTGAAGCTGAAAGACAGACTTTACCTTCAAAGTCTACCGTGCCATCTCCGTTGTCATCTGCTTCCTTTACAATTGCATCTATTTCTCTTCGACTCATGTGCTCTCCCATCAGCTTGGTCATGGCTGACCGCAGCTCCTCTGTGGTGATCTCTCCATCCCCGTCCACATCAAACTACCCAGAGAAACAGCAGAGGAGGAATAATACAGTGAGGTTTATCTTCATGACAGCACAGTGAGTGAGTCGGGGGGGAAATCAGTGATGATGCCTGGTGCCTGGAAAGTCTAAAAAGAGCCTTGTGACCCTTACCTCTTTAAAGGCGTCTTTGAGCTCCTTCACACCAATCATCCCAGCTGTTTCTGCCAGAAGCTTCGGGGTCATCAGATCTACAAAGTCATCAAAGTCCACTCTGCCACCAACTGGAGGGAAAACCAAAACAGAGATGCAAGAATTAAAAAACAGCCATAGTTTTTCGTTTGTGTTAAATATAGTTTTGCGTTTTTAGTTTTTGACCATGTTCTGTGTTTAATCAATTCTGTATCCAAAATAAACAAAACATTTTTACTCTCAGAAAACAATCTTTTCTCTTATCTTTTGTTCAGCAGTGACTTACGGTTCATGTTGATATTCTGACTGAGTTCGATCAGCTCCATCTCTGTGGGCATGTAGCCCATCGTCCTCATCAGATTCCCCAGATCCTTACAGCTGATCAGTCCATCCTTATCTTTATCAAACTCATTGAATGCATCACGCAGCTCTGCAGAGGTGTGCAGCAAAAACACTCAATCAGCCAGCTAGTCAGCAAAAGTTGTGTAGCAGATGGACAAGCAAGTGTATATTAAAAATGTGTGCATGTAAAGTAGGTCCAAACAATGAATTTGGTTGAGTTTAATGATGAAAATGTGAGTGGTTAGAATTTAACTCACCATCAATCTCATCGTCAGCCAGTTGTCTTGTCTGCAAAGAGAGAAAACAGTTGTTTAGTTGCAGTGTAGCGAGGACAGAGTGTCCTGTAATACAAAGCTTCAGTAGAATACAGCAGTTTAACATAAAGAAAGAAAATGAGTTAACAACTCATTTACCATACAATTAACTAAATGAGGTTACATACATATAAATATTTTAAAAGTTTATATAAAATTTTCATTAAGAATTTAATAACACTGTAAAAAGTGTCTCAACTGGCATGCAGAAGTAACAACCAGGTGAATCTCTCCTATCATTTTATCCTGTTACTTTTTTCAGGGACGTAATCCAATCGACCCTTCATATCAGTTTGCAAACATCAGCACAAACCCATCAAACTGCTTTACTCACAATATTTTTCCCTCCCCGCAGGAAAATGCACGCCGCTCCAAAGCTCATTTCTGCAAATGGAAAAACAGAGTAATGAGGAAAAGGTTTGAATTTATTAACATTTTTTCAAGTGACAGAGAGCTAGATGATGATGCCAGAGCCAAAAAGTCAGGATTAAGACGGACTGATCAGCCTGTGTGTCCTCTGAGGGATCAGATGCTCTGTCTGATGTCTGAAATGTCTCTGTGTGTCTTGTTTTTCTTTAAAAATGTTTTTCACATTGGAGGAGTTATTCTGATAATTTTATATGAGGTGAAAACAGGTATTTTTTCAGCACTACTAAAAAAAATACCTGACTCCAAATAGATCAAATAAGACTTAAGTTTTTTTAATCAACAACCTTTTCTGCATTAATTTCAACTGATCAGGTATCCAGCAAACACAGAGTCTTTACATCATTTTCTTTAAAGGACCAAGATAAAATTTTTTGAGCTACTTTTAGTCTAATTAAAATTTTAATTAAATTAAAATAAATTGTTTTTTGTGCTCACCTTTGTCTGGAGATTTCTTATCACCAGCTAAGCGCATCACACACAACCTCTGAAGTAGAGGTTCAGCAGTCGACCTGCTCCGTGCAAAAAGCCCTCTTTCCTCTGTCTGGTCTTTAATCTTCCTCTCAGTGTGGCTGTTTGTCTCCTCACACAGGACAGTTTTCCCCTCAGCCTGTGGCGACCACGTCTGCCCAGCCTGACAGGATGCTGGGAGGTTGTATGAGGATGAGATGAGGAGGGGGGTGTGGCCGCATCCAGGGTTTGAACGCTGAAGAGGAGGAGTCAGCGATGTGGGGTGGAGGGGTGGGGGGGTTGAGGTAGGGGGGTCAGCAGTTTCATGTTTGAGCCAAAGAATGTCGACATCATCTTGTGAATGATACTGCCATCTGAGACTGACACAAGAAATGAGATACTGTCGATTCACACGGGTAGAGTTGCTTGTTTACACTGTCCGTTCTTTTTCTCGCTGTTAGTTAATTACACTAATGTTCAACTGACTGCAGATCAACTACAGTTAAAAGAACTGCAGCCGTAACTAACAGTATATATAATAATTGATTGCTCTGCCAGGTATGTCTGTGATTAATTCATTTTAAGTCAAAAGACAAGGAACAGTTGCAAATAATGACATTTTTGTTTTTTGAATGACCAATGAGCAATTATTAAATGCTGTAAAAAGATAATGATTTATTTTTGACAAAGACTGGATTGTATTACTGGTACAAATTGTATGTTACTTACTTACTTACTTACTTACTTACTTACTTGTTACTTACTCATTGTACACCTGTAACCAGGAATAGGCTGCAGAACAATCTAAAACTCACATATTTTTATCCAATTATATAGTTTATTTGAAATTGAAATCTATTTTTTTCCTTATCAGGTGATATATTTCTAAAGTTTTATTATTTAACTGATTTCGCTACCACTGTAGGTTATCTTTTTGAATTTATTGGTGTCAAGATCAAATTCTGGATCAGGACAGTCATATCAGCTCTTCTGAATAATCTCTACTTCCTTGTTTAAATCCTTGTTTCTTTAAGTAGGCTTACAGAAATAAAATTATATTTTTATATACACAATAATATGTTAAATGAGGACTAATTGTTATTTTTAAATAGAGGATTATTTGGATCCTCTGTCCGTTATTCCAGCCAGTATTGTTTTCAAAGGCATGAATGTAAAACAGATTTAGAATGTATTAAAGAGCCGAAGGCCAATCACAGCTAATATCCCAGTGTGCAATAATCTGCACGAGCCTTAGTTATATTGTGTGAGGAGAAAAAAGGAAAAGGATTATTTTTTCCGTGAAATTCCCTGATGACAATGTCTGGGATTAATCCTCACTTCCTGCAGCGAGGATGTAAACGTTGAATTAACTGGCTGAGCTGAGCCACTTCAGCACAGAGTCTTGATGGTGCGTGTGTCCTCTGCTCCGACCTTTTCCCCTCTGCCTGCTTCCCTGTTATGTAAATTCATCCAAAATCTGTTCGCATAAAAGACATAATCCGCTGGGCCATGCAGGGGAAACTGGTAAAGATTTTATTTTCTTTTTTTAGTGTCTCTGTTGCACCGGGGCAGCTGAGGAGTTATGCAAGGCCACACTCACAGCCATGAAAACATGTCTGTGGAGTGGAAGGCAGGAGCAATATGGGTAAGGACGTGTAATTGAAAACTGAGTAAAGGAGAAGAGCTGGGGTTAATGATGCATAGGTTTAAGTTTTTGAAATGAAAGAAGACAACTGCTTGTCATATCTGAGGTATCACAGCCTGATAGCTGGTATTTACTTCAACAGAAAACCCGAGGATTATAAGACAGACGGTAATGACAAACATGGAGAAAAGGTCTGGGGGTTTTGCATGTTTAGTATATATGGCGTGTCAGCTAAAAGTGCACAACATGGAGATTATTCTGAGTGGATTATGAGGGCAAAGGCTGGGCCACAGGAGCCATATGTGTGATTGTGATGATGTGTGTCTGTGTGTAGATATGGTTTGCCATCAAACCAACTTCAGAGAAGAAAGAAATTTAAACTCATTGACACTAAATATAAAAAAATCCAAACACCTTCAATAAATAGCAGCCAAACCTCAACAATGAATGAATCAGTTGTTTCTTGGTTTACAATTTGCAATATACAATTTTTAAGCATTCTACAAGTTCTCTCCGAAAAAGTGTTGATAAATTAAAAATAGAATTTGCAAAAAAGCTGGAAAGGGCGTGCAGGTCAACAGAAGCCATTATCTGTCTTTAGTTTGTACTGTGTTATGCAACAGTTAACAGAAAACCATTGCTTCTTTATTTCTCAGCAAGGATTACGTAAATGTCTGCTGGTCCTAATATTGGTAACTGTTTAAAAGGTTGATAAACAAGTTTGTGTTTGTATTAGTATAGCTAATTTTATGGCTACAAGTCCTATGCAATTATTTTGAACTAAAAAAGGCAGTGTGTTGCGTGGACTCTTTAGAAATGGTTTTATATGATGACATATTTAAACTTTGTAAGATTAAACAGCAATTATGTAAAACGATTTTTGAAGATGTCCTCTCAACACAATGACCTTCAGCAGTTCAAACGAATAATAAAGGAGTTGTAGCCATAGAAATACCTCAACAAGCTCCAGTTTAGGTCTCTTTTGGAGGGCAGTTGTTGCAAGCGACAGATGTGAATTTGGATCAGGATTAAAAGCCAAATTATGGAAACACAGCTTCTCTAATTTCCATAACAATTTTCATGATGATGTGCAAATTAGTCTCAAATCTGTTGATTCAACGCAAATGCAAATAACATTTACCCAATTACTGTGCTCAAGTACTTTTTACTACACAACATTTCAGTCAACTTACTCGTTTCTTTTCAAGTGCAGATTTTACACTTAAGCATCTTATCAAATGTGATGATTTATTGTAGATTAACCTAGCCCACAGAACATCAATCAGTTGAAATGAGAAAATTGCATTTCCTGCTGAAAATGCAAGTTTATAGGCTGAAAGCTGCAATGCATTGCTAAAAATGCAGAAAGGCATACTAAAAGTTCAAAAGTCAGAATGAGCAGAAATGCAAAAGAAGCTGAAAAGGGTTTAAGAAAAGTCAAGACCTACAAAGGGTATAAGAGTTCTTTAAAGAGCTGAACATTTTGATATTTGAGTGGTTTCTGTAGATTAAAACTAGAAGAAACTGTGAAGCTTTAACAGTTGAAAATGATTAAAATATAGACTAAAAGAGGGGAGAGACGATGGAGCAGAGGAAAGAGAATAGGAACAGTGAGAAGAGGAGAAAGAATAAGGACACATTTAAAAGGTGGAAAATTTAGAAATTTAAAAAAAAAAGAATTCCTTACATAACATTAGAAGTTATCAGAAGAAAAATTACACTTTAAGTATCCTTAAAGAGCTGAACATTCTGATATTCAAACAGATCTGTAGTAGAAAGTATGAAGGAATAGAAATCCAGAGTAGTAGGAGTAGGAAGAAAATTAAAGGAGAGAGAAGAAGCAAAGCAAAGGCAAGAATAAAAGGTACTAAAATGAGGAATAATTGTGACAAGAAAAGTTGGCAAATATTTTTTCAAATAAATCACAGAAGT
>JAPZDV010000014.1:11006920-11029119 GCA_029814665.1 Acanthurus lineatus | reverse complement strand
TACACAACAATACACAATATTTGAAAAAGTTTCTAAGGCTGATGAAAAAAAATGTTCTGAAAAGGCTTGGATATTACAGTAGGGCAAAGTATGAGTAAGTTGTGAAACTTCAATGGCTAAGATGACTAAAAAACAGCAACAATGTAGAAAGACTGAATGAACATTAATGTATCAAGTAATAATGTATTACAGCATCAGGCCCATACATAGACTCAATGTCATAACTTTCACATACATCTGCACTTTTCAAGTACTTAAGTGACTTTTGAAACAAGATCTTACATCTATGTTGTGGCACCACTTCCTATTTCTCCTTACTTCCTCCACTCAGGTAAATTGTTAAAGTATTTCCTCAAAAACTGGTGATTGTTTTCTACTTTTATTTCTGAGCATTTGCTGATTTGACAACTTCTAAACCAATACATGTTGTGAAGAAATCCTAAAAGATTCACCATAAAACAAAGAGAAGGAGTTAAGTTTTACGTCAAACTGTCGTACGGGGGCATGATCGCAGCTATTGTGCCCTCTTTTCAAGCATCGAAGAAGAGCACTTCCGTTTTCCTTTCGGCTCCCGCCCCGCTCCGCCATCATGAAGTCCTGAACAAAAACGGATGAGAGTCGAGCAAAATGGGGATAACACGAATTGGAGATGAAATCCACCGACAACACTAACGTAATGACAGTACAAAGTGGAGCACGGAGCGGACCCGTGGAAATTAATGAATCAATTTCCCATTGAAAACGTCCCAGGCCTCTCCTGGCGTTACGTTATTTAGTTAAGTTAGCAGTATAGCTAACGGCAGCTATAGCTAGCCTCTGATTTTCCTTGGAAGACAGCTCTGCTACTAGCTGGCTGGCTCGTTTAGCTGGCAGGCGTCAGTCAGCGAGCTGTCACTTTAATTGACTGGCACTTTACTCATGTCAAGTCGTGCAGACGTGCTAGCTGTCCAATTGACTGGGAGCATCAGGATGGAGAGGAGTTTGAGTAAAAGCATCGACAGACAGAATGTGGTTTGTTCGTGTTGAATAGACACCATTGCCGAGGAAAGGGGAGTGAGACCAATATTTTCCTGCCAGGCCAGTTAGCTAGCTCCAGAGCTAGCTACAGTGGATCCCAAAAGCCACGGTAAGACATGTTATAAATCATTCAGCATGCTAAAGCAGCCCAAATGCGCCTCTCTGCCTCAGTTTGCAGGAAAAGAGCAGCTAGCATCATTCACCACCCATAATGTTCAGATCATTGAGACGTTGACATTGACATGCAGGCTTGTTGTTGGCCTGCAGTCTGAACACCCAGCCAGTTGAAGTTGTTATTGTCTACTGTTGAATATATGTCATGCATTTCATTGGTGAGCAAGAGCAAAGATAGCCTAATTGACCAGCCAAGTGCAAAAACCATCCAGCTTGCTCAGCTGAGATGCACTCTCTCTATGGTACTGTATAAAGCCCCCACATAGACAATAACTTCTCTGTCTCACCAGCCAAGGACAGTATGCTTTTGTTTTCCGAAATATGCTCAGGATTTAAGGTTGTAAAATTGCTTGTAAAATAGAGAGATGATCTGGGATGAAAATATATAATTGTCATGTATGTTGCCTCCTCGTGTGTGTGTGTCTGAGAAAAACATGGATGGGTTCTTGGAAATGAGATTGAAAGCTTTCTTTAGGCTTGGTCGCAAGATTTTAAGTACTTCTCATTTTAAAAGGGAACCACATGCTTCCTCTTTGATAGTAGCAAAATGGTCATGAAAGAAATGTTTTATCTGATGCAAGTATTTCAAAATACTGACATGAAAGCCTGGCTGCTGAATTTCTGACCACAATGTGGACCATGTGTTACTTTTCCACAATTACCCCATTGACAAAATCCTAATATCCCATGATAGAACTTGTGCCAGACCTGGTAAATGGGTTAATGCACCACATAAATGAGCAATTTCTGTCTAGAAAATAACTACATTTTCAAGCATCCAACATATCATTAATACAAGTATTTTTAGAAATAGTTTGATTTGGATATTTTTCTCCTCTTTCAAAATGACAGGATCTTGGCATACAAGCAAAACGAACACAAACAAGCAGCGGTGTCACAAACATGGAACCAGTACAACAAATGTGTTATATATATTTTCTGTTTGCAAAAACATCTTTCCATTGCTGCACTGTTGAAAATGCAGTAAATTTGAGTTTTTAAGGGCTGTGACTGTGAGAAAAATTATGAGATTTTATGTGGGCCCTCTGTAGTGGCACACATTAAGTATAGCCCCAGTGCAATAATTTAAAACTTCATTGTAATTTTGCCCCTGTATAATCAACTATGATTTGTAATGCAACAAAAAAAATCACCGTCTTCAGAAACCAAGCACTTCAAATTAGCTTATTTGAATGAATAGGGGGTGTGTCAGCATTTTATAAAGATGTTATTTTATCTCTCCTGCTGTATTTAAGGAGTTAATAGACGTACATGACCTCTATTGTATCAGGATACGTATGTTGTCATATTCCCTGACCCTGTGGAGAATAATACAAAACTGATCAAATCAGTCATCATTTTAACCTTTAGTATCTTAATCTGTTCAAATAGTGTTACAGACTGCTATGTTATATCATGAAAACCACCTCTTTGCCTCTATTTCCATAATTGGTCAGGAAACCTATGATGACCTTTTGAGAGAGATATCAAACGCTTTGGTGCTTACAGGTCCTTAGGCTTTAAAGACAAAGGTAAAACTTGTGGTCACACTGTTCCTGCATTGTAGGCAAATCTTGGGCCTGTTAAACTGGTTGGCAGTTTATTTTTATCTTGTAAAATTTGGCCTGCTGTTGTCTGCTGCTTTTCAGAGAGATTTCTGTACTAGAGCTAGACTAAGAAATCATCCAGGCTGATGCTGTGAAATGTTTTGGTCAGTGTACATGTTGGTCACAGTTCTTTTAAAAATAATCAAAGGGATCTGTATCAAGATTGTTTATTAAGTTTAAAAATTCCTTTTTTTCCGGTATTTTTGATTGATGATGTACCAGATTCCCAGTATCAGTCTTAGAAATCAAGCGCTGAACAGATTGTATTATGAACTGTGCAATAATATGTACCATGCTTGTCCAACTGCATATTTAGCTTGCTTTTATTGTGTTTCGTTGACTTATTTCACACTCACACACAGACACACACAGACACACACACACACACACACACACACACACATATGCATGCTGTCAAAATGCCATGGCCACAGTAATAGGCGTGTGGGGTGGTGTGAGCCAGCAAATGACCAGTAAAGTCGTGGTCAGAGAGGATTGTTTGTTTGGCAAAGATTGAAAATAAAAGGCTTTTTGTGTGAATTTCAAATCTTTCTTTAGAATGGATAAGAAAGAGAAGAGAAACCATTAAGAACAATAGGTTTATCTGCCATTTTAAGGTATTTAGATTTAACATTGTGTGGTAAAAAAACAGATTTTCATCCCTCCACAATTGGAACTACAAAAGATAAAAGCTGCACATAGTGTATCTAATATAATTATGGTAATTAAGTGTTTTTGAATATTGCAGTGTCAACCGTCAAAATGAAGAATGGTAAGTTTTGCCAGTATTGTTCAGCCTTATATTCCTGATAGAGAGACAGATGGACGACGATGATGATGGATGGATGGATGAATGGGTGGGCGGATGGTCATTTGAAGCTGATGGGCACTTTGATATTTTCCATCCTTTTGAGCCAATGTAGATTTGCATTTTTGTGGTCTTTGACAGTTTAGATGCAGATGTACAGCAGGATAAGCTTTTTACACATGAACCAAGGTGACTCAACCCTTTGGCGTGGAAAAGCAAATGATCTGCAGAGTAATATGTTGATCTTTGTGGGAACAGCGGAACAAGCAGGCCCTTGACATTGCAGACTGTAATTCCCTGGGATTTAGTGTAAATGTACTGCTGCAATGTACAAAAAGTGATGACCTAATATCTCTAGAGTACTGGATATTAAGCTATTAAGTGTGTTGATCATGAGCGGAAAACTAGACCTTTGTCCTTCTCTTAAACAAATCTTAATGGAGTTAGACACAGTTAAGATTTGCAAAAGCAAAACCCTAGTCCTAACAGTTTATAGATTTAAAAATCAGTGCAGTTAATGATACAAAGTGCACAGAGAAGTCAGTGTCTGTTTTTCTTTGGTGCTTCTTTTTTCCGTCACCAATGTTGGTAATCCCTCCAAAAAGATACTCACCCAATGTGTCCTTTGCATGCTCACCAGGCGCTGGCCATGCCGTCGAGTGTGCGGGCCGGGAGCCTGAAGGACCCGGAGGTGGCTGAGCTGTTCTTCAGGGAGGATCCTGAGAAGCTCTTCACAGACTTGAGAGAGATCGGCCATGGGAGCTTCGGAGCGGTTTATTTCGTAAGTTACTGCCCTGTGTCTAAATCTCTAGAAGTAACAGAAAATTATGGCCACAATTTGCATGCATATGTCCTAACATGTAAGTGTATTTTGTTAATACACTCGTTTATGGATTTACCTGTAAATTAAGGTACAGGTCGATCTTAAAGATCTAAATCGTATGTCCTTCATCTTAGTCTGCTAGCCTAATAATGAAGAGACCCTTAACTTTTAAATGAAGCTTAAGCTGTATGAATAGCAGAATTGGTGCTGATTTTTAAGTTACTGTGATATTTATCAAAGAATTGAATTGAGTGACTGAAAGTTCTTTTGCAAGGATCTTTTGGATCTTTTTAATGTATCTGTTAGGTTTAATTAGCAGATTATGCATAAAATGACTGGTGATTAATACTTCGAACCTTCAGTAAGAAAAATATTGTTTTTGGATAACATACACTAACTCACACTTCATCATTAAAGTTTATTTCAAGCTATTAACACTTTTCACTGGTTAGAAATGTAAGAATTGTGTACTATTCAATAATAATGTTTTAATCTTGCACTGCTTAGGGGTATGGAGCAAAGTAAGGGACTTTTCCAGTTAGATTAATAAGCTTGTTCAGCTGTTTAGATCGAGAAATAAATAAAAAATGGATTTCCCTTTATTTTTAGAATTGAGTGTAAGCTTTGTAGACAAATTAAAGCAAAAATAAAAACAGCATTCTATAATCAGTTGATTTGATTGATCGCTTTCTTTTTTGTCTGTTGATGGGACAGAATCAATCATTTGAGTAGACAGTGGTCAGAATAATGACGTGTCAGAGATGGTGTCTCTTAGATGATCATGTCAATGGAAAGACAAGGTGGATAAACAGATGAACTGAAGATGAAAGGTGGCAGGAGAGAAGAAAAAGGTAAAAGCATGGTGCGAGTCAAGGACACAGGACAAACTCACAAGTGGTGGATGAAAAGGCCTGTTTAATGAAGGGTGAAAAGGAGCTAGTCATGGATGAAGGGATCGACAAGAGAGGGCAGAAGAGGGAAGGAGGCTCAGCAGAAATCCTTGTTTTATGTGATAGTGATTTCTCGGTTGGGTCTGTTGCAGAAATGACTTATTAATCTCAGAGTTTTTACTTGAACTGGTTAAATATAACTCTGCCCTTAGAAATACAAAGCAGTGTCATCCTACAGTTTAAAAAAAGACTTAAAATAAGTAATGTATCATCTGTTGTGCCTCATCTTTTCCACATTAGGCCCATGACATCCGCACCAATGAGGTGGTGGCCATCAAGAAGATGTCCTACAGTGGCAAACAGTCTAATGAGGTAGGAACTGGCCCCTCTCTAGTCCTTCATCTATACTGAGGATGTAAGATCAGTTTGTCAGTCAGGTTTGCTGATTAATGATCGTAACTTCACTTATTTTCCAGAAATGGCAGGATATCGTCAAGGAAGTGAAGTTCCTCCAGAAGCTGCGCCACCCCAATACTGTAGAGTATCGTGGGTGCTACCTGAGAGAGCACACAGCATGGGTAAGTGTGTATAAAGTCTCTTTTCATACAGCCTGTTCATGGCGGGGATGTTGCCCTGTTATTAGCTGTCGCTGTTTTGCACTAAAGTTACTAAGCTGAAGTGGAAGTTGGTTGTTGTTTCACATCTGAGACGACAAGGAGGTTATTTAGAGCGCCAAATTGACGCCAGTGTAAATAGCTGAGCCAGCATGCAGACAAGTGGTATGTAGTTTTGACAACATTGTCACCCACTCAGGGCAGATTTATAACAGCTAGAAGATCAGCTAACTCAAAAAAGAAGAACAGAAACTGAAAATGTCTGCCACTTGGGGAGGCAACAAGGTTCTGGAGTTTCTTACCCTCTGAGAGGAGAATGACATCAACCGGCAGTAAATGATTATTGCCATGTCATTACATTTAAACCTCTTTTTATCTAAAGAGTGAAACCCAGCTGTGTTTTTAATAATAATAACAATAAACGACAAGAAATGTTAATCCCACTCACTGGTATTAGTGGCTAGTGGTGCAAGTCATGGTTGCCATAGAATCTTGTGTTTGACCAATCGTTGATGGTTAGCTGTGCCGTGTGACATTACTGCAGCAAACAGTCATCAGCTGCTTCCAAAACATAGTCGACTAACTGATAAATCTGGGGAGGCTTGTCAGATCTTCCAGTTCTTTTTCTTTTTTCCAGTCAAAAAAAGTCTCAAATACAAAAATTAGAGTGTTAGCTGATGGGGGGCAAACCTTGGGATAGGTAAATAACAGATTTCTTGTCTAGATTTGAGAGGCTGCTTGCAATCTAATTGGACTAAACCCTCAACAAGCTTGTCTTGTCTAAGGTTGAGATACAGTTCGAAAAACAACACCACTGCTTTCTTGTAGGGATATCAGGAGCCTTTGACTGTCTAAATACCTTAAATTCTGTTTATTTATAATGACATATGAAAAACAAACAGATCCATGTCTGCTTTAGTAAAGTATTTCCACTCTGTTGATTGTTGACAACCATGTTGGTTCTTGCTTCTTGCTTCTTCTGTTTTCTTGCCTCTTGCTGCATGTCTGCTGTTTATTTACTGCACCATGCTAAAAACACGGATGAACAATAAGTCTCAAAATGGTGCTCAGTGTTGAGAAGTGGTTTTGATAGTCCACCACTCAACTATTCTGTGAAACCCACACTCAGCCCTGAAACTTCCTGAACCAACAGAAACTGGAACCACTGACAGGAAACCAATTTAGCCTTCAGTTCTTCTGGTTAAAAACACAGACTTAGTTCCTGAGTAGGTGCACTGATAAAACTGCTGTGATGGAAACTTCCTGAAAGATTAAATGGTTGCTGTTTGCTGTATAGCATAAATATGTCTATAAAATTGCATACTGTATGCCCGCTCTATGTAATGTTAGATATTGCTTATCTATCACGTTTTGCTGCTTACGGTTATCCACAGAGTTGGTTTCAGACCTCCAATTTGGTTTAAACAGTAAAGCATGTTTCTTGGCTATTCCTTTAGCTCAACAGTAGCCCTCACACATAACAACAATACTGAACTCTCAAAGAAAAATGCTTGCAGACCCCAAAAAAAAAACATTTTCTTTGGGTCAAGTGTGGAAAAAGTCCTTAATGTCAAGTGTGCTCCTGGGTTAGGCTTCCCAAAATAGCATGCAGTTCTGACATTCCCTCTGCCTCTCTCCTAGCTGGTGATGGAGTACTGCTTGGGCTCAGCTTCTGACCTCTTAGAAGGTAACTTTAAAAGAACAGAGACAATGATATGATTTAGAAATACTAATGGGTTAATTATATATTCACACAAACAGTGCCTGTTATCCTCTAATACTTCTCCTCTCCCAGTCCACAAGAAACCCCTCCAGGAAGTGGAAATAGCTGCCATAACCCATGGGGCATTGCAGGGATTGGTGTATCTTCACTCTCACAACATGATTCACAGGTAAGCCCCATCCCTTTTCTCACTATCTGTATCTATTCCGCTCTCCTCGCCCACACTTCTGACAGACACAAAACAAATACAGGGGAGAAAGCACAAACCTCGCTGCCGAAGATGAGCTCATGCATATGTACTCACAAACCATGCAGCAGCACGTTTTACTGCATCATGCTGCTTCCCAGCCTCCAAAAATACCTTTTTTAATGCGTCTCTCTCTCTTTATATTGTTTTTCCTACAATTTTCCTGACCTGTCATTTTTTCCTCATCTGGTCCTTTTTCTCTCAGGGATGTAAAGGCAGGAAACATCTTGCTAACAGAACCAGGTCAGGTCAAACTGGGAGATTTTGGCTCAGCCTCCATCGTTGCCCCAGCCAACTCCTTTGTGGGAACACCTTACTGGTAAGACATCGGACCTTTTATGCTTTGTAACGGGAATAACCATCCATCAGCCCCCATTCTTGTAAAGACAGTACTTCAAAGGCTCACGGATGAACTGATGAGATTCTTATTCTAGTTACTTATAGCAGTACCATCTTTGTCTTTAGATGATGGTCTAAGAAGTTACTCCTGATGGATTAATAAGAATTACACAAAATTATAATCCAGCAAAGCTTACACCTTGCTCATGTTAGTATTAATCAGCTTTCAAACAGATTATTTTTACTTGAAAAAGTAAAGGTAATGAGCTCTTAGGATTGTAAAGCCCTGCTAAAAAATGTTGAAAACCAGCAGAAGTATTCTCTATAAACTATTCAAATATTTTTTAATATACTTGAAAGCTTTTTTTATTGAAATTCTTAAGAATTCAGTCCTGGTTGATTTAGAGACAGTCCCAGTTACCATAGTAACAGCAAGTGTTATTTAAAAGTACACATCCCAGCTGAGATATAATCAGAACATATTATGGCCTGTCGTGAGCTTTTTTTTAATAGTTTATTTACATTTATTTATCTAACTGTGAATTTTAAATGTTTAAGATTTTACTGGCAGTCAAATGGTCTTTTCAGCATCACCTGCACGTTTCTCACAAGGGCGTCACATTTCACTGTTCATGAGAAACAGGTTACTGTTATTATTGTACATGAGGCAGCCTGAGCCCCATAATGTTCATGTCCATTCATGTCTATTCATGTGGCCCCTGAGGTGGTTTTCTTAGTTGGTCCTGGATCAAAGGGAAAGAGCCGGCTGAATTGCTTTGTTGTATTGCCCATGCAGGATGGCCCCTGAGGTGATCCTGGCCATGGACGAGGGTCAGTACGATGGGAAGGTGGATGTGTGGTCACTTGGCATTACCTGCATAGAGCTGTTTAATATATGGCCTCAAAACGGTCCACAAATGTGTTTTTTTTTTTTTTTTTACGTGTTCACAAAGCTGAAAGCATCCAACCCTTTTCTTTGCTTTCTCTTCTCTTTTTCTTTTCATCTTTTTTTTTTTTTGGTTGCTCTTTATCTGCCACTCTCTGTCACTGTCACGCTATGTTGTGCTTTGTCACTCTCTAGCGGAAAGGAAGCCTCCTCTGTTCAACATGAATGCTATGAGTGCCTTATACCACATCGCCCAGAATGAGAGCCCTGTGTTGCAGTCTAATCACTGGTGAGAGTCGCTCCTTACCAGTCTGTGTCCTTTTAGGCAATAAGACTTTTGTTGCACTGTGAGTTTGAGTTCTGCTGCTTGATCTATGTTATAAATGTTGCTTTTATAAAAGAGCTTCCAGTGTTATTTAGGTTCTTTATGCATACGTTTGTTGAGCAAAGTGCTTATAAAGGATGGTAAAATTTTGAATCGAATTAACATGAAGCATTGATGATAATCTGGCAATAAGAAGTCATTTACAGCTTCAGTCTGTTGTAGTTTGGAGTTTTTGTAAATGTTTGGGCCTTAAAGATTTCAGTGAATGTAGGAGTATAGGTCGAAAAGTAACAAAGAGGTTTATTTCTGTTCATAAATACAAAACTCACAATACTTTCTACTTTCAGAATAGGTTATTTTAAAGGGGCTTAATCTGACGTCTTTGTTACATTCTGTTATAAAATACAAGACTAATTTAAAAAAGATTAAAAATTTGTATTCACTATAAAATATAAAGCCACTACAAAGGGCCTCAAAATATATTAAAAACTAGACCACCTTTATCCATGAATCTGTGTCTCAGTTGAAACGACATTTACAAGCTGCTTTTCCCTTATTTAATCAGACAATCATCCATCACAGTGATAGTACATTCATAATATTTTTATCATTTTCAGGTCGGATTATTTCCGCAATTTTGTGGACTCCTGTTTGCAGAAGATCGCCCAGGACAGACCTACCTCTGATGTGCTGCTCAAGGTAAAAGGCGTCAAAGGATTGTTTGATGTTTGGACACAAAGGCAGACAGAGACATATCATTATCTCTTTTTTAGAGAGCGTCTCTTGCATCATACAAGAGGGAATGGCCCTCCACTGTTATGGTTAATAAGCAGAGGCCCATTGTAAAAGAAAATAATCAAAATCAACATCTTAATCATTATCACTAACTAGCAAACAACTTCCATGTAGGTTTTACGTTTAGACTGTAATCTAAAAGTCCTGTGACTATTGAATCATTTACCTTGTCTCTGTCCTTTTCTTTCCTCGGTTCTCTCAACCTTTCTGTCCATCTAGCACCATTTCCTATGCAGAGAGCGCCCCATGACGGTTGTGATGGACCTGATTGCCCGCACTAAGGATGCTGTCCGCGAGCTGGACAACCTTCAGTACCGGAAAATGAAGAAAATCCTCTTCCATGAGGCACACAATGGTCCTGCACCAGAGGGTGGCGACGAGGAAGAGGTGAGAGTGCAAGGATGGTCAAAGACTGAGCGAGTGTTAGCTTTCAGCCCTTAATCTATGTTCCCTCCTTGGGTATCTGCTGATACTCCAATACTGATACCAACATAAATGTGATTGAATACTGTATGTCTGATACATTAAATACCAGCTGCAGCCTCTTTAATCTGACACACCTCATCTTTCACAAGCTACTTGAGCCAAAAACCGAAGCTTCTGGGTCACAACTTTAAAATTTGTAGGCTTAAATTATTGATTTTAATAAAAGTTTAACTGGAGAAAGTGACTCCTTAATAGACGTCACTCTGTTGCAGTTGCACTCACAGTTTTACACTGGAGTAACAGAATGAAGCTTCTTCCCTCACAGAAGAACGAACAGCAGGCAACCTTTTTTCTGCCTATCATCAGGTTAAACACAGAATTATTGCTAATTAGTGATAACAGATGTGATTTCTGTCAGTGGCAAAATATCTAGCTGCTGCTATAGGATGCTTTTGCTAATATAAGGAGACTGTTGGTAAATAACACCTAAAAATGCATTTGAAAAGACTTTTATGAGTGATCTTTTGATCAATACGTAGCATTTCATTTAGAAATGCTGCTCACACTTAATAACTGAGTTCAGTATTTCCCTAAGATGCCTTGGGGCAGCAGCCAATGACCTTTTACCGGGGTGGGTCTTTGCAGAGTATGTGTGATCGAAAAAAAAAAAGTAACACCCAGTTCACACAGAATTAAGCCAATAGGATTAAAGACAGGTGAAGAGAAGATAATGTTACAGAAGAAAACTGTTACAAGTTAATAACAACTCAAAATGTTACTGTAGATGCAATAAAAGCTTTCTAGCAGGATCATTTAACTAATCCATCCCACAATGTCTTAACCTTTAATTTCTCTTTCATTCAACTCAAGATTGGAAAAAAAACTCAAAACTGCCTGTTGTAAGCCAAACAGGAACAAGATGAAATAAATCATTTGAAATATTGAATGTAAAAGTATTATTCTGAATAGATTGCTACTGAATAAAGTTAAATCGAAGGTAAGACTTGTTAAATTCACTGGAGAAAGACTGGAGTAACCCTATAGTAACACTGAAGTTAATGAAAGAAGCATGAATCATGATCTGTAAGGGAAAACACTTGGCCATCCTGCCTTTGCATTGTACTTCTCAACATATGTGTATTGCGACCTTAGGCCCCTTCCTCTCTGTACAAAGGCTTTTGTTTCTATCAGTATTTAACTCCAGTTAGCTGTTCCCCTCGAAAGGAAATGTAGGAATTCAGGGAATGTGGGGCTGCATTTGGCCTGTATGTCACTGTTCATATGGTTCATATTTTACTCTCTGCTCAGAATCATTTTCATACGATAGCTGTGTTATGCACAAACCAAACTGCTATCACAATATAAAGTAAACAAGTACCATCCTGAAAATGTTGTCCATCTATAGAACCTTTGAACCATTTTGACTAGACCTCCTCCTTTCTTTCCCCACCAGGATGTGGAGCAGTATATGCTGCGCACCGGCACAGTCAACAGCATGGAGAGCTCCCACTCTCTGCCATCCATGTCAATCAGTGCCAGCTCCCAGAGCAGCTCGGTCAACAGCCTGGCAGACGGCTCCGACGACAGCGGGGAGATGGCCATGATGCAGGAAGGAGAGCACACCGTCACCTCTAACAGCTCTGTCCTGCACAAGCCCCTGGTTAGTTCAAATGTTTAAACATCTGTTGGCAGGCATGTTGAGGGGGAATTTGAGAGTCCTGTAAATGCCAAACCCCATCAGTTTCACATGGAGTCCAATAGAGAAAACCAACAGATTTATTATAATAATGTCTCAATAGAAAAAAAAAAGTTTCAAGATGCATCAGATTAGTCTCTTGCTGGAGTAGAACAAGCTGTTATGATATAAACTGTCTGCATGTGGTCTGCAGGGAAAGCTGTTTAGTGTTTTAAATACCAAATATATATACATGCAAACTTGCACCACCTATAGGACATGAAAGACAATGGCAGCATCAGTTTAGATTTGCAGCTGCACAGTAAATGCGTCAGTGTTGCCTTCTAAAGAGCAGAGGCAGAAAATCATCTCATAGCAGACCAACTGCCAAAGCTTCAAGTTATGCTGGACTCACTGAAGGATCAACAACCATATTTAGCTAAATGACCAGTGTATTTCAATTTTAGTTCCAAAATGACACTAGTTAAGTTCAAGATGAGTTGAAAAATTTTGTTTTTTAAAAAACACTTTCCCTCTCTTATTTTTCCTCCGCTTGGGTTTCACTATGCAGAGCCATGACAACATCTATGATGATCCCTATCAGCCAGAGGTCGACTCACAACAAGAAGCTTCATCTGCCGGCGGTGGCGGCGGTGGAGGAGGAGGAGGTGGAGGGAGGCGCCGTCGAGGCAGAGACCATTTTGCCACCATCAGGACGGCCTCGCTCGTCACCCGTCAGATACAGGAACATGAGCAAGGCTCAGCTCTGAGAGAGCAGATGTCTGGGTAAGGTGGTTCAGGACTTGTATATGTGCTTTGTTGCTTTAAAAGGAGGAGTAAGCCAGCACTTGGTGAGTCTATTTGCATGAGGCCTAATCATACTTAGAGCTAAAAGGGCTCACAAATAAAACTGGGAATAAAATGTACAGCCCTAACGTTTAAACCTCAGGGAAAACCTTCAATTAAAACTTCAGTAGAAAAATAAGTCTGAATGGATATATTAGGTTTTTTCTTGAGAGTGTACTTCCTTCTCTTACCCAACTTCATGCCCTGTGTCACAGGTACAAGCGAATGCGGCGACAGCACCAGAAGCAGCTGATGGGCCTGGAGAACAAGCTGAAGGCGGAGATGGATGAGCACCAGCTGAGACTGGACAAAGAGCTGGAAAATCAGAGGAACAGCTTCTCAATGGAGGGAGAGAAACTCGGCAAGAAGCACCAGGTTATCATGGAGAAGGAGGTGAGCTGGTAGAGGAGGAATAAAGTAAATAAATCACTTGTTTACTCCTCACAGCCCTTATGCTAATTACACTCTGTGCACTTTTATAGACAAAGGCAGTCCTGACTGAGGAGAAGAAGTTCCAGCAGCACATACTGGCCCAGCAGAAGAAGGAGCTGACCAGTCTGCTGGAGTCCCAAAAACGACAGTATCGACAACGCAAGGAGCAGCTCAAAGAGGTGCTTCGAGACTGCATCACACTAACCTTACACAAACAGCCCTGTACTTAAGCTTGATAACATGTCTTTTCAGCGAATACTCCTGTACTTTGTGTTCATGAACTTCATCTATTTCCACCAGGAGCTGAATGAAAATCAGTCAACGCCAAAGCGAGAGAAACAAGAATGGTTGGTGCATCAAAAGGAGTGTCTGCAGCAGCTGCAGGCAGAGGAAGAGGCGGGCTTGCTGCGAAGGCAGAGGCAGTATTATGAGCTCCAGTGTCGCCAGTACAAGAGGAAGATGCTGCTGGCACGCCACAACCTGGAGCAGGATCTGCTGCGAGAGGTACTGTGTTCGGTTTTATTCATGGGTCAAGACTGTTACATGATTTAAGCAGCCAAAAGTCAAGAAGGATTCACTTTTCATCTCAGTAAGTGATAAGTGACCTTGGAAATAATCTGTGACACCACAATATAATGAATAAACATGTAATATTAATTGTTTGTTCCTTTTGTGGTATTTTTTATCTCAAGTTACAAAGACACTCTCATGTGTCTTAGATGATTGTCTTACAATGCATTGCCAATTCGCAGTACCGTCAATATCTTGGGCAGCATATGGTGAGAGTACTGTTACTGAGTATGTGATTACATCCTTCTGATTACTGTCTTAAAAATAGCTATCAATCAGTCAGCATTGCTCGCCTGGTTAGAATTGTGTGAAATAAACTTGATATATTTGCACTCTCAGTATTAAGAATATTTGAAAAAATCTTAAATATATAAGAGGTATATAAGAAATATACTTAGTAAAGTATAGTAAATACTCCTATTGTTACCTCTATACTATAACATACCTAAGTATAGATTTGTATTAAATGTGTTCTGTGATGAGTTTCCTCTCTCTGCCTCTTCATCATCCTCTTCTCTAGGAGCTGAACAAGAAGCAGACTCTGAAGGACTTGGAGTGTGCCATGCTTCTGCGTCACCACGAGTCCACCCAGGAGCTGGAGTTCCGCCAGCTGGGTTTGGTGCAGCATACGCGGGCCGAGCTGATCCGCACGCAGCACCAGACGGAGCTCACCAACCAGATGGAGTACAACAAGAGGCGTGAGCAGGAGCTGCGTCAGAAGCACGCCGTGGAGGTCCGCCAACAGCCCAAGAGCCTCAAAGTGAGTGAGAGCACTCAGGGCCAGGGGTCTCCCGAGGAGGGAGAGAGCCAGACAACAGAGAAGCCGAGCGTCAGCGGGGACAGTGAGGAGGGGGTGGTGCAAGTGGAGGAAGAGAAGGATGGCGAGTTAGAAAAGGAGAGGAAGGTGGTAGATAGGACGATGTATGACGAACAGGATGAGCTTGATGGAGCAGTATTAGGAAATAGAGATGAGGAGGTGGAGGGTGTGAGCGCCCCTGTGGTTGAAACAAAGGATGAGGTAGATGACAACAATAAACCAAAGGGAAATAAAGACAGAGAGGGTGAGAAGGAGTGGAAAATTGGTGAAGAAGACACAGAGGTGAGGGAAGTAGAAGGAGTGCAGTGGGAGTACGAGGAAGACCACAGTAAAACTGCACATGTAGACACAGATGATGAGGAAGAGGAGGGCAGAGGAGTGGCTGACGGTTGTCCGTCAGAGCTCATCTCGTCTCTGTCCCCAGAAAAAAGACGGATCCGGGAGCGAGAAATCGATGAGCTGTCCGAGTTTTACTTCCCTGACGTTCCTGAGCTGGAACCCATACCCTCCCAACAACCTCCTCCCCCCGCCCAGACTTCTCTCCCCTCGCTCTTCTCACATGCCATCTGCCTCCTCCTCTCCCTCTCAGCCGCCGCCCAGCCCTCCAACCTCACTTTGCTCATGCTCTCCATATTCCTCCTCTCCCTCCGTCGCTCTCCCCCTCTGCCCTCAGTGGCCTCTGTCCTTCTCTCTGCAGAGCTTGCATTCTTGGCGCTCTTCTTCTCGTACCTCTTTCTTCGCTCCTGCTGCTCTCTGTCTCTCTCCACCTACCTGTCGCTCAGCCTCTGGGTCAGCGGCCTCTTCAGTCTAGGTCTCTCCTTCAGTTTGGGGATTTATTACATCCCCATGATTCTGATCTCTGCCTCCTTTCTCAGCTCTCCCTCCCTCTTCCTCTCTCTCTATTTGCTGGTGGTGTTGGTTGTCAAGCCGGCTCGTGACTTCCTCCACCACGCGCCTCGTAAAATCAACCGCCTCTGCATGCGCGTCCTTTTCCGCCTCCCTCGACCCCTGTTTGCCATGTGCCAGTCAGTCCTGGGTGGTATGGCTGAGCGTAACCTCTATGAGATGTTCCCCAAAGCAGGGCGCAACTGGGGTGTGCGCCAGTCCAGAATCCCAGTCCCCCTGAAGAGCTTACCTTTAGAGTATCAGGCTCGCTGCAGAAATACCTCTCCCTTGGCCAAGGGCCTTCTGTGGGTGAGGCGTTTCAGTAGACGCCCCCTCGGGGTCCTGGCAGACCTGGCTAACTCTATAGTGTTAAAACTAGCCAGACAGCTCCTTAAAAAGCTTCCGCTCAGTGTCAGTATCAAACTCCAAACTCTGGGCATCTTGAAGAAGGAGATCCCAAGCAGACTGCCACGACTGCTGCCCAGGGAGGTCAGAGAGAGGA
This sequence comes from Acanthurus lineatus, assembly GCA_029814665.1. Classification (NCBI taxonomy): domain Eukaryota; kingdom Metazoa; phylum Chordata; class Actinopteri; order Acanthuriformes; family Acanthuridae; genus Acanthurus; species Acanthurus lineatus. The sequence goes on along the minus strand of JAPZDV010000014.1, from coordinate 11,012,718 downwards.
GGCAGAGGGAGAGGAGGCGGAGAGAGAGGGAGAGACAGAGGAGGGAAGAGAGGGACAGGATGTTTCGGGAGGAGGTGAGGTGGGAGTGCGGGTTAAGACGAACTTCATCAGGAAGGTTTGTCAGGGGAAAAATTCGGCCGTGGAGATAAACAAGAGTGTGAGACAAAATGAAGAAAAAAGTGGGATGCGTGTGCTAGTTGTGTGTGTGTGTATGTGTGAGTGTGTGTGTATGTGTGAGTGTGAAGTGATCATGTTCCATTGCTCAGCCATCATTTGTTTCTTTGATTTGGGTCCACATGTGTCTCTTGTTTCATCATCCCCAAACTGGTTTTTGGTCACATTTTTTTAAGATGAGACACTGCACACATACATCTGTGCATCTGTGGCTGAAAGTGATTTTTGGCTGCTGAAGCTTATCAAAACGTGTTCATGTGTGCACACAAGCCGTACTGTCCAATCAGTGGGCTCTGCAAACATCAACATGCAGCTGAACCAATGGTTACTGTACCAAAAACCCAGTGAAGTTTAAACATTTCATTATTGTGCTTTTTGTAAAAGTTCTTTTAAGTTTCTTTAATTTTATTATTTTGCTCTTAATTTGTAAGACAGATCGTTTTTTTGGTTATTTTTAAGACCGTTTTTGTGCAATCTTTTTTGTTTTTCTTTTATTAGTGGTCTTATTTTATTTAGCATTGTTATTTCAGTGCTTAGAACAAATATTACAGTGTTGCATAGCTTAATGGCTAAAAATTCACTCCCCTATGCGGAATACTGTGAAAAAAAAAAAAAGATACTTCACTAAAATCACCCTGAACACTATCTTTCAGTCAGTATAAGAGTGCAATAAGCAGCTAAGCAGAAATATCTGGGACCACTGACTGTAGGACATTTTGAGGCAAGTGTCCATGTGTAGAAGTTTAAGTGGACAACAGCATGTCTTACTTCAAAGGACTTAAAAGAAGGAAGTTTGGGGCCATTTAGCTGGATTTTTAAACCTATCCAGCTCTTTGTTTCATGTTAAGAAATTGTTGAATATTATGTGCTGTGAGGGAAACCATTATATTTTAGATTCTAGTTATGTAAACTTCTATTTTTATTGCACTTTATGCAATAATCTTTTTATGATTTACCGTGTAAACATTTAGATATTTCCCCCTTAATAATCATATAAATTTATACCAGTTGAGTGCCTAGTTACAACTGTTTGCACAAATATTAAAGAGTTTGCTGTGAAGTGACATATCCTAAATTCATGTTGGAAGCATAAAAAAGTAGATATATTTGGGATTAGAAAAAATAATAATATTATAGAAATTTATTTAATATTTCAAGGTAGCTAATTTATATGAAGCCATACAGACAATCTTTTGAGACAAGCAATCACAAAATAAGTCCAAAGATTGGTGCAACTACTGAATGTGAAAGTTAAGATTGAGACAATCATAGGAATAGAAGATATCCAGTAATAGCAGACATCTATGTAGTTTTGCACTGTCCCAAAGAATATTTCATAAAATACCAAATGTGAGAAACATCTTTTTAGTTTATGGCTGCAAGCGATGATAATATTCATTAATAACTCATCTGCTTGTGAGAAAGCCTATCAAACATCACAAAATAGAGAAAAAATGCCTGAAGCTCTTCTCATTTTGTTGGACAAAAAGTTCAAAACAGAGAGATGTTCAGTTTACAGTAATGTGTATCAAAGAAAAAAATCTGATGTGGGAAACTGGAAGCAGAGAACTTTGGGCATGTTTTCTCTTTTTATTCCATGACCAAAACAGTTATTTAATTATTTACTTAGTTTCTGGTCAGTTTTTTGTCAATCAGCCAACTGATATAACATTTCAGCTCAACTTTAGTCGGACCAAAAAAAAAAACTTGACAGCTAATGGTGCCGTTTTTATCTCATGCTCATGAAATTTTATAGACTTAAACCCCGATATGTGCATTTAATTACATGAAGTCCAAATAACTGAATGTAGATGAAAATTTTCAGTTGTGAAACGCTCAAAATGTGGTTAAGACGAGTAAAATGCATCAGTGCTTATAAATGCTTTTTATGTAGGAAGAAGTGCCCTGTAAGTCACTGAAGGACCGCATTTGAGCCATTTACATGAGTAGGAAAACTCGATCTTAACTGTTTATGACCAAGGGGCAAAAAGAAGTGCTTCATTTGGGTGACCTGCATATGAGAAGTCAAGCTTTAAAAAAAGACCTTGCAAAACCAGCGTTGTTATATTTGAATGTAACGTTTTTTGCCATTGATTTTACATTTGTGTCCCAGTATCAGTTATACCGTTCCTCTGTGTATGTTTACATGTTTGTATCCTGTTTTGTTGTGACACCCTCTGAGAGTTTATATCACCTTGAGTTTTTTTTTTATATATTTAATTTATGCAGTATTTATCAGATTAGTACTGCATGATGTTAAGCAGCCATTGTGTTGTCCTTTTACTCTCATTTTAGCTGCATGACGGTTGGCGTACTGTAAGGCTGCGTGTTGGCAAGCATAGAAAAATATTTTGTCATACTTCCAGATTTTTCTTTTACACAAAAAATAAATTCTTTTGTGTGAAAATCATTGTCTTGTTTGTTTTTATGATTTTCGTTTCCATTATTACCATCTCTTCATTTGTTTAATTTATTCCTGGTTTTATCAGCCAATCCTATTATTATATGGAAAGATCCCTTAACAGTTTTGTTCATCATCATTCCTCCTGTATCATCACACATTTTATCTCTGTTTTCATCTGTTGAACCCCTCCCTCTGTCTAAAACCCACCAGAAAATAATGCCAGCAGGTTCTGTGACTTATGGTGCCTTTTGTAAGCCAAAAAAAGGTTGAAATCAATAAATAATAACTTAAGCAGATATTTTATAATTTATAGGTTTGTCAAGTAGGCAATGTTATTTAAAACCTATCCTATCACAAGTTTAATTTGCAGTGCATGACAGAAAGGATCAGACATTCTGGATCAACCAAAATTATTCAATTCTGGACTCAAACTTTCACAGTCAAAACCTTCAATTCTAAGTCGTTACATAGAAGGATCTAAATATGTTAAAAAATTAAAAGAGGGGACTTTTTCATTCATTTTAAATTGCAAATAGTAACACAACATGGTTCATCACACAATAATCCCAGCCTTGTTTAAGGTACCATTTGAAATTTTAAAGTTCCCATTAAAAATTATTTAAAATAGGCCGTTATTAATATTTTCTGTTCACATCAGAAATGTTTAAACCATTTCATGTATGTTACATTCTCAACACTTTTTGCATTTTGTATAAGTCACTGACTTGAAAAGCTTCCACTATTATTAAATTATCACATACATATAAAATAATTCTACAAAATGAAAAACCAGTTATCAGGCATCTTAAAATAGTTGTTGCATAGACTTAGTCCCTGTGAGTTAAAATACAGTAAACTGTATAATGTCCTTAGTTTGCTGACAGCCAGAGTTTATATTAAAAAAACCCCATCTTCATTATTTTAATAATAAGGAAGCAGCCAGATGCATGAGGAAAAAGTTTAAATGAATGTTTTTAATGCATTTAATTTGTCTTAATGTGGCTGTAATAGAGTCACAGGCAGAGATTTAACATTTGACATGAAGCCTTTTTATAGGCTGCATAAGTTGTGTTTTCTAATCATTCACATTTATATTAGAGTCATGTCAGCATTTGCTAACATAACTGCAGGTCATTACAAAAGAAAATCCAATTTGTTTTTCTTTGATTTTCTGTGTTTTACACATCCATCAACATGCTCACTCGTAAAACCACAGGAGCTCTTCAGCACAGCTGCCTCCATCTCTCTTCTCTCTCCTCCAGTCCAAAGAGCTACAGATTAAGCGTCAGTTCCAGGACACCTGTAAGATCCAGACCCGTCAGTACAAGGCGCTGCGCAACCACCTGCTGGAGAACACGCCCAAGTCCGACCACAAGGCCGTGCTGAAGCGGCTGAAGGATGAGCAGACCCGTAAGCTGGCTATCCTGGCCGAGCAGTATGACCACTCCATCAATGATATGCTGTCCACACAGGCTGTGAGTAAGGCAAGGAGACGTCGTTCACTTCACACTCGCACCACACCACCACTGCTGTGCCTGGCCCGGGGGCCGTCCTGCCCATCCACCTGTCTGCCTGCCTGCCTGCCTGCCTGCCCACCAACAAGCCTCCTCCTGGTCCCTCAGTGTTAACCCACACCTAAACCCACGTTTCCCAGTTTTACACCACACGATGTACACCGTCCTGTTCCCCCTACACTTAGTTCCTCTTCAAAACAACCTTTTCCTTGACTTTCTTGAAGAAATGATTGGTCTGCCTCAATAGAGGAAAACTCAGCTTTATAATAAGACTGTAAAAGTCAGTTTTATTCTAAATAGACCAAATTGGCATTACATTACAACCATATAGTCAGACTTAGAATGGACATTTTTTAAAAAGGATCACAATTAATACAACAAAGCAGACGGCATATTTCTTACTTTTGTATTGTTATTTTGGTGCCCACATTACCCACAAAGCAACTCCACAGCTGGCAGTTTGGTTGGTAAGCTCATGTCTTTCTAACGCCACACATCCCAGATTTTTTTCATTTTCAGCTTTGTATTTTTCAGCCTCAACCAACACTCAAGATCAGTCACTTTACCTACAGACTAACGCTGATGTGAAAAGTCTGTGGAGTTCCTCCTTTAGATAGGACCCAAAATTTCTCCCAAATCTAACTGCTTCACACTTGACACTACTTTGACAAGAAGATGGCAGCAAACTGAGATAAACTTTGTTCTTTTCCTCTTACGGAGTGCACAAAAGTTATTGTCTGGTGGTAAAGTTATTGTCTGGTAAAGAGGCAATATAAAATAGTATTTTAAATCATGTTTTGAATTAAAATAGTAACATGTTTTACTTAAAAAGCACTTTCCAGGATAGTCAGACTTTTTTTCTTGTCCAAGTGTCGTACTTGACTTATTAGCAGCCTCTGAGATTAACTTGTAAAAGTCTGAACCTCAGATCAAAAACAAACTTTAAAAAACAGCATACAATGTTTGAACCAGCTGGCAGCTGCCCTCTATTCTGACAGAACCACAAAGTTAAATGTATGTTATTGACTTAACCTATGATGTAATGCATGTTCAGCATAATCAGTGGGAGATTTGAGTGAGGATGAGGAGGGATGCCATCCTCCTAACTGCCTAACCGGTAACCTGCCACAGCCTGCTCTTTCCTTTTCACACCCAGGTAACAGACCCTGCGGGGGCAGATGGGCTGCACCTCTGTTGCTTTTTAAGTATTCAAATAATTTTTTTGTAGTCAAACATGACAAAACTATCAGCTCATCCACTGCCCTGTAAGCATTCTCTCGCACACGCAAATTCAAGGCTTTTACATGAATGAAACATAGTAGGAGGAGGACGGGACGTGACAAAATGTCTCGGTCCCTTCGATGACGTAACGCCCCTGTGCTACTTTAATTACCTCACATGGCAATGTGCCATGTAAGCCCAGTAAGCCAAATCCCTGCTGCCCTTGTTTGTCCGCACATCCACTCCTGCTGTGGTTAAAGTCTCTTTGGGAAGGTTTCCCACTCACTGATTAAACTCAGTCCTGAGGTCAGAAAAATAAATGTTGCAAATGAGGAATGCTTTTGAAACAAGATTAAATCTGTTATCTGGGGCCAAGCTTCAAGACCGGCATCACACTCACAGGTCAAAGTAGACCAACTGTTGTGCAACATTTTCTAATAAGGTATTCTGATAAATATAAGTATATAATAAAATGAATATTCTTG
>JAPZDV010000014.1:10953309-11001386 GCA_029814665.1 Acanthurus lineatus | reverse complement strand
ACACATTTTGTTAATCATTTGGTCCATCAAATGTAAAAAAAAAAAAAAAAAAAATTCACGCCCCTGATAAAGTATTAAAATTTTCTATTTTGCCTGATAAACAGTCAAAAGGCAAAAATAAAATTTATTATAAGAAAACCAATTCATATACATATTTAAGAAGCTAGTGAATGGGGAGAATTTTTGACATAAAAGTTGTCCAACTGGTTCAACAATTATGTATTTTTGCTATCCTATCGTCTAATCAATTACATCTAATTTTTTTTCACCTCCATTATTATCGTTATTGTTATTATTATTGTTATTATTTTTGCTGTACTTGAAATTCACACTAGGATAAGAAACCTAATATAGGCTATTATACACACAATATTTGATTATGAGGTGTTTCTGACAATTATTCTCATCTATTGTATGTGTGTGTTTCCTGAGCTGTTTGTCCTGTGTACTATATCTGACTCTGACATCATTATTATAGGCCGACTGGGAGGATCTGTGCGCACTTCCCTTTAAGTTGCGTCTGTCATCCCTCCGTTAATGGAAGGTCGTTCTGCCTGTTTTCTGCGGTGAAGCAGGAGACTTGTTCCAGCTGGCCTGAGAGAGGAAAAACACACACACATACACATTGTGGTGCATTTTGTGTCGGCCGACCAAACCCAGGAAGGAAGGGAAGACGACGCGCTCCGCCAAGGGAGACGGAAATGAGAGGGGGGTGTCCAGAGAGGAAACCCTATCCCTTTAAGAGCAAGTGGGACATAGCGGTGCGAGAAAAGGAGAGGAGGGGGAGAAGAAAGAGGAATTAAAAAAGAAAAGGAAGAAAGAGACAGGGAGGGAGGAGGGAGAGCGGGCGATAAAAAAAGAAAGATGACATCCTCGCAGCTGAACGGCCGAGGTGGAGCGAGAGGCTGCGGCCCGGCGAGAGCGCCGCTCGCCGGGGTCAGGGCTTGAATCCAACAACGAGGCTTCGACAAACACCCGATTGGCCTATTGGGGGAAATCGGAAAAATAGATTCATAAATTAAAAACAAAGCATGACCTGCTGTGCTACCAGATACGTGTGTTATAACCCATATTTGTTCTCTTGCGTAAAAATGCATTTATTTCACGTAGAATGGTTTATGTTAACTGCTAAAAATGTAATAATGTCATATGCGTTATTTTGGAGGGATTTGTTTTGGAAAGGATTTTTTTTCCTTGTGTGATGTTGCGTTTTATTGAGATTACTGTTAAATGAATTAAAGTAAGAAACCAAAGTAAAAAGAGAAACAGGCCATTATTGGACCTGGCCTGCTCCACTCCTGCCTGTGTGCTGCAGCCTGCGCTAGTCAACAGCTGCGTGCATTTTAATGGACAGTATTAGGCTACCTCAATGAGAAAAACATATTTTTGCAGACGACTTTGGTCACGTTTCGTAAAGGAAAATAGGAAAATCCCGTCGCCCGTCGCTTCCGCTGCTGGACAGGCGGCTGTCCGCGCCTCGATCACCGCTGGGGCCGATCTGAACCATGCAAAGGCTGCTCTCCTCGATCTCAATCAGGAGCTGACTTCATAATCTCCATCGCTGTGGCGCAAAATGGATGCTGCTTGGAACAATTTTCTCTTCCAGGTAGGTTTGCTGAGCATGGCGTCTCCCTCTGCTCTCATTTTACAGCGCGCATTTTCTTGCATGGGTCACCTCAGTGTGTGTGTGAGTGTTAATGTGTGTAAGTGTGTGTGTCCGGCAGTCCTGCAGTCCTCACATCTTGTTTAACAACGTAGCACCTCAAGATAATGCTGGGACATGTGTTTACATTTGGTGATGGCCTTCTACTTGCTTCTCCAGACTACTCCCACCCCACCCCAAGTGGAGGGGAGCCTCCAATCAGAGCTCTTGCCCCTGCAGACGAGTTCTCCCCAAACCCCACCCACAGACCACATAGCACAGCCTCCTTCAACTGTGGACACTGCTGCCCTTAGTGAGGAGCCCCTTCCTGGTGAGGGACACTGCACTGCACACCTGTAGAGCTGACAAGGATGTAAAAGAACAAAACATTTAACTCTAATTTGTAATTCAAAACCAGTGTTAAGGTCAGTCAGACCAAGACAGCCCAGACACATTTAATTTAAGCAAATCATGACCATAAAGATTTGAATTTTACAGCAGCAGCTAAATATTTAAATATGAAGTTTAATCACCACTTAATGTAGTAGTTTAAACAACACTTAATTACTTTACTTTGAAAGTCACCTATCAGATTTATTTGGAAATAAAAATGTATTTCAATTGTATTACTGTTTTGCCTATAAGGTTTTTATATATTTTTATTGATTTTTTTTTTAAATTACCTATTTAAAGGATCACAATCACCTTTTTTGGGGCTTAAAACTTTCTTTCTGTCCTCTCTCCTGCCTCCCTGTGGTCCAGTGAAGCCAGTGTCTCGGCCGGCCCGCGTGCCCCACATCTGTGCCATTTGCAACAAGCAGTTCAAGAACAACTACAACCTGCGGCGGCACCAGTCGGTCCACACTGGGGTACGCATGAAGGACAGGGCCAGAGAGCAGGCGGAGGGGGCAAAGGAGGGAGCAGCCGGCCAGGTGGCGGTGGCGGCCCCGTCGGTGATGGCGGTGGGGGCTGGAGGGAGGGCGTAGAGGCCCACTGTTCCCCTCTCTCTGCTACACCTCTCCGCACCTCCCCCTCTTGCCCCTCCCGGCGTGCTGGCAGGGGTCCAGCAACCTCCCCTGGGTAGTCAGGATGCTGAAGGGGTTGCCATGCCAAACGTAATGGCTAGTGTTAACCCCCTTGCTCCGCCTCCTGCTGCTGTCGTCATGGCCACAGGGGCGACAGTACAGGTGGGTCAGGGCCTTGTGGAGATGGCTGTCGTCAACCCCAAACCTTCAAGCATGTTGTTTCTTCAGCTGCCTGACCACAAGGATGGATAAGACCCTTTTTTCTGTTTGTTACTCGCAAGCAGCTACTTTGGGCCATTTGCGTCATTTTGGAATGAAACTATTATGTTTGCTTAATTTGACAAATTGTCCATGTCCAGTAATCCATTCAGGGACCAGGAAGTTCCATCCCAGCGTTTTGCATTGGTCCCCGGTTTGAGAAACAGCGTGCTAGAAGCCCCCCCACGCTCCCCTGCATGTTCTCTGTAACACAAAGTGTGAAAGCAGACAAACTTTCTTCCTTCAGAGGAAAGTAGTTAATCTAACACGGGAATCAACAGTCAGAAATGTTTCACACAACGATGACAGGCAACTGTTGTATGATTCAGGTCATCATGTTGCATGGTTTCAACAAAAATATAAAAGTGGTAGAGTAGCTGACCCTGACTGCCTTTTTACTATACATAACTGTGCAGAAAACACTTCCAATCTAAACTCTGTAGTGTGTTCATCTGCTTTTTTGTTCTGCCTCAGCGGCCCTCGAATCCCAACCCCAACCCTGTGAGGAAGAACCACGCCTGTGAGACATGCGGAAAGGCTTTCCGAGATGTTTACCACCTGAACCGCCACCGCCTGTCCCACTCCGACGAGAAGCCCTTCTCCTGTCCCATCTGCCAGCAGCGCTTTAAGAGGAAGGACCGCATGAGCCACCATGTGCGCTCCCATCAGGGTGGTGTGGAAAAACCCTACGTCTGCCCCCACTGTGGAAAAGCTTTCTCCAGGTGATGCAGTGGAACAGTTCGAGTCTGATAACATAAATTTCAGGATTCAGGAACTTTTAGCTTAGCATAACATAAACACTGGAATCAGAGGAAAATAGCTACTCTGGCTCCTTATGAAGATCACAGATTACCTACCGACATCTCTAAAACTCACATATTATGATGTTATATTTGTTTTTTTTTACTCATACAAACATGTAAAAATTATTGTTTTCCCTCGACTGGCACTGCTAACTAAACTAAGATAGCTGGCTAGGTGTCATATTTAATACAGGCTACACACATGAAAGGGGGATTGATCATCACTTTAATTGCTGTGCAACAAAGCCAGATAGGCATTTCCCAAAATGTGGAACTCTCTTTTAAACCCTGCTTATAAAAGATCAGTAAATAATAAGTGCTTTTGATGTTTAAAAGGGTGCTAGCAACCCATTTAACCTTCTATAGAACCGGCTAACACTGTCTGCCACTACAAACAAATGTTAGCCCAGATGAGTTTTATCCTGATTCATGAATAGATCCTAAAGTTTTCAAAAAATACTAAATGTGTCAGGCAGAACTACAGTGAAACGTTTTTTAAATATTGCACAAACCATCAAGCTTATTCAATCTAATCAGCTACTTCTAATGGTGGTAAAAAGCAATAAAATACATGACATTACAGGTGTTAATATATTAATCACACGCTGGAACAATATATATATATATGGATATAGTATGTTACACTGTCATTTACTGTATGGAAATCTCTTCAGAGGATAAGCTTTATTTAAAAGGATAGGATTAAACATTAACATACATGCTAACAATAGCTAACATCAGCCTCCATAAGATACTGGTTACATCAGACCATGTGAAGCTGAACCTGGGCAGCAGTTTATTGCTTATGAATTAAACTTTTAATTTAAAAGGGGGACACTGTCATTTCTTTTTTTGAAGCTACACAGTCTCACTAAAGGAAAATCTTATAAATCACAATTTTTCTGTGTCAGTTCCTCAGAGAAATGGGTTCAATCACACATGGACCTCAAATACTGAGTGCAAAAACTAATGTCCTAATATTCTGACCCTCTTTCTCGCAACAGGCCGGACCATCTGAACAGTCACGTCCGACAGGTGCACTCCTCAGAGCGACCCTTCAAATGCCCGGTATGTCACATTCACCCAGTGTGAAGTCCTCCTCTACCTGTACACGGAGGCATTTTTAGTTCATTCATGTTGACAATGACCATGTTTATAGGCAGTGCATTACAGATGAGTCAAGGTTCAAGTCTTGTTAATTGAATCTGCATCTTTAGCTGCCTCATACAAATATTTTTTGACATGAGTAAATGAACAGTGAGAATATTACCATGGAAACTGATCCAGAAAAGTACATGCCATTTTGAAACAGAGTTAACACAGCATGTTTCTCATTATGATTGCACTGTCGTCGTTCTGTTTACATGCAGCTGCTGAAAGCCTGACTTTTACAAGAAAGCAACAAAGGAATAAAAGATCTGAACAATAGACTCAATCGCTACAAGATGATGAGATGTAAAACAAAAAGTCATACAAATCTGTCACTAACTGTAAGAGAGTACAAAACGTGTGTTGGTTTTTACTTTTATATATTTTCTGAAATCCTTTATTGATTCCATCTTTTGCAGACGTGTGAGTCCAGCTTTGCCACAAAGGATCGTTTGCGGGCGCATATGATTCGCCATGAGGAGAAGGTCCCCTGCCACATCTGTGGCAAGCTCCTGTCTGCTGCTTACATCACAGATCACATGAGGGTGCACAACCAGTCGCAGCACCACGCCTGTCATCTGTGTAACCGCAGTAAGTACAGATCATCATTGATATTTTTACATTAACATGACCTTGTCCTCAGTTCTGGTGTTCTGGGCAGTAACTTTACTGCCCCAGTTGTCTCCAGCTGCAGCAGACAGCTTTTCTCAATGAAAAAGCTCTGAAAAACTGACTGCATGCTCCCTGCTGAGTACAAAATAGCAGACAGACACAGTGTCTAGCCGACTAATATTATGAAGCAATCATTTGCTAAGGCTCAGATATTTCCCTCAGGAAAAGGTGGATACCAAAATAAGTTAAAGGGAGGGTGCATATTAGATTTATATGGACCAGCAGGATAGAAATTCAACTTCTAATGAATGCATGTTGCTTTATATCTGCTGAATATGAAAATAGGCAACTGTTTGCTAAAAGCAGCCAATATAATCACTGCAGTGAATTTGAGTGAATCTAGGTACATTTTTAAAGTAATGCAGACACAGATGCATTTATATGTTCAGTCTGTTATTTCAACCTCTTGTTGCTTTGTATTAAAATAAAGATTACATATCAGATGGTGTTTACAGCCACATTTTTAGAGTTTACAATTATTCTCCTTTACAGGTCTGACTTATACCTTTATTTTTAATGTATTGGTTGCCTTTATGTTACTTCTGAACTGCCTATCACACTGACAATGTAGTTTGCATAGGAAGGTTCAAACATCATTGATTACTACTTTATATCGGCAACTGTAAGGTTTATTTGTATCTCTCTTTGTGGCTTGGTGAATTAACTTAAACTATAACATCTATCAGTTAAGTAACAATGTGTCTTTTTTTGACAATTTCGTCCCATCTACTTCATCAGGTTTCACCACCCTGACATACCTACGTGTCCACGCCCAGAAGCACCATGGTCAGGAGTGGAAGGACAGTCCAGGGGGCTTTGGTGGAACAGCCTCTGGCGGCGTACTGGTCTGCCACTTGTGTGGTGTCCACTGCAAGACGCCCACCCAGCTCCAGGGGCACATGGGCACCCACAGCAACAACCAGGGTGCCCCGAGCCCCATCAACTCTAATGTGGCTGCCAGCAGCTCTGTCTCTCTCAGCAACATGGTGACAGCGCCAACTGTGTATGTCACCGGTAACACAGTGGTGGACCTGCTCGTGACAGACTGCTCAAGCATTGCAGCACCACAGCCCCACAGTTAGCAGTAGATAGCTTAGCAGTAACCTCAGTCCCTTAACAGAGGGCAAGGTTAGAGACGGCTAAAGTTATGCGTAGATGCTGATCCAGTTTCAGTTTTGTAATGTCCCCACTTTTAATTAAAGTTTGGATTAAGGGTGGGGGAGGTTAACACCAGTCAGCGTTCAAGGGCAGTATCACCTCTGAGCTGCAGAGCTGGAGCATTGGAGAAGAGGAAAAAAAAGAAGAGCTGTATTAATAGAGCGATGCAAAGAGGGACTTTGTGTGGCTGCGGCAGGTTCATTGACACTAACGACAGACATGGATGTGTTGTCTGAATATTTCCGAGTGTCTTGTGCATTTTAAGACTCCAATGAAACTGTGGTATCGAGGGCATCTACTGTATTACTCTTCCCTCTCTGCCCTCTCTCTCTGTCCCACCCCTCAACCCTGGCATTGGCTGCTCTCTGCAAGTGCACCAAGTACTGTATATCTCACACCAGCTCTGATCTTACCTCCATTTTGGAGCTTACTTACTAAGAATCCAAACAGCTTTGCATTAAGAAGTAGTAGGAAGAGAATAGCTCTCAGAAAATGCAACAAGGAAACACATTAGAAGGGAAGTTGTGTGTTTGGGTGCGTGTAAGTCAGGGCTCTTCTAGCATGTTAGCTTGTTTGTTCACAACACTAAAATCAACATTTGATTTTGCAATGCCAGTTTATTAAGTCTCTAGAGGGCTGTTTGTAGATCAAGACGGAAGGCCATACGTGTTGTGGTCAGTATGGAACTGTGGGATGTACTTGTTCATTTTATTTCCTAATGGTACAGAGATAGGAGTTGCATTCAGGAGTGTCAAGCACCTTAAATTGTTATTTGTTTGATTCAGCGAGGATGAAAATGGGTTTGAGATTTCTTGGATTTTTCTTGCTTTGAGTCTTCCTCTGGATCATAAAAAAGAAAAATAAGAAACATGACTGCTAATCAACACTTCAGCTTCTGACATGGCAATTCTTGCACCTAAAAACTACCTTTTGCATGAAAATAAGCTTGCTTTGTCTTGCTTATTGTAAGGGAGCTGTAATGACAAAAAAAAAGAAACTTTTGGCACTACCACCAAGTTAGTTAGCTGTAAACAGTAATACTACAAAAGTGTTGATTTTATTCAGAAAAATTTAACATTGTTGGCCATTAATTTGATTGTAACTGTTATTGCCATAGCCATCTGTTTTCTCTATGTACCAGTCCAATGAGTGAACCTTATGCATTAGATTTAGTCTTTTAACTCTGTATAGCACACAATGTTCTGAACGCAAGTCATTGTCATTCTGCATTAATCATGTGAAGAATGGTCACTTGTCCGTTGAGTATTTTCAGTTGATTTGAATTATATTGTGAGTGATGTGGTGTCCAGAAAGGGCTTATAAAGTCATTAAGTCAGGTAAAATAAGTAAAAATAGGAGTTTGACAACACCACGTGGTATGCTGTAAACAAATCCTGGTTTTGTACTGGAGTGCTTTTTCAGTTTTGTGTTACTATGTTTCTTTGAAATTTGTAGAGTTGTTTCTTTCTTCCTTTTTTCCTTTGAAAATGTGTTCTTCCTGTTGAGAAAAGTAGTGATTTATTAAACATATTTTTTTTAGGTTTATCTACATTACACTAAGAAAAAAAATAATACCTCTACTCGACGATTCTGTACAGCTCTTGTGATACATCTTAATGCCTTATCGTACTCAACTGCATTTTAATTCTTTTATGATGAAATATTTCAAATCTTAGTCATGGATTCATTAAGAATATTAATGGGATGTATTTATATTTATATTTTTATATTTCTCAACAGTATGCATGTCTAAAAGGTTGTTAGAGCAAAAAAAAAAAAATCAATGACGCTTACTACAGTCATAAATATTATGTTATTTTGTAGATGAAGTAGAGATCATGTTATTATTTTGTAATTTGGACAATTTAAAGTAAAAAGAGTAAATGGGCAACATTTTGTGTGCTGATCTTTCACCTGCTCACTTAATAACTTTTCAACCACAGTTATTTCATCATGTTTTTGACAGCTGTTTATTCTGAATTTCAGCCAGTGTGAATGGGTGTCTTTTGAGTTAGCTCTCATCAGTAAAACTTAATGCAACTGGATCATAAAAGCAACAAAGCATGTCAACATAATGATATTTAGACCCATGAGTACCCAGTATTCATGGGTCAGACCACACCCTTCTACGAACTGGCCCTTCATGTCGATCTCAACTACACATCTGTCTATCAAAGTTTAATGACTGCATTGTCTTGACAAAATTTTGTTGCCAAACAGCTAATTATTTATCATTTGACAACAGCTACACATCATTCATTCACCACTAACAGTATTTAATGTTGTACATTCTTTTTATCAAACAAGAGAATATTTTGGCAAAAGATATATATGTTTATACTAACAGGGGTTAGAATTCAAAGATGCAAAGAATGTTTGGCAAATTAAATAAATCTGGCAAAAACTGCTTCTGTGGTATTTCCCACGGATAAAGAACACAGGCTTGAATAATAACATTACTCATGATGATTTAAAAATTCAGGATGCATTATAAATTCCTGTTACAAATCATTAGGAAATGATCAAGTCACTATGACTGTATTTGATTAGTTTTCCTGTTACAAATCATTAGGAAATGATCAAGCCACTATGATTGTATTTGATTAGTTTACATGTCAGTGAAAGTTAACTTACATTTAATTCAGTGCCACTAAATTATTATCCAGATTATTATCCAGTTAAGTTTCCACACAAACGAACAAAAGTCTTATAATTATGACTCTCTTCTTGTCAGACAAGTAGCCAGACAAATGCCTTTATATGCTGCCGCAGGACCCAGTTGACAATAACAAACAAACAACTGCTTGGCCAGAAGTGAAATGGAAACCTGGCTTGCCCAAAGGAGGAAACTGACCTTCATGTAAAGAATCTTTGCAGTCATTCCAACAGACAGAAGGAGCCGGGCCATCCCTCACCAAGGACTTTGACACTAGGAAGCCACATTGTAAAGAAGGAAGTTCCAGCTCAGACCCCTGAACTGATTTAAGTCCTGTATGAGGTTTGCAAGAACTGCCAATAGCTATTCAAGCAACACTGGAATATCCTTAAGGCATTTCGAGGAGGGCGCAAAAGAGGAGAGCTTGATTACACATTGGAGTGGTCACAGGACCAGCAAGGAGCACAGCCATCAAGAACACTGCCAAAGAAGCTGAGAAAGCCTTTAGGTGAGTCTAAATTCATGGAGGACTGTGAGCTTGACTAGCAAGAGACAACTAAGCTCAAGCCGTGGCCTGATCAACCATGGCTGGCCTACCTGGGAGAGGATGACTGATGTCAAAAGAACTGAAGGACCTAATTATCCCAGGATACAGTCCTGATGGCAAGTTCAGTTCCATCAGGTTCAACAAAACCATAAATTCCAACACTAATCTACAAAATAATGCTAAGTGGATGTTATCTTAACATCTGCGGTCTTCCTTGGCGTTATAGTGATAGTCTTCTTTATATTGTGAGGGAAGTTTTCTTGATCTTGTGATCTATAGCAAATGGACCAAGTGTTTCATTTAATTTTACTTTCCAGACAAAGCTACTCCTGCTCCAACATGTATTTCTAGTAACTTTTAAATCACATAATTAAGGCACGTTTTGCAGGAACTCCCAAATCTTCATCTATTATTAAAGGTAAGTTAGGTAACATTAGCTTTGCACACTACACATAGAATGCTAGCTCTCCTCAGTCCTGTCATAATTTTGAAAGTTATTGTCTTCCACTATACAAAACTCACTCATTTTTTCATTTCCTTAACTGATTATTTCTATTTGTATTTTTTCACCTACAGTTTTTATGTATGTATAATCTGTATCTGTATCTGCATTGCATTAGATGTGCTTGTGTCTGCAAGTACTGATTAAGATCCTACGACTCCCCTGTACAAGCTTAGAGTAAAATATTAGATATGAACATAGTATGTGTTGTGCATTGTTCACAAGTGGACCGTGTACTAAAAAGAGGTATTTTGATGACTTAAATAACAATGAACAATTCATCCCAAAAATATCTAACATGTCTTCCATAACAACTTCTTATACACCTTTCTTAAACATTTTTTTTTTCCAGTTGTAAAAACAGTGGGAGCCACAGTCACAGTTTTTACATGTTAGTTGCCTGAACAGTGCTGAATTGATTAGTTTATAATCAGCAAGCCTCCACTCATGTCACAGGTGCAAAATGTCAGGACCCTGAACCTACAAACATATCAAGCATCTCTGATAAAGTGCAACTAATGATTGATTTGTTTGCAAATTGCTAATTCATTCAAAGGCCGAATAAATAACTTGGAAAAGATACACTTATCTAAGTCCTGAATGGTTGGGCGCCTGTCTAACTGCCTGATTCATTTATTAGATTTACTGTAGTTAATTGAATTAAATGCATGATTGCCGAGTCCTTAAATTTGCATGTAAATTACTATTTTTTAAGACCGACTGGATATCGCAAACTATGAATGCAGCTGGGATTGATGACCTCCTTATGCGGAACCCATTCGATGTGGCTCCGCATGTAGAATAACAAAATCCAGTTTACAAAATGCAGTGCAGTGACTGGTGCAGATTTCTCGTAATGCCATAAGCTGCTGCTGCTGCTTGGACCTGTAGGAACTAGCTGGCGCAGCAGTGCACAGTGTTGAGTCAACGTTGCATCTGCGAAGCTGAGGCAGCGACATCCCTGGTCTGCTGCTGAGAGACAGATAAGATGACATAGCGGCTGGACACGTTACCGTTACCTTGACACGTAGATCGGATTGTGTCACTATTTTCTCGTCGGTTTACCGTGTATAAATTAGCTGTTTGCTTTAACTGGCTAGATCGCAGGCTACTCACAAATGCTCTTCGTGAGCAGCCCTCACATAGATGTCGATCTAACTTGCTGCAAGCTAGCGTTAGCTCGCTGCTGCTACCCCTCAGACATAGAAGTGGCCACATAAACATGCGGATCATCGAGGCGGAGACCCCTGGCTCATCTCTAACCTTAAACGCTGTCTGCGGGACACGAGTTTCGACCGGCCGCTGACTGGACTCTACAGAGTCTCTGTGTAAATGTTTTAAGATTTCTCGTTTGATTATAAACATGTGTAAACTCAAACCTGTTAGCCAGTTAGCCATGATTAGCGTTCACGGTGTCAGTTAGCTTAGTTGCTACTGCTAACTGCTACAAACAAATAACAAGCTAACAAAACAGTTTAACATAAACATAAGGTTATCACGAGTGAGTGACAAAGACAGGCAGTGACACATTGAAATATCAGTTGTCATTTATTTGGTGTCATCATTTCGCTAACTACCGGTATTTGATTTTTTTCTAAACGAAACGGTTGCTAACTAAGCCAACGGTGACTTACTACTATAGCTAACGCTACATTTTGGGAGACGCTAGTGTTAGCTAACGTTCTTAGCGGTATTGTTAGCAGGCGATTAGACAGCGTAGACAGTTGGTCATGCTTAACAAGGCGAGGGATGACATCGGTAGCATCACTATCAATGTTCACTACACGTACATACTTACATGTTTGCTGACCTAGTTTTACTCGCTAACAAGTTGACAACTTAATTACATAGCTCAGTAGTTTGCGTTACCTGTAACTATTTGATGTCATTTGTAGCCTCACCGGCTGATGTATTTTGTGGAAAGCGTTCAGTATAACATAGGCTAAGTTAGCGTTAGTTCAATGCCAAGTGAAGTTCACGTGTGCTGTCGGATTGCACTTTGCACAATTTAGACAAAGTTGCTTTAGGCAGTGTTAACATTAACGGTTAATAGTTTGGCACATTAGCCACAATACTATAACAGTTTAATTATATATTAGCTTACAGACGATCTTAAGTCGCTTATTTGTAACGTTTCCTGCCAAAGTTTGGGCAACAATTTTATTTTCCTGTCAAATAACATTAGCCAACGGTGTTGCCAGGAACCATGAGCCCTACCAGCCCATGTCTATGTCGATAATTTCGACGTTAGGATATTAAAATAGCGCATTGCGTATTTTGCTAATGGACTCTAACTTTTAAATGAGTCAGCTAGTCTTGTGCATGCACAGTGCTAAACTGCATGGGACTAAGGTTTCCACATGGTAGTCCCAGGGAATAAGCAGGAAAGAGAAAAACGCAAACAATGTCATCAAACGGTCAGGGTATGCTGCACAAAAGGGCCTCATATCTGATACTCTGCCTCATGCCACTGTGCTCAGCATTTAAATAGTCTTCATGCTTTTGATCCCATGTACTGCCCCCGTTCACCAATACAAAGCTGTTTTTCACTTTGTGCCTGGACTGGCTTTGATACCCCTTCCTTCTCCCCTCTTTATCTTTATTGTAAATATTGCAAAACCTATGATGAATCCTGATTACTGTAGTGCCACATATGTTGGACTTTGATAGTATACTGTGTTTGTTATCTCAGTAAGTGCAGCTAAATGTACACTCATGGGAGCTGCCACTGTAGAGATCAGTATTAACTGTTTGCTCACAAGCTGATATTTTGTGTTTTTCAGAGAGGGGAAAGAGTGACGGATCTCCAGGACCAGATTGCTCACTGACCTTTTAGCCTCTCAGACAGATCGCTAGGGACCATGCTGACCATCCTAGCTGCTGGGTCTGTGTTTTTTCCGGGCCTTTTCCTACTGTCCAAACAATGCCTCAAGTCAATCCCAGCGCTGAGATGGAGCGAACGAGATGCAGTCATTGTATCTGCCAGGTGAGACCTTCTTAAACAGAGTATTCGATTCCTGTGTGGTCTTACATATGAGCACGTTATAGATGTTGGCATGTTTGTTTAACACACTGCCCTCACAGTTCTTATATCAGATTTCCCCAAAATGTTCCTCTGAAGTTGTTTCAGAAGCTTGTGCAGTTTTTCTGCACGACTCCTGAGTATGGCAGGTTGTTGCTTTTAGCTGTATTGTTTTTGCATACAAGTGCACAAGACTACTTTCTTTCCATGTGATTGCTCAGCAGTCTGAAAGCTTTTACCACATCAGGTAATGAAAACACAGTTGCTCACTTACTTTTTCTCTGCTCCTAGGTTGGTGTCATCAGTTCAGGCAGTCATGGCTTCCTCAGCTGGCTACATTATTGCTTCTTCTTGTGAGGACATCATCGAGGACCAGTAAGTCAAGAAAAGCTCATTAGAATATTTTCAGTACCTTTAAGCACCCTATTCTCTCTGTCAATGTGTTGAAAAAATCAGCCAACAGGATTTGTATTTTTCAAGGTCATAGGATGCACCATGCAGAGGCACTCTCGGATTTAAACTCCTTGTCATGCGTCAGCTACACATGTAAACCAATATGTAACTCGATATTAATTTCTTATACATGCAGCTGCAAATTTCAGGTGTTGCACAAAAGCAGTTTTTAGTTCAGCAGTCCCTGAAGTTTTTTTTTTTTTTTAATTAAAACTGCCTCAAGCATTTTCACACTTTCCTAGATTGTTTTAAATTCAGGTGAGATGGGCTCTATTGAGATTTTTCTGAGTAACATAAGGGCAAAGCCGTTCTTTTTTAAGAGTAGTAACTGCACTGTGCCTTATAAATGTTAAATGTTCTTGTTTTAGGTACCAACCTAGCAGTCAAATATATTGTTAGGGAAGTGATTAATTGTTGGCAGCAAAGATCTGTGTGAGTGAATTCTTTGCTAATGATTTATGCTTTCCTTACTGTGTTAAAAATCACCTTTTCTTCCTCTCTACACAGGCATTGGCTGACTTGCTCTTACATCATGTTTGCCGTTCCCTACTTCGTGTATGACATCTACGCAATGTTCATGTGCTACTGGTACAAGCTCCAGGTCAAAGGGCATGAGGAGGCGTCGGCAGCACCCCAGCACATGAGCTCAGCACTGACCAGCTACTTGCGCCGCGAGTTCCTCATGGTGCTGCACCACGTTGTCATGGTCACCGTCTGCTTCCCTGTCTCTGTGGTAACTGTCACACATTGCTCTTTCTGTTGGGCTGAGATTTGAGTTTGAAAGGGCAAAGTATATTCTTAAGCTACCCACTGAAGGGTTATTCTTATGATGTTTAAAGGTAAATGGTGGTCATTGGGAAACAATGCCATTTTTCTCTGATGTGATACTGATTACAATAGTCCAGTTTAAATAGATAAGTGTCATCAGTTTACTTTCCTCCTTTTGAGAGAAGTTTCCAATTGATCCTATTGACATCTTTGAAACAAGCTACGTTATGTATAAAGGACTGTTGACCGGGCTCTCAAATAAAAAGCCATTCAGAAGTTTTTATGACTCAAGGGAGATAAGAAATTGAGGTGTCAAAATGTTTTACTTGTTGGCTCCAATAGGCATTCATTTAACAAAAAAGGAAGAAAGCTTTAGTTGCATTTTAGGCGAATAACCAATCTCTTTTCCTCTCTAGTTTTGGCGACAAGGAAAGGGAGATTATTTCCAGGGTATAATGTTCATGGCTGAGCTCAGCACTCCATCTGTCTGCTTAGGAAAAATACTCATCCAGGTAAGTGATTTGATTCATCTTTAAATGAGGCTGGAGTGCATTTGTTGCATGTGCATGTGTCATCACTAAAGTTCTTTTGCACTCTCAACTTTTCTCTTCCCCTTTTTCATTCACTGGAAAATATATTTCCAGTCATTCCCGGCATGCAGCTTGTTCATGCCCATCGGCTCCTGTTGACTGTGTCTTAGACGAACAGCACTGTCAGAAACATCAGTCAGTAATTGGTAACACAGTTTGCTTGAATACACATCGTAGAGCTGCATCCTCCCTGTATTTGTATTAGATTTGTGTGGATGAGTGTACATTGTTTCAGTGTGCAGGTCAAGGTTGCCCCTCCATTGCTTTCTGCTTGTCCCCCATCTGGGACTCCCACAGCTGTTAGTCTCTGAATATAGCTCTCAGTATTTGGAGTGGATATTCTGCAGATACAGTATCAGCTTGTCCTTCTTCCCTCTCTCACTCAACACCCTGCCCATCCCATTCAAGACAACGGTGCATGTGATAAACAGCAGTGTGGCTCATAGCTGTTGCCTTGTAGAGCTGCCCTCTTATACCTGTAGATTAAAAAAAAAACAATGGATAACAAGGAACAATGGAGTATTTATTCATTGGTTGCCATGTCAATCTAGAAAATTAGACTGATAAATGGGCAAGTGGAAAACCTTTGTTAGAGAAATGCATTTAAGCTTGTTCTCAGCGTTATCACAACGAAGCAGGTTGACTGTTGGAGATAAAAGTTTAGTCATCTGCAGTAAACAAATGAAAAAAAAAAGGACTGCTTCACTGCCTCCTGGAGAAGTCAACCAGAGCCCAACCAGCTGCATGGCATGCTGTGCTCTACCATCACCACTTAATCAGTCTGTGCAGATATTCTTAACAAATGTTAGTATTAACAGTGTTACCATGGCAAATAAGATTAACACTGTCAGCTTTCACCAAACTGTACTGCTTGCTTTTCTTTCTCTCTCTCTCTCTATCTTGACCTCTCCCTCTGTTTTTTCCACTCTCAGTACAAACAGCAACACACTCTCCTGCACAAAGTGAATGGGGCTCTTATGCTGATCACTTTTTTCATCTGTCGAGTCCTCCTCTTCCCTTACCTCTACTACGTCTATGGAAGGTATGTCTGTCTTTCCATGCTCTGTTTTCTCATGTTCTGCTGTCTTGCTGAGCTTGGGTTGCTAACTCGCACAATCACACGATTTCTATCCCATAGATTACGGAAGTAAGACTCAGATCATGCGTTCACAATTCCCTTTATTCCTCCAGGTACGCGTCCATTCCCTTCCACATGGTTCCTCTGGAAGTGCCCTGGCACTGTAACCTCGGCGCCGCTTTGCTTATGGCCCCCCAACTCTACTGGTTCTCCCTAATTTGCAGGGGCGCCCTGCGGCTCTTCATGGGCTCCTCCCGCTCACAGAGACCACATGCGAGCACAGCCGCTGCCAAGGAGCTGCAGACGGATGGCACCGCACTCCCCCAGCCTTCCAACGGCTACAGCGCGCGCTCCACAGAGCCCGAGCTGACCACTCACTGAGAAGAGTGGAGGGGGGAGGGTGGGGAGGGAAAGGAAGGCGAATGTACCAATGAGTTTGTCAAGGAAAAAAAAAAGCTTTCGAGGGAAAAGTGTGACTTGAAACAAGTAGCAATATGATAAAGAAAGCTACAGACGATTGCCTCAAATAGTGCTGAAGTTTTGTTGTCCAGCAGTCAAACACTAACCGCTAAATGTTTGGTTGCTGGTCCTCTAATACTTCAGCTTCTCAGTTTGTAGGAAACAAAAGTGTTAGTGCACTCAGTATTTAAAGATGTCATCAGGCACTGTGACAGACGGGAACATGCACTGACCTGAGAGGAATTTGCCTGGATGTATAGCAAGCATAGGTGGCTATTTCCCTCATGTAGATCAAATTCAGTCCTCTCTGCCTCTCAGTATAGGAAGAGCAGGAAAATAGGAATGTATTATATTGTATGTTAGTACATTTGCTGTAGATGGAAGGCCTCATTCAGTTTAGTAATGAAGAAGACCTTCAAAAAAGAAAAAAATCCTGGCTAAGCAGTATTTTGACTTGTTAGTGTTTATTATCTGTATCCTCTATGTAGTCACTGTCACTCTAACAAAATGTAACCAACCTGCAAACTGACTCACCTTTAGAAGGGAGATAATCTCATAAGACTGTATTCTGCTGCCTTATCCCTTTTCCCCCCATTCTTAGCTTTTTCTTTACATTTTAATTCTTTTTATCCTCAGAGAAGAAGAAAGAGGCTTCCTCAGACAGAAAAATGTGACTGGTGTACATAGCTGATGTAAAATTGTCCTCATTTCCATGTCAGTATTAGGTCACTGTTATTTTATTTTTTAAAGTTTTGTCTCATTTCTGGATTTTTATTTTAAAACACTGGCATTTCAGAATTAAGACAAAACATTTCACAGTTTTACAGCTTAGTGTACGCAAACTACCCAAATGTTACGGCAGCGCTCCTTGTTTCAGTGTAGATATGACTTCATTCCATTTACTGCTATCACAGTGTTTTTTGCATTCAAGGAACTGATGCACAGTAACAGTCACCTTTAAAATGAATTCACGTGTTTTTTTTTTTTAAAGTTTGGTGCTGATGTGAATCTCAAAATAACTATTTGATTGGCTTGATTTTTTTTTTTTTTAACTAAGGGATCCATGAGATAAGTATTTATAGCTTTGTTTGAGGACTTCTTATGTTGCAGTTTGAAGGGAAACAAAAGTGAAAATTAATCTTGTAGGGAAGTATCCCCTTGTGATTGACATGCAGCACATTTGTCCATGGCAACATATGTTGGTGATCATTTTTTCGCCACTATCCAGTCTACGAACTGTTTGAAAAAATTTTTAAGTTGTACAATTTGCTTCAATTCATATTTGCTAATTCATTGCGATGTTTGTCTGAGCCTCTGGTTCCATGAGCCTCCCATGAACAACCTGGCTAGTTTTATCATTTAATGTCTGTTTAAAGCAGCTTCACTGTCCTGAAAATGAATCTAATAAATGAATAAATAAAACAAAGCTCCGAAACCATTGAGACAGGGCAGAGTGTGCCAAAACATCTGGACAACTGTGGGCATGTTGAACACAGAATATCCATTCCCCTGTTCCCTGAATTCATAAGGTACTGCTTCTCAACAATACTAAAACATTTCAACTGATGTACTGTATATTCCACAAAATGCTCGTTATTTATTTGTAAGTATTTATTTATTTATTTATTTGGTTTGTGGTTTTGAATGCATATTTATGCATACATATTATACTATATGCTTCTGAGCCTTATGTGAAGGCTGTATTGTTACTCAAACTAAAATATACTTCTCTGTCCTGAGCCTGCCTCGAGTCTTCTTTCCTTAAATTCTGTCAATATCAATAAGTAGAAATTTTTAAATGCCATTCTTAAAATTAGAAATGTAGCTTGGGAATTTAAACATTGGTGCTGCATCAAAAGGTAAAACAGAGTCCTAAAAGAGCACCAAAATCCATGAATTTATTTAATGACACCATACCTGCACCCTGACTTAAATCGAAGAATTCTGTGCTTTAAGTCAATATCAAGACCAATTTGGCAATGTACATCGATAAGCCTGACTATTCGGTTATGGACATTTTGAGAGATTTTGCATAAGTGTGATGATATATCATGTGTCTAATATCTGACTCACTGAATTAGTCAAAAAATAGTCTCACATCCCACTCTTGCTATTTTAACAATAAAGTGTAAGCACACTGATTTCTCTAGAGTTAAAATGTTTATTTCCATTATACAAAACACACTTACAAAACTTACAAAACTCATCATAATAAAAAATTCAAGTTTTAAGAAAGCCTTTGAAAGCGCTTGGCCTTATCTGCCTCAGGGCAAGTCTGCATTCTCTAATACTTCAGTATCTCCTCTGTCTCGGGGAGAAGATGGTGTTGGGGTTGCTGTCTCTTTCTCTCTCCTTCTCCCGCTCCTTCTGGCTGTTAGGAGACAGAGCCTCCTCCAGCTTCTTTTCGCTCTTGAAGAGATCTCGACCCGTACGCATGATGTGCTCCTCAATTTTGCGGTGGCGCTTCATGTCTGACAGCACCTTGTCCAGCCGAGCCTCCCTTTTCACAGATGATCGGGCTGAGGATCCTTGGAGAGAGAGGGGGAGAAATGTCAACCAGATTCTCTAAAAACAAACTGTCATTGTTACTGGGTTTTCTGAATTAAATTAAACAAAACAGTGAAGAGCTATAAGGAAACAAAAGGTCTTTCAGGTAAGGTAATTCAGCTTATGCAGTTCCATGTACGAATTTCAAAGCTCAAATCTCAGTTGTTTTTCTGTCAGACCTGGTGTTCTGCGTCTGTTGATGAAGGCATTCTTGGGAGTAGCTTGCATCTGCTCTTCATCAAAGTCAAACTCAGTTGGAGTTGGTGGCCTGGACATGAAAAAAAAGCAAGTTAACAAATTTGTACAGGACAGTCACTGTGCACAAACTTTATATGAGATGAAATGGTATTAAAAGTAATACTGACTTGCGCTCTCTCTCCTCTCTCTCCCTTTCCTTCGCTGCCTCTTCCTCTTCATCTCTTTCAGGTGAGGGGGAACGTTCAGGCGTAGGAGGCCTCCTAGGAAGAGGGACAAAGTTCAATTCCAGCATCTCCCCTTTAGCGAGGAGCTCATAGAGTCTTTTAATCTCAGCAGGAGGGGGCATCCAGTTTTTGGGGTCCTCCATTTCCTCGTCGCTGTATGCAAGCTCCCATTCGCCTTCCGCATCTTCATCCTGCTTTCGCTCTTCACCATCCGCCCCTGTGTCTGCCTGGGGTTCATCCCTCTGTGCCTCTCCTTCCACTGCATCCATGTCTTCATCTGAGAGGGCAGCAAAAATGTGTAAAAAGGCATTTAAAAAAGGTGCTGAGCAAAAGAAAAATCAATTATAGGTTCTACAGTACAGTTTGACTTTATAATGTAAATAAGGAATTAAAGCTCTGCAGTATTACATGATATGAGGATTACTTTTTACAAGTACTACAAAAAATCTATACTGTGATGCTTTATTTGCAACTCTAAACAGTTTACATATATACGTTTAAGTGGTGGGTAAAACTTGGAACTTTGAATATAATTTAAAGCCAGCTAAATAGTTAACAATTGCATCGTTTTTTATGTTAAATATTTTAGTGCTCTTACAGTATTTTCATACATCAATGATACACTGTTTTCTTGTATTTTCTGCTCTTCACACTTCTAACGTAAAAACTGCAAATTTTAACTTATGCAACAATAATTTACTGATAATCCCTTTGAAAGAGTTCTTACATTATTAATATTGTTTCTTTTACATTAGTCATATCACAACATGTATATTTGGCACTTTTGAGTCTCAAAACGAGTTTTGCCTTAATGCTAAAATCTCTTGCATACAATCTGTTCTTTTAAAATGTGTGGCTGCAGATGCTAAATTCTCAATGGAGTTACCCTTCTCATCCTTGGTCTCTGTCTCCTCCTCTGTGGCAGCAGTCATCTCCGCGTCCTGCTTCTCTGTGTTGTCCTCCACCTCGTTGACCGCTGCAGGTTCCTCTGTGTCCTTCACACCCAGAGCCTCTATGCCCTCTCTCACTGAAGAGTCTGTGGCCTCAGCCTGCATCCTTCTTACTGCTGCCGGTGAACTTTATAGCCACAGATCTGCTAAGCGTAACCATTGTAAAAGAATATGTTTCAGTAAAACATAAAGTAACTACCGGTAAAATTGTGCAAGGTAAGAAGTCTTCATGAGATCGCCAAAATAAGTGTCTTATATCATGCCTTTTAACGTTAAACAGGTAGCAAAACACTACTTTTACAGAATGATAAGCAGTTTAAAAATGCACAATTTAAACATGATTTCGTCCTTATCTGACTTAAACGAGTTAGCTAGCTAACACCAGGCCTAACCGTCACTTTCTTTATAACAAAATGCAATTATAAAACATACCTGTTGTTGTCATTACCGAATGCCGGGTTAATCGTGGATTACTCGTTTTGTAGCTAAATAATGTCAGTAAAATCGCCAAAGCTCTCCATGAGACTTACTAGGGATAATAAACGATTATGCAGGGACGTAAACAAAGCGCCATTTTGGACGAGAAAACCTGTGTGACGACGTGCCTGGTTCTGCTGGACTGCGTCTTTCCGTTGATTAGACATCACATGGATGGTCCATTGACGGCGCGAATAACAGCTAACAGCTGAGGTGTGTGTTGTAAAGATCTACTTTTTGCACGACTTCCTGTATTCTACGCAAGCGCATACAGGGATGGATGCATATCGGGCAAAATTTATATAAACGTATATTAAACAACCAGTCACGTTTTTTTTAAGGTTTATGACAATATATGTTTATTAAGCATAAGGTTTGTTACTATATTCAATACCCAAGGATGTCAGGCGTCATTGAGGCGCCAGTGTTTCTGATTGGTTCATGACAGTTTCCGGTCGCAGCGCTCCCTATTTGAAAAGTTTTCGGTTAGGTTTGAAGTGGAGGTCTCGATCGCCATTGTTAAAAGACGGTCCTCGCAATGTTGCTAGACGTAAAATTTGGCAAATAACAAAGGTTTTGTTTAAGGAATCCGCAGCAAATATCGGTAAGAATTAAAGAAAAATTATCAAAACAATTAAGGAGTAAGTGACCTTAGCCAGGCTAACGTTCGTTAGTTTGCAGAGTAAGAATAGTGTGAGCGGGGTCTAAGGTTAGCATACTTAGCTTGTTATTAGCCGATGGATGCAATAACGTTAGCTCACACAGTAAGAGTTTGTGAGGAAGTGGGAAGTCAAGGAAATGTACATTTATTTCGAAACACCATTGTTAATTCTCAGCATTAAACGAACTGCTGTTGTACACAGGTAAAAATATGGACAGTTTCCTTTTATAACAGGATTTATTTCATTTTCCAGGCCTGTGTTTACAAAAGCTCAAACATGGCTCAGCGTGTGGCGCTAACAGATGGGGGACACAAGAAGACGACCAGGGTTCGGGTAGCGGTTCGTCTGCGACCCTATATGGGCAAACAAGATGAGAAGGACGAGGGGCCGTGTGTGAGGGGCCTGGACTCACAGAACCTGGAAATCGTCAACTGGCGGAACGCTACAGAAACGGTTAAATACCAGTCAGTGTCCGCTGCCTAATCGTCCTCGTTTCTAGTTGATTCTGTTGTATCACCTGTAATAATTACTGTCCAACAGCAAATTCTAAGTGTTATAAATGTTATTGCAGCTTTGATGCTTTTCATGGTGAGCAAACTACTCAGCAAGAGGTTTTCCTGTTATCAGTGAAGCCCATTCTGCCACACATCCTGAATGGACAAAATGCCAGTGTCTTTGCCTATGGACCAACTGGAGCTGGTATGTTACACCATTTTTGCTTTGACAACCTTTATGTTACTGACTTGATCGCATATTAAATATAGTAATATAAAGGCTCAGCCAGTCTGCAATTAGGCAAGTTTTGTTGCTTCTCATTATTATTATGATCATATTTTAGGTGTTAAACTTTATTTTTCAATTTTACTCCTTTTTGTTTTTGCATGAGTTACTCGAATTCCTACATGCTTTTTTTCTTTCTCAGCTAATGCACTGTACCCTCATTTATAGGTAAGACCCATACCATGTTGGGCAGTCCTGAGCAGCCAGGAATAATACCCCGAGCTGTTCGCGAGGTCCTAAATCTGGTCAAAGCTAAGGGTGAGGATGACGGATGGGACTACAGCATTGGAATGTCTTATTTGGAAATTTACAATGAAAAGGTAAAAAAAAAAAAAAATGGTTGTGTACCTAGTTGTTTCTTCCTCTCTGTCCTTTTAAGAAAGTAAAACAATGCAAAATAGCAAATAAGGGAAATTAGGTTTTTGCCAGTTGTTCATCTGGCTTATCTTTTAACATCTAATTCAATATCAGAAGTATATTTTAGGAGTTTATGTGACTTATATTTACTAAAAAAAAATGGCTGATAATGAATTAGTAAGATCATAAATTGCAAAAAGAAATTAAATTCTTAACCCGTCAATGATAGTATACATTTAGGGCAATATAATTTGTTTAAATGTTGAAAACAAACTGCTATTTAATGTAAATCACGCTCATGGTAGTATCAGGAAAATAGGAAAACTTGTCCCCACCCAACCAAACCACTAATACAGGTCATTAAAAACACCTCATTACACAGAGTTCCTTACCACTACTGTCGCAGTAGTATCATTTCCGTCTTAAAGCATTCTTAATTTATGTGTTGTACAATCTGTCAATACTAACGTTTTTCTTTCTCTCAGGTGCTCGACCTCCTATCACCAAGCTCCCAGGATTTGCCCATCAGAGAGGACAAGGACAAGAACATCCTCATCCCTGGTCTAACCCATACGAACATCTCCTCCTTCTCAGATTTTTACAAATACTTTGTCCCTGCCAGTCTGAATCGTACCACAGCCTCTACCAAACTAAACCAGCGCTCCAGCCGCAGCCATGCAATCCTCCTTATTAAGGTTTGATATGTAGTCTGATTATCTTGTGAGACAAGACTGTTTGTTCACATTTGCTCTGTTTGGTTCGTTGTGCTGGTGTGCACATGGGTTGACAGACCAAAAGCATCTTAAACAGGTTGTGGCCTCTGAGCAGTAGGCCAGAATTTGGTAGCTGGTGCTAATATCAGTTCTCTCTTGCAACACTCCTGCTAGCAATGCTGGGCTTTCTGGGACTATTCTAAGAGAGGAACAAATTTGTGTCTTTCATCCTTTTACTTACTTTGTCCTTTTTCTTCATTCTTATTTCCTCTGTTGTATAGCTGAATACATAATTTATCAAATACATCATTAATGTGGGCCTTGTTTTGCTGCCTTATTAACGTTTAATTTCTCTCTCATCATCCCTTCTCTGTTTTTCCATCATGTCTGACTTCTGTGTCATCGCTCCTTCTCAAATCTTTATCTTCAAATGATCAAGGTTGTGCGGACTCAGCGTGCTCTGCCCCACAGACAACAGACAGGCAAGCTGTACTTGGTAGATCTGGCAGGGTCCGAAGACAACCGTCGCACTGGCAACCAGGGCATCCGCCTGAAGGAGAGCGGAGCTATCAACCTTTCTCTCTTCACGCTCAGCAAAGTTGTGGACTCCCTTAACTCTGGCACAGCCGTTCGTGTGCCATACAGAGACAGCAAACTGACAAGGCTGCTACAGGATTCCCTGGGTGGCTCAGCGCACTCTGTTATGATCACAAATATTGCTCCAGAGTACAAATACTATTTTGATACCTTTAGTGCACTCAACTTTGCTGCCAAATCCAAGCTCATTGTGAACAAGCCCTTCACCCGTGAAACTATGGCAATGCCTGTTCTGCCAGGTAAGTGAAACTCAGAGAGAAATGCACCCCTTTACCTGTTTCCCTCCTCCTTGTCCTTGGTATTTCTGCTTGATATTGAGATAGTAAGAGCTGGAGAAAGAGAGGAAAGGTAAAGAGGGAGAGGGGATAATATGAAGCACATTGCCTCAGGTAATTTGGGAATCAGGAATTAGTTTTAATGTATGGTATGCACAGGTGAGTTACTGGGGTGGCCAAGAAATGCACCTTTTTTTTCATTTTTCCCTCCCCAATAGAGAGGGCTTGTAAATATAAAAAGAAATGGTAGAGATGTGGGAGAGCTCTTGGCAGAATTTTATTTAGGGTTAGGCCAATAGGGGGCACCCATGTCACATCCCAGAAGATAGAAATCAGTCATCTGTCTCTGGGGCAGAAAAATATACTATTTTTAAAATTAAAATTTGCTTTATTGATGCATTGTATCTCTTAAAGCTCTGTCTTAAATACATACCTGATGCCATTCTTTCATTTGCTTTAATAAGAGCCGCATTGCAGCCTTGACTGCTGCTGTGCCATCTTCATCTGAATTGCTTCACACTAGAAAACCCCACAAACAGTGTTGCTCGAGTGCACAGAATACTAAACTGTTAATTTCCCTTCTGCCTTCATCCTCAGTGAAGCGAGCTAGAGAGGACCAGGAGGCACGGGGGTCTGGCACTGAGCCACAGAAGAAGAAGCTCAAAGAGGAGAGGAAAACCGAACAAGACGGCTCCTCACCCTCTGCAAATTTTTCCAGGTTAATAGCCACAAACACACACATGCAGACTCATTATTTGTCTGACTAATCAGGCTTAGGAACTGTGACGTTTGAAATAAATGCATGTGCATCTGACCAAAGCTACCTCATTAAATTCGATCCATACATCAGTTACTTAAATCATAGCCTCAGAGCTGTCAGCCAAGATCTTATAGCTTGTGCTGGAAGCAACTTCCTGCAGTTCTCCCACTGGCTACAGCTGCTGTGCCCACTGGGATCTCTTTGGGAGAGATACAAGCACTGATTTTGCCATCTGTTACTGGGTGAATAAGTTATCTGTCTGCGCAATGATGCAATGAATCTTTAGACTTCTGAGTGCATTTCAAAGCCCTGCACTAACTACATTTTCCCCGTCTTGATTTGTTTGTCTCTTCAGCCTGTCAGAACAGTCAGTAATGGACAGACTAATAGCTTTGGAGAAGCTGATGATGAACTGCCAGGAGAAAGACAGACTTGGCATGCTGAAAGATGTTGCCCAGTCTCGCAAGGAGATCCAGGTGATAATACATACCTACATCAACATGTACCCCTGCATATAACATAGGTTTTGACTACTTATGCAGTGTCTGCTCTGCACCTGGGCCAACCTTTGTCTCCCCTGTCTGTATGTGATTTACCAGATGCTTTTACCATCAGATCTGCTTTATACTGATCAATCAGATCTTATTTGTGGCTTTTTTTTGTCCTTTCCAGGAGCTCAAAGAGAAGCAGAAGGAGATTGAGAACAAAGCCATGCTATTAAGCCGTTTGGCCGAAGAAAAGTCCAGTATCAAACAGGAGCCTGCCTTCAAAAACAATATGGCTCCTCTGCACAGAAAACAGTCAACTGCCTCCAAACACAGTAAGCAGCAAGCTGTGGTCCAACCCCTGCAAGGTAAATCAGAAATGACAGAGGAGTTCAGGGATGAGACTGTAACTCCATGAATTTACATAGATATATCTAATCTATTTATATTTTAAATTCAAGTTGTAAGAATAAACTGCCCCCAATTACAAACTGAAGAAAAATAAGCAAAGAACAGTCATATAAAGACTTATTCCCCTTGAATAAGAAATTCCCACCCCAAAAAAAGAATTTTTTACATGTATTTTTGAATTTATTTAATTTGTAATTCTTGTATATTTGCATTCTGTAATCCTCTGCCTTTGGTGTCACTCTCTAATTCTGTCATGTTGAATCACTGGGCCTATTGTTGAGTTGCAAGGTGATTAAAATACCTCAGTCTACATTTTAGGAGCCAGAGAATGTATCAAATGATGATGAGGAGGAATAATTTTATACGCCCCTCAGCAGCTTGGAGAGTGAGCCAGATAACTTTTCTTAGGACCTGTCTCATGCATTTGGAAACTGCATCTAACCAAAAATAAAATAAATGTTACATTTGTTCTGTTTCAAATATTTCTGATTTTTCCTTGTTAAACAGATTGTGTTCAAATGTGTAGTGTTAAATGAGTTTGATATAAATTGTGTGTGTGGTTTCCTCTCATTCAGTATCACAGGTCCAGCCTCTTCAGCAGCTTGCAGTGGTCAAGAAACAGTCTGTCTGCGTCAAGAAAGAGAAGAAGCTTTCAGGCCAGGTTGAGGTCAGCATCCAAGCCTTGACTATGCTGCGCTTAGCTTGCCACATCTGCAGAATTGCAAGCAACACAAACCAGCTGACATAGTGCATTAGCTTCATTTTTTTAACCCGACACTGCATGATCTCAAATGTATTAGTTCTATTAAAACTAAAATAATAGATTCTGACAGTTAAAAATGCATTTTTATGTACTTGCTCTTTTTTTTTTGTTTATGCATAAAATTTTAAATGCAGCCTTTTATATTGTATATTTTGTTTCTCTCTCAGCCTCCAGATGGTAAAGAGAACATAAAGGAGACTGGCTGGGAGTCTCAACTGGACACATCAGTGCTAGAGCAGACCAGAGAGAAAATCCTGCGGATTCTCAATTCTGGCTCTCTTAAAGATTTGAAGGGTCTTCAGCAGATTGGTGACAAGAAAGCAAAGCTCATCCTGGGCTGGAGGGAAATCCATGGTGACTTCACTAAGGTTTGTAGAGGAAATATGGAGCTCAAAACTTGATTTATCATGTAACTTACTCCAAGATATTACTTATTCTTTGGTGTTTCTCTGGCGAGAGACAGGTGTTTCATTTACTCATAGTAACTACATCTTTGATTTGTTATTTTGCAGTTGGAAGATCTGGGAAAAGTTGAGGGTATGACAGAAAAGAGAGTTTCCTCTTTTATGAAGGTAAGCCATGTCCCCAGTAAAATATTTGCAATACTTGCAGAGCTACAGAGCAGTGCAGCGTGGCTCCACCACAGCATGTTGGAATGTCTCAAACACTGTCTGATACTTCACTTTGAAATTTGGCACAGACATCCACATAAGTCAAAGAATGACTAGCAATATCTTCATTGATACTCTGTCTTTTCAATTCAAAGTATTTTTGATTTATGACTCAACATCTGCACATCCAATTATATTCCCATTACCCTTAATGTTTTGTGTGAGGTAGCTATTAATCACACCTCTGTCACTTTACCCGATACTCTGGTTTTTGCTCTTAAAGTCTCTCTTTACTTCTGCTCTTACTTTAGTTTTTCAAACCTCTTTTTTTTTGCTTTCACTATTTATCTATTTATTTATTTTTTTTAGTGAAAAATAAAAGTGGATTTTATTATGCAGCTTTTGGGGCAGTCTTGCTTTTTTCATTACTAATGTTTGTTTCTTCTCTTGTTTTGCAGGCAAACATCTTGAGTGCCATGGGAAATTAATGTTTTGTTTTTAAAACTGCTCATGTGTTATGTACATAATATCCATCTCAAAAGCTTTTATTTTGTTTTTTACGCTTGGTTTTATGATGTTTTTGTAGTAACTATTTTTTTCCAGCTGATGGCGCACAGTCGCTTTATAATAAATGTCTCACATAACATTGAGTGTTTGGGTGTTGATTTCATGGTCATGAATAAATGTGGCTCCCGTTTTACATGTGACTTTACATGTCCTCTACCCCGAATCACCTCTCCAATCAATCACCATCTCTTGGGATTAGTTAGCAGCAGCCATTTTTGTTTTTTTAAAAAAAACAAATTGGCTTTATTAGTGAACTCTTGTCCTCGCGGAGACAGGCGCACACCCTTTATCACAGATTGCTGTGATGCAGCATCACTCGATAAATATTCACTGTCAGAAGCTGTTTTTTTTTTCCCAGCACCCTCCATCCCCTTCCTCCCTCCCATCTTCTTCTCCTCCCACATCACGTAGTCTGGTGGATTTCACTTTTCATTTCACACACACCCCTCCTTCTCCTGATCCACCCTGCCATCCATCCCAGCACACTGCGCTGGAACAAGGCGCTTCAACAACCCTGCCGTTCCTCCAGCTTTCCCGAAAGGATTTCTCGGATTTTTTTTTTCGATAAAACAGCGCCTACCCATCGTGACTTTAAAAAAAGATGTTCGATCGCGTCTGATGTAGGTTCTTGTTCTTTTGTTTGTTTGTTTGTTATTTTGCACCTGTGTATCACGTTACCATGATGCCAAAGCCAGGGATGCTACGGCTGTGCTGAGACAGGCGCTGGAATAAAAAAAAAGGTCAGTTTGATTTATCCTCACAGCCTGTGTGTTGGTGTTAAACGTCCAAACCAGACCCATCGCTCATTTGTATGACAGACAGAAACGCAAGCAGCATTTGTGTTATTTCCTGCTTATCATTGCAATGTGGCTGCCTACATCCTCTGAATTTAAATCACCAGCAGCTCGCTAATTAACAAGCACCCTCCTCCTCCCTCCTCCTCCTCCTCCTCCTCTTCTTCCTCCTCCTTCACTCGTCTGTCCGAGTGTTTTTTTTCTTTGTCCTCATCCTTTCTCTGCTATGTCCTTTTACCCTTTGTTCTGTTCCCAACAACCGGCCAACAGATGCCAGGTAGCGCCTGTGTACACATGATGAAATAATGGTATGTACACACCTGCACGGGGGCCATGGCCGCTACTATCGTTTCAAAGGAACCTGCCTCCATCTGCCATGCCTTTGTACTCCTCAAGTCATTGTGACCTGCTTTTTTCTTCTGTTACCTGATATAGCAGGTCTGCCAGTTTAATGAGCTTTTGAGGCCTAATTTAACGCGGAACATGTGTGTGTTCTGTCTGTTTACATTGAGTCTTTTGATTTCAATCAACATGATAAAAGCAGTCGTAAAAGAGGGTAGGCCATAAATGTTTTTTTGTTTTTTTTTAAGTCAGAGTGATGAGTCAGATAAATCTACTAAAGCATAATGGGTTATTTAAAATAAATAGGTAAATAAATTTTAAAAATAAGTTAAGTCAAAAGTAAGCCCATTTCCCAGTTGGCATACGAGACAAAAATGTAACCTCTGTGTTTTGTCTCTGAACGATCTGACAGTACTGAACACAATTTTTTATTAATTCTCTGCTCATTTAAATGTACGATATTCAACATTTTTACATGAAAACGTCCTAAAATTATTATTATAATTATTATTTCCTTGTTTTATTGAGTTCTCCTAAATGTTTTCAAAAAAAAAAAAACCCCAGAGGAATCCATGATTTGGGTAAAGTTGCATTTCATTTTCACCCTTGTCACTAACTCCCGGTTTAGGGTCAATCAGAAAGCAACGGCGGATGTGGCAAATTTAACTAAATGTAACGTAAACCAAACTTTAAACACACTGGCTTGCCTGTCTGGGTCAGTCAGACAGATTTTAAACAACTAAATGAACAAATCACATGCTACTTTACTGCATCCCTACACCTTTAAACAAAAAATGTTTACATTGTTTTGATAGAGAGCCCTCTAGTGGCAGGAATGACATATTGTTCGTTTAACCCACCGATGAGGAATTGCACTTAAGCATGTCAGACTCACAATGAACAACTAAAAGAAGATCTAATTTGATGCATTATAAACAAAGAAAAATTTAAATTAGTATTATTATTTTTATTATAAAGCACACTCCATCCTTGTCATAACCTGGTATCTACATTACCCATGATGCATCTTAACTATCAACAGTTCAGTCAGAGATCCTGATGTGTTAAGCTATTAGTTGCTAATGTTGAATCATGCAGGACCCTCTCAAGCTCCAAAATGGCCTCAGGCTATTTTTTTCTCATGCAGTGGTACTCCCCAAGGTTTGTGAATAGATTTTGGTGTGTAAAATCTGTGGCATTCCAGTGATGGTGCCAGTGTTAGATTTGTTTTTTTAATTTTTTTTTTCCTCGGGATGTTTGGGATCAGAAAAAGTTAAAATACCCTTTTCTTCTCCTCCCATTATTTTAAAAAAAAGTTGTTTTTATTGGTAAGGGCACATCTAAAGTGACTTCACTAGAGTTAGCTAGTGGCTGATTTGAATTTGTCATCCCTGTTAAGGTTAAAATAAAGAAATGAAAGTAGAAAATACTTGCTACTCCTCCTTTTTAGCTCATCCAAGTTCTTTTTGTACAATTTCTAAGCTGAGTGGAGGGAGCAGTTCCTGTTTACTTACCAAATTGGCTAAACCCATTTTCTTCCCCTAGGTTTAACTACAGGCAGCACACACAGGACTGCACCACAAACAGAGCCTTCATCTTGCTGTCAGCATGGCTGTGAACATGATGCCATGTCCCGCCGTTTGGTCAGGGGAGGAAAACCCATCACTACTAGACCAGGAAGCCTCTCTGTCGAGCCAAGCCCCCATCTCTGATCCATGCCTGCAAGTCAGCGGCGAACCACTCATTCACAGCAGCAGCCCGGCCAACACGAGGCCTCCCCGCAGCAAATCCAAAGGAGAGCTAGTCATCGTCATCAACGAGAAGCTGAAGAACAGTAAGTTACTGAGTTTGACCTCATGTTTGGGTAGCAGGGTGGGTGTAAGAGTGGTAATACAGCTGCTGAGTCACTTGGGTCAGTAGGGGTAAGTCATGCTCCAGTGCATGAGAGGGTACACACACATTTACCTATTA
This sequence comes from Acanthurus lineatus, assembly GCA_029814665.1. Taxonomy (NCBI): domain Eukaryota; kingdom Metazoa; phylum Chordata; class Actinopteri; order Acanthuriformes; family Acanthuridae; genus Acanthurus; species Acanthurus lineatus. The sequence goes on along the minus strand of JAPZDV010000014.1, from coordinate 10,970,120 downwards.
CATTGTTTTTAACATTTACCTTTCCTTTTTGTCCCTTCATGTGTAGGTAACGGGATCCACCCGGCGCCTGCAGAGAGCACCTCCCCCGTCATCTCCTCTCCTCCCAGAAGACAGCACTCCATCTCTTACCCTCATCACGGCAAGACCAGGAAGGGGAGCAGGGCTAGCTCCATTGGCTACACCGCCTTCTCACCCAGACCATCGCTTTCTCGGCACTCCAGCATCGCCACCAACCCACCCTTGGACCGAACCAAAGTCAAAGACTACCTCCTCCTGTCCGTGCTGGCCTGCTTCTGCCCCGTCTGGCCCATCAACATTGTGGGATTTGTGTACTCCATCATGGTAAGAGCAGGTTCTTTTGTGTTGCTTGATATTTCTGATGATTTGTATACTTTCAGTAATAGTAGTTTTGTTGTTCTAAATCAACTTTGCCAAATTAAGGCTTATTTTTTTGTGTTTTAAGCATGCATCCATGCAATAATCCAAGCTAACAGATGGTTTAATCTTCTCCTTCAGTCCAAGAACAGTCTCGAGCAAGGAAACCTGGATGGTGCCGTGCGTCTGGGTCGTGTGGCCAAGATGCTCTCCATGGTGTCACTAGTAGGAGGGACGGTCATTATCATCGCCTGCATTGTCAACCTGGCCAGTGAGTGTCCCAAATCTGACCTTTAAACCTTAACCTCAACCTTCTTACCCCCTGTGTGGTTGTGCCCAGCTAATTTGCCCCTCTTGTACTCCTTTTTGTTTTCATTTTTTTCCCCCTGACCCTCCTGGCCCAAAAAAAAAAAACGTACTACTGTCACTTTTTATTACATCAAAATATAATATTTAGCTCTGTTAGCACAATCTGACTGTATTTACTGATATTATTACCAACCATGTTTGCATAATATTGCACTAGTTACGATGCCTGCACATGTCTTTATACACTGCGGCACTTTAGCCTTAGGAACTGTGTCAACGCAACACAAACTTCAGAATATATTAATCACATTTGCATCAGTCAGATCTACATTTTATGACATGTTTTCCCATTTTCACGGGTGGTGTCCAGCCTCCAGCTGTAACCCACTGCATGCCCTCAGATCACTGTGTGTATATCTGTAGAGTGATATGTGTAGTCTGCTGTCTGTTGTATGCCTTGCCCTGTTTTGCTTGTACAAAATGTTAAGTCTTGTTGTCCTTGTACCATATGTAAACATATATATGATGTATGTCAGAGTGTGAGTTGTTGACATGCTCACAAGGCGAATAAATGTACACTTATTGTACCTAACAAATAAAGGGATTCTGATAACAGATCAGTGATTATTACTTATTAGTGACTTGTAAAGAAAGGGACTAGTATTTGCCTTTTTAAATCTATAATTAAATATGAGAATGAAGGGTCAAACAGTCAAATGTTTCTTTGCCTGTGCACTTCAGCTCAAGCAGATACGTATCTGTATGTTGTTTTGAATGCACACACTCGCAGCCTGTTGGGTCTCATTAAGCCAAGAAATGTCCTAATCAACTTAATGACTGGAGGAGCAAATTGTACACACAAGTTGAGTTTAAGAGCTCTGGGACTCAACAATCCCTGCTTTTCTCATTATGTAACTGTCCTCTGTGGTCTGTGAAAGTTTGTACATCCATATTAAGCTGCAGTGATACATAGGTCTTCAACTAATATGCTTCCTTTTCTTTTTTTAGTAAATGTGAAAACCTGAGTTTCATCCCAGGATGAAACTGGATAAGACAACTGACCGTCTGGCCCGCACCTGCACCACCGTCTTTACCGCCTAGTCATTACCTGGATGTGAGACAAATATGCACCCGATATTATACAGTGCTTACTTATATATCTGTTATCCATATAAATCCCTTTTGCTAAAGGAAGAAAATAAAATATGCAAATGATGCTGCTCTGAGTCAGGGGGGGAAAGGGTTTGTCCGTCTGATGTTAGATGGAGAAGGGAGTAGACAGTCTAATCAGTCCCTTTGTATTCTGATCACCATAATCAGAATGATCCTTGAGAAAGACACAAACCCTTCGACAATCCCATCCACCTCACCCGCAAAAACCGCCTTGGACAAGCTGGACTAGAAAACAGGGGGAGACTGATGGAGGCACCACATTGCAAGTCCCAACACAATGTCCGCCAAGTCCATCCTTCACTTGGAGACGCTCTGGGATTTGTGCTGCATTGGAATCACAGAGCAGAAATTCACCCAATTTCCTCACGGAGATGAAACACTTCGAATCACTGTATGTCCTTTATGTCTCAGACTGTCCTCTGTGTGATTCTCATGACTTCCTGCCATACATCCTGTGTTTGAGAGCGAGTGTACGAGAGGCAAAAGAGGATGAAAAAGAGGCTTACCAAGGACTAGCTATGGCTGCTAAAATGGAAGGGATTATGGAAAGTCTCACACAGAAGGCACAGTCATCACTGCAAGGAAAAAATATGTGCCAAAAAAGAATTCAGAGGGAAAGTTTCTTGCTTTGTAAAGACCCAACTTTGATCACAGAAAAGCTGTTGTAGAGAGGAACATCAAAAGTGTTTTTACTCTGCTGCACCTTTATTGTATATCCGCTCTAAACCACTGACCACTGTGAACGAGGGAAAGGGTACATGTTCATGAAATTAACAAAAAATCGATGAAGCAAGCTACTTAAAACGTTCATTTTACAGTGGAGCTAATATGCTACGTCACCTATAACTTGTCTTTTGATAATGTTTGTAAAATATTATTTTGAAACAGAAAAAAACAGTTTCATAATGGGATGCTCTTGAAGTGCTGTGCCGCATTGGAGAGATTGTGGAGGTTTATTGTGCATATTAGAATCAGATATTTGGTTAACAAATTAATAACTTGTGATTGCAGTCAAAGTTGTGGCTGGGGCTTCAGTCTGCATCTGTACAGAGTCTGTTCCTTCAAACCAGATGGATTGTGGCATTTTTGGCCCTCTAGGAAATCCTCAACAGGAAGAAAAACACCTTAAAGGTGAAATAAGAAATTTTGGAAGAAGATAGCTGATTGCAGAGTCTCATTAAGTCAAAGCATTGGTGTTTAACGACCTGGGAATGAGACTCAACGATCAGCTATCTTTCTCCAGGATATTTATTGCACTTTTAATAAATGCCCATTGTAATACACAGCAGGATGCTGTCCTTTGAGGGTTAATTTGTAAAACTGGTTCAGGGAACCATGGATTTATGGCTGTAAGTTATGAATAGAATTAGACTAATTTTTAAATCTGGTTTATTATTATTACTATTATTACTATTATTATTGTTATATCTTGTGTATCCTCAACTAACCTCTAATCTTTATCTACCTGTGATTCTCACTGTGATCTGAAACAACTGGGTTTCATCAAGAATGGATCAAATTGATTACTACAACTGGATTTTGAGTTATGTACAAAAAACCACAGTATCTCATCACTAGTTCACACCTGCAGACAATTTCCTGTGATGATTAATATGGAATCTTTTTCTCTGTTAGCACTTAATATGTAAATTTATTTGTAATCAACGGTACGTGTATTCTGCAGATATAAATCTCAATATTGTGATAATTCTCTAGTTGATATGAGTTAGCATTTAGTAATGGTCTAACAGAATCTGTTCGACAGTTATTGTATTACCACTGGGCTTCTATAATATTTGTGGTTATTGGCATGTTGTGCATTTTTATTAATGTATGATGACAGAAATTGAAAATGACAAAGATAAGCTGGCACTTGGAATATTATACTTCTGCAGCACATTCATAATAAAGACACAATGCATGCAGCATGTTTTCATCGTCATTTTAAAGAGATGAACAGCAGCAGTGGGGTCAAAGAGATTTTGTTTTTGTGGGAGAGATTGAATGTCAGAAGTGAATGATATGCGGAGAGCTTAGCCACTAAGCAGAGATTGGATTTTTGCAGTTTAGTAGATGAGAGCAAAAAAAAAAAACATGAGGAAGTATTAATGTAGTCGTCCGTACTATGATAGTGTGTAAGCTGCAGGGATTGAAAGTGCATGCTGTTGTCAGGCAGCGGAGCGGAGACAGCAGAATGAGCAAAATGCTGAGGGGAGAGGCCCTGAGCCAAGGAAATACACTGCATGACGGGCTGTAATGAGAGCTGAACCCTCAGATGACTTCAACAAAATCAAAGCAAAGCATTATTCTCTCTGAGGTTTTTTAAACCATTTAAAGAGACCATTACTATCAGCCGCTCAGGCCGTCCTATTTCATATGATCAGATTTATTTGGACTATGAAGAAAAAGCAGAGTTTGCATCCAAACTGACAGGATGAACCTTTAGAGGTTGTTTTCTTACCATAATAGTGCAGCATTAGCTACACTGCAATGGCAAACTGATACACTACCAGTATTATACTCTTTATTTTATACTATTTATTTTTTCTATTCTCTGTGCTGTTAAGCTGAGACAGGAAATTTGCAACTATTTCAATAATTATACTGATATATAATGTACCTGTTGACATACATCAGGAATTGATTATCTTTAGGTTTTGGGCTGTTGGTTGGACAAAATAAGATAATTCGTGACATTTCCTTGGGCACCTTGATGGGCACTAGAGCTTTCTCATATTTACCGACCAAATAATGAATTGGACCTGTAAAAAAATAACAATTAGATTAAACAATACTGTTCACAGTAATTACTACCTACTTTCCTAATTTAGATGTTGCGGCAATCACAAGTCTGGTGAGGAGTCTGTAATGAATCAAAATCAAAATCAAAAGCCTAGTAGATGTCTCAGAAAGGTAAGTGTAGTTAGCATTGTTTATTTGTTAATGTTGCTGTTTATTAGCATGTAACTGACAGTGGCTTACACAGTGTTTATGGCTGAAAATACACTAATACCTGCTTCAGTGTTTCAGAGATTATTGATTGATTAAGGGATACTTTTGGGCAGATTGTGGTCCAAAAACCAGTCACAATACTATGCTTGCTCCAAAAACTTTTACATAGTTGTATTCTGGGCTGGTGACCACTCTGCCGTGTTGTTGGAAGTGCAAACAAAGAGGTTATCTGTGTTGAGATTACATTAAGATTCAGGTTAACTCTCTGAAATATTTCTATATTTGTCAGTGCCAGAGCATAAATATGGTGAAGTGGTGTAGTGCAGGGACCTGCGAGAACCATCATCAAATGAAAAATGAAGACGGAAGCTCCAAATATGCATTTTTAAAATTCCCAAGCCATGAAAAAGAGTCTGAGAGAAGAGCACTGTGGGCGAGAGGCTTGTTCCAGAAAAGATGCAGTCAGGCAGAGGCCATGAGCACCAAAACACAAAGTAAAATCTGTCTTAGCATGTTTTGCTTGTTTCACAACATGAAAAATAAAACATGAGTTGATATGTTTACTAGCCTCTATATTAAAATATAGGATAGTGTTTGAGAGAAACTGACTATAAAAGATGGACATTGTTGTGGGTTGTTATTGGGAATGTTATTTATTATGAATATACACACTGTTAATGGTTTGTTGCTTTCCAAATTTAAGAAACACCTCACAATTTTTTACCCTGTCATCAAACTCTTTTCTAATTGACCGAACAAATGGCCCTTGGCCTTTTCCCTATATTTGCTATTACATTGATTTTCAAGTATTGATTATAGAAACGAACCCTGATTAGACTGACCTCATTTTCTTTTGTTGTTAGATTTTAATTTGCATAAAACATGTTCTTCTTTTTCTCTTTTAATTTAGGTTTCAGGTTGCTTTCTCTGTGGTAGTTTTTTAAATTTGTGTGTAATAAATACAGCTTCCCCATTATACTTTTGAATCTCAGATTTTAAAAAAGTACACGGACATCTCCTTCTTAAAGAGAGGAATGTAAAAAAAACACATCTGTAGTGACAAACTTTACAGACCTAGTCAATATAGTCAACGTCTGGCATTTTGGGAGACATAAACATAAGAAAAGCCCATATTTTTGTAATATATTACATGTAAAGGATAATAAAGGAAACATCATGAGCTTTACAAAGAGTAAGAGATGCTTAGCTTGCAGTGAAATAAGTGCTCCGTTGTAATCCACAGCCAAAAAAATCAACTACAAAAGCAGAAATATAACAGCACTCGCAGCATTTCCCCCTCGCCAATGTTAACATTTTGACAGCAAAAGGTATTTTTCTTTGTGCTCAGCTAATTTAACAGTAAGCATACAGTAGAGCGCGGCTCGGACAGGGATAAGCATATCAGACAGGGTCACATCCAGATGCAGTAAGTGGGTCAGGGATTATCCAGCTGGGTCACATAAACACTGAGGCTGTGAGTCAACTTGGCAGCGTTTGGATGCATCACGATCATTCTGTCAGTCCGCATAGCAAGTGGCAGCATAATGAGCTGAACTGACCTGTGGCGATGCTCTTCTATTAGTGCCTGCTTAATTTGGAAAAAGGGCTAAAAGAAAATCATTGAGAGTGTAAATGAATGCTGTCATGGATTGTTGTTGATATTCAATATGGAGATGGGATTTGCTGTTACTCTACTGAAACTCAGTCGTTTTTAATTTAAGAACACAGTGAGAGTTTGTGCTGTTTCCTCATCAAAGAACAGGCATGGTAAAGGCTCATCTTGACAGGGACTCAACTAAGTTTTTGACAGTTCAAAGCTTTGCAGGTTTACATTTCAAAATTTAAATCAATGCTCATATGTGTAGTGCTGAATGAAGGACAGATGCAGGCAGACAGCTGCTTAGATTCAGATTCTGCTCTGACGTGAAGCCATTTAGGAGAGCTTATTTTTTAAACTTTGTGCTCAAAAAGTTGATTTATCCTCACTTCAACCTGTTTGCATTAGCAAGCAGTAAAAATGCTGATTTGTACTCTTATTGGTCTGTCTTTACTTTCTCTTAACTTTTTCTCCTCCTGAAGAAATGTGCTTAAGTATAGATAGAGTAGAGAACAAAAAGAAAACACTGAAAGAAAAAACTGAAAAAAAATTAATAAGTGCTGAGTTCAGTCAGAGGCTGAACAGAAAAAAACAAACAAACACACAGGCCCGCACACAACCTCAGGCCATTGCTAACTAGCTTGCAGCTAATGTTCAATTATTTGGTTGTTTGCTGCAAATAAACACAGATGATCTTGTTGTCAACTCATGCGACTGAATTGAGGTGAAAATTTGCTGTCTTTAAAAAGTTGATGACAAAAAACATTCAAAATTTCAATTGAAAAAACTTTATGAAAATTTTAATTGTAAGAAATGACAGTTGGTACATCTCTAAGTGCTACCTTACTCTTTGTGGGGTAACAGCTGTTTTCTATCAGCTTTTTTTGGTGACAAAACTTTCATCTTACATGTTCGACAAAAGCTGTCATACTTAAATCTACCAGTGATTTATTAACAATAGACTTTTTCAAAGCAAACATTTCTGTGTGTCAAAGCAGGAAAAAAGCACAGGTGTAAGTAACATCTGCAATATGACTCAACTCTATTTAGTTGTTTTGGTTCCAGGAATGTATTCAAATAAGGGAAAACTCTTTTTTTGTTGTTTTTACACCTGTGAGTTTCACACATTCTGTGTAAAAGGGAAAATTGATGACTGTAATTTTTTCACTTAATGTGTAATAGGATTGCTTTGTAAAAGATGGTGTTCAACAAACTGCTTTGGACCAGATGTTATCAAACATAATCAACATCTGCTTTTTTATCTCACGACAGAATTTATAATTGACTCAATCTATCAAGGTTGACTTATTTGCCATTGAGTGCAATTTGTTTGTCACCTTCAAAATGAAAGATATTAATGATGATTTGTTTTCAATGTGAAAACTCATTAGTCTTAATCTAGCTACATTTTGCCATTAACCACAAAGCCAAGTGGAGAAAAAATATCCTCCACACCTGAATGTGCACAAAGTACATTAAGGGGCAGCACAACCAGGGTTTTTGCCCACAGGAACATTAATGTCTTTGGATCAGCATCACAACAGCACTTTTTATACAGTACTGGCTGCAGCACAAAATTCAAGTCAGATTAATACTCATACATAGATATATGTATAAGAAACAGTTGTGATGCTTGTTCATGTGTCTAAAGAAAGCTGTTATTGTCTATTTTATTAACCTTTATAGAAAGACTCTTTTGATACACTACCTCTTTCAGAAGAAAACCCTTACCAAAAGACATTGTTGAATAGTTAAAATTAGAGTAAAACATGAAATTTATTTCAACACATGGGACCTGGGAGGCATTAAGGAGAGATCTTGACTTAGACCTGTTACTATGTGAAGAGGTCTAATAGGAAAAATCTTCCTAGAACATGTTTTAAATGTAGTGTTTGAAAATCTGCTATAATGGCAGTGTGTCCAATGGAGTTTATCTCCTTTAATTAAAAAGTGCCGTTCTCCAGCTCCAAAATAAGGTAATTGTCCCTTCTGACAGGTAATTCACACCACTGAGCATGTGAAGTAAGGGTGACAAGTAATTTAGGTAATCCACACAAATCTGCTCATAAATCTACTTCAGAACTGGGTTATAATTGAATACCTTTATAATAACTGCATGAAGCTTAATTGAAATGTGATGTGAGCTTCAGGCTCATTTTTGGCCCATTATTACAGCAAAGTCCCACTGCCACACTCAAGCATCTTCTGCATTCTCCGCAAGCTGCTAACTTTTCATCACAGTCTTGGCTAGGTGGCAGTAAAGTGCTCACTACTGGCTCTTAAATGAAAACTTCTTATCATCACAGGGTGAATTCATGGCTCTGACCATCTGTGGGTCTAATGTCTCTATGATATTTCCATCAAGGCTCTTAGTTTGTATGCAGTTCTAAAGATGAACTTCTTACTATGGCGTCTTTATTCCCCTTTTTATCTTCTATCGTCAGTGGCATCCCATCAGCAGCCTTTTCTTATGCTGCCTTCTTTATTATGCTGCCAGTTTTATTGTTTTGAGATGACCATGCAAAGATCATTTAAACTGGAGTGTTTGTAGATTTAATAGAGTCAACAATGGTTGATGACATGGGCTGAAATAAAGAGCTTTCCTTTGAAAATGTGCATTATAATCAAAACAATTTCCCAGCATCAGACAGCCAGATGGCTGCTGCTGAATTTCAGTATTCTGTGATGTGGCATGCTACAGTTCATTACTGACCATTATGTGTCTCCTCTTAACAGTAATGCTGGCTCTTTTCCCTGCAAAGAGAGAACACAGCTTGGGTACAAAAATGTTTGTGGATTTACAGAGGTCTGCTAAACCACTGGATTTTAGATTAATCCTCTCTGAGCAGAAATAACTATTAATATATTTTTACAGCTTTATTAAAACCTGTCTGCATCACTAGAAAGTCTGTTTTTTAATGTTGCTCTGTGGCATTTCCTTCATCTTCTTTTAAAGTTATTACATGGAGTCTTATATTGATAAATCCTTCCCACTCTTAGATGTCACTGCTGCTTCTGTGAATGTGGAACATTTGAATTTAATTAAACATTATTACAAGGCCTGATATTGTTTTAGATCCAACAGATCCAACTCAGAAAGGCTGAAAAAATAATGTTTACTATCCTCAAATGTCCCCCCTTTTTTCACAGAAATCTCAGTTTAGATCTTTGAGGCTTTTTTTATCTACAAAGACTCATTCCTGTTTTTATTACATCTGGACCTGGACTGTTGAAGCACTCTATATCTGTGTTTACATAAAATCTTTTACAACTTCTTCACAAAGTTAAGATTTCTCATAGGTTTCAGACAAACAGTGTGTATAGGCTAATGCCAGTATTAGCATCCGAACATTTGGTACATGCAAATTTTGAGTGTGATTAAATGATTTAATGATTTAAATTATAAATTTTAAGACTTGTACAAGGTTGGATGAGGATCGGTCATGCTAGCCCTGTAAGATTGTACTTTGAGCTAAACCCTAACATAAACATGCAAACAAGAAAAAATATAATGCTAAACAAAGCTACAAAGCTAATAATTAAACTTAACTATGTTTCATCTTAATTTAGTGACTTAGCATACAAATATTTGCTAATTAGCACTAAAAACAAAGTATAACTTTGTTAGTTTTGAAATTTTTGACCATAAAGGAAAATATGAGACACATTTTTATACTCTAGATTAAAAAGTACAAACTCAATTTCATGCAGTTCATTCTAAGAAGGACTTAAATATACCAAATTGCTAATCCATCCAGCAGTGATGAAGATATATTACTCCAAATCACAAATGTTAATTCCATTTTACTCTTCCAAATTCAACCAAAAACTGCCTAAATTTGGCTAAACTGCAACTGACATTGCAAGCTTAAATTTGAATAATCTTCAATTCCTGTTTTGTCTTTTATGTTGATGTTACCTCACAGTAAAAAAAATATATGTAAAAGGCTCACAGGTGACATATTTTACCTTTGCAGTAACCAATTTATTTTCTGATTTGATACTTTTTGTAAAGCACTTTTTTATTTTTTTGAAGTGCCACAAACTGTTATTGATTGTGTTTGTCTTATTGCTAGTGATTTCATCAACATTAAGGCAGCTGAGCCCCATTACGGGATCTGCAGAGGACAGATATCAATGCATTTGTCAGTCTGTCCTAGAGCGCAGAGAGGAACAAAGAGTGACTAAGATGAAACAAAAGTGGTCTTCTTGGATTTCACATAGAGCTCCTTTCCTTCTCAGGATTCACAGGAAAATGCACAATAATCAGAAACTGTACAGCTGCATAGAGCTTCACGAGTTTTATTTATTCCATATGAAATGTAGACTGAGCCTCTGCCCTGCCGTCTATGACTCTGCCTCTGACTCACACCCTCTGCTGACAGTCAGCCTTACAGCATGATGCTCCATCCATGATCTGGGACACTGAGCAGCACTGTTTAAACACAAACATCCTGATGTCCTGGTTTTGCCCGTACTGGGCATGCAGTAGTTTTACCTGAACTGGGCCTGCAGTAGTTCTGCCCACAATTGGCACCAAGTAGTTTTGCCCACACTAGACCCACAGTAGTTTTGCCCATGTGGGGCCTGTAACAGTTTTGCCCACACTTTGCCCGCAGCAGTTTTGCCCACACTTTGCCCACAGCAGTTTGCCCACAATTGACCCACAGAAGTTTGCTCACACTAGGCCTGCAGTAATTTTGCCCATGCAGGACCCACAGTAGTTTTGCCTGAACTGGGCTTGGGAAGTTTTGCCCACTCAACCCCAAGTAGTTTTGCCTACACTTAGCCCACAGCAGTTTGCCCACATTCGACCCGCGGTAGTTTTGCCCACATGGGGCAAACACTGAGAATACTAACATCTGACCTCTCTGACAAATGGAACAAGTCAAAGTAATAGAAAACGGTGTCAAGATCGACAGGATATTACAGAACAGGATTAGGACGGGATGCTCTTATCCAGTGAGGTATGCTTAATCTCTTTGACAGTCCTCTAATGAATAAACATAGCAGTACATATTTGGATTAACAGAGGGAGAGGGAGAGGGAGACTTTTTTTTCCTTTTTTGTATTTTGGACGTTTGAATTTTGTATCTGACTTACACATTAATCCAGTTTGTGAAATTGCAAGGCTTCAAATGACTTACTACAATGTTCACAAACCAAGTTGACTCAGACAGTAAAATATTTCAGTGCTGTTTATTTTCTGACAGATGAATTTCAATACCAAATACTGAGTAGAGATTAAAATTTTGACTATTATTGGCTGTAAAATTATTGTTTTCAGGTGAAAAGTGAAAACTGTGTTGATTTAAATCTAACCAATCACAGGCCATCACAACATCATAGATTTGGTGTTTTTCTGCACAACAGTGAAATTTCTGAGGGTAAAACCAACACTGGGTGCTTATGTTGAGTCTCCTTACCTGTGTCTTTGTGCTCCTCTAACAAACCTGTCGGGTCACTTTTTGCTCACATTACTGTCAGAGAAGAGACTGCAGTTGCGGATCCCAAAGGCTAGGTGGCAGTATTGGCTTTATTGGATTGCCACTGAGCCGTACGTAAACATCAGAGATTCAAAGAGGCCACTTTGGAACAACTGAGCAAAGATAATAGAAATTCAGGGATACACACAATCAATCAATATGAATGTTGTATGAAAAAAAGAAACAATCATGCAAACTTTAAGTACCAAAAAGACAAAACATCCAAAGCAAGTTAAACACAATAGATATTTACATAGTAGAACCGCTTGAGTTTTCAGCATGCCTCCCTACCACATGAGACCAAGCACAGTTAAAACCTGCAGCTTGGTGCAATGCAATCCATAGTACAGCAGGAGCCACGGAGAGTTATCAGACAACACTGTGCTCAAAACACCATTCATAATTGTAAATAGATATTCAACAAAGTCTGATTTTTTTTTTATTTACTGTGTGACCATGCACAGCTCTCTACAAAACAATCTGCTCTGAAACTTTTCTGTTAATTACGCTTCTGTTCCCTTCAATACAAATTATGGTTCATCACTGTGTCACCAACAAGAAACTGACACAGTGATATTAAAGCCGACACATTAAATAACTGTGAACAACTTAAAAAAAACTGTTACCCTTGAATTAAATAAAAAATCGCTTTAGTTCATCAGAGCAACACACCTCAGGAGAATTAGGAACGACACAATGATGAATATTTCATCCTGCAGTAGAGCCCGGCATGTATTTGTCTTTTAGTTTGCTCCATCAACACCAAACATGCAAGTAACTGACACAAACCATCAACAATGGAAGAACCAATTATCTTATTAGGTTGTGCTGTCTTCTGGCAGTCCAGGTCAATAGGTACAAAACATGTGACATTGTTAAGACCACTTGAAAATCTTCGGAAGCATTAGAAAAAACATTATTGCGAGGGAGAGGAATCTGCGCTGCGAGACAGATGGCCGTAACACAGGAGTTTTAATGTCAGCTGTTAAGGAAAATAACAGGCTGAATGCAATGAGAGCAAGCAAACCTGACATGAGGGATGAACTGCAGAGTAATTCAACTGTCTCCCTCATTATATTTTCTTTTGCACGAATTCAATTTTAAGATCTGACCAGGTTGGAGCAGCACAGAGGAGCATTTAGACTGACATTAAACCACAAAAGGGACATGGATCCCTATGAATATGATTATGGAAATTCTCAAACTGTCAGTTTTGTGGAGGAGACCGTGTCCCACATTTGCATCAAGTCTATTTAGATCCAAGATTAGAGTATTGATCTCTGAATGTGACCCGTTTGGGCACATCGTTGAGAATTATGGTCTCATTTATGACACAAAGTAAACAGAATATGAATCCTTCATAGTCATGCAGAAAATCCTCAGAGCATGCGATGAAACGTCTCTTATCCCAGGTCATCAGGTCAGTCTCTCCGGTGTCGGCATGGTGGATGAGGATCAGTTCATTCCTGTGCTGTGGATCCAGGCAGCTCATTGGTCAGTGTGTGCCAGCGCTCCACCTTCTTGCCCTTGTTCTTCAGACAGTCTATCCAGTGCTGCAGGGTGTCTCCCTGTGAGTGGCACCCTAAGGACACGCCCCCTAAAAAGTGCACAGAAAAAGAAAATTAGTACAACTTGTTTAAAGAATTAACTGTGAAGACAAATGTAAAAGTTAAATGTAAATTGAAGGGTTTAATTTATGTAACTGTTGTAGCAGGGAACTGATAATTGCAAATGCACAAACAGATATGACCTTAATGTAACCACGTTTAGCTTTTAATGTATGTTAGCATACTGTGAGAAGAGACTGTTTTACTGTGAGACTTAATTAGCTGTAAATTCAACCTACTCCCTCTTGGTCTATCTTGTAAATTGTATTTTGAAGCTGTCTTGTTTTCTTGTTGTCTTTGTTTTATACTGTTTTAATTTGCAGAAAATGCCTATTTAGTTGTCTTTTCCCCCAACTGCTGGTTTCATTTATAAAACACAGGATTCAAATTTAGCTTACATGAAATCAAAAGGCTAAGAGCCAAGAGCTGAAAAATGTTATTTTCTTTTGACAGCAGAGGGAAAACTCAACTTTTATTAAATGGTTATGTATTCAGTATTGATATTCAACAGTTTTCCACTCAAGTGTCTGTGATTTTAATCGTGTCTAATGATACAAAGCGTTCTTTTGACTGAGCAGTGTTAAAATTTCTGCACTTCATTAAAAATCAATCCGGGTGATGGATAATAAGTGGCTCTTTTAAAATGTAACAATAAAAGTGGCTGAGACTCTTGACATTAGTTCAAAATGGATTAGTTTAGGGGCAAAACATGGACATTTTAAAAACTGATCCAGATTAGCGAATGACTGCACAGTTCAAATGTCAGTTCCTCGTGGAAATTTATGAAACTGTGATGTTTCAAAAACCAATCTAACACCATCAGCAGAAATAATATTACTTTAACTACTACCACTGCAACTACTACTAATAAACAATATTAAAATAACACCTTTCCTGCAGGTGTGAAGCTCATAGCCCTTTGCCAAAAAGTTAAGAAACAAAAAAATAAATAATAACAAGTTAAATAGGACAAGCGCAAGTACTGCATGACACCAAGCAATCAAGTGAAAAGTAAAACGGCTGCTCTGTTGCACTGAGTGACATGTTCTGTCATTACCATGAACATTAGCATTGTGGTTTATTTTTAGCTAATCTCACAAACACCATCATGGTGCAAGAAGTATCTGCTAATGAGCCAAATGGCATTAATCTACAGCAGAAAATAATTCCCAATAAGTGCATTATATCCTCCTGTTGGAGATAATTTTGCTAAATATTTCAGAGCCTTGTGCAGTTGTTTTAAGATCTCACTGAATCTTTTTCTTTTAAAGCGAAGATATATTTTTATGACACATTCAAAAAGATATGCCAATGTGTCTTCAGTAGAATTTGCTGAAAATAACAGATACAGAGAAAAACCCCACCAGACTTGACCTTTTCCTGCTGTAAGACACAAAAACCTTGACTTTTAAAGATACCAGAAAAAGTAGAAGCACACAAAAAAGTTCAAAATGGAAGAACAGCACTAAATGTTATTACTTACACCCACCCATAAAGCTTTTTTTGGCATAAAGCTCATTTTAAACAAAATGTCACTGACATTCTTTTGGCAACCAAAACCAGCAAATCACACACAGTGCTGCACATGGATTAGAGCAGATAATAGAGATGATCTTAAAATATCAACATCTGCCATGGGTACAACATTATTAGACTGCTAATAAGTTGGCAAGCCACCTAATCAGTAATCCCCAAAAGCACCAGCAGGAAATGATTATCTGCTGGCATGTTTGTGGTACCAACTAACCTATGAAGTCATTGGACTTTCCCAGGTCGTAGTCCCACACTGTGACCTCCAGCGTCTTGGTGGCTAATTCTGAGAAAGTAATTTCATAGAAGAACTCCTGGGTGTAGACAAAGAGGGAGAGGAATAAGTGGAAGAGGGCAAAGGTTAGAAGATAACACCTTACGCACATGTTGCTCCTCTTCTCTAAACCTCTAAAACACTCTCTAATGAGGCTGCAGATAATAACATGCAAATAGTAATTGGACGTTTTATAAAAAAGGTTGCAGGAGCTCTGCATGCAGCGTGGTGTAGTGTCTCCAGATGAGGACACTGAGCCTAAATGAGCTGTCTCTTTACATTCAACAATTATGGTGTGTCTCTCACTTCTACAGTTATGCACATACATAAACATAAACATGGATATCTACCTCATTAAACTCTGGGTTGAGAGTCTTTTTTATAACTGCTGTTTTGTGCTTGGACTTCTTATGAACGTCTGGCTTGAGGTACCTGGAGGAGAGGATGTGACACCATCACATTATCATTCACAGGTCATTTTGCTGCTGAAAAGAGTATTATAGTAAATCACTAATGGTGTAACTGCAAATACCAGTGAAGACTGTATAAAGGTCAGAGTAAGTTCCAGCATATATAACAACATCCAGTTCCCTCAGGAAATACTATCAACAATTTATAGATTCAGTGGGTTTTTTCTGGAATGTCAAGTTTTTACTTCATTCTCAGAGACCTTTTCACTGATGGAACAGTCAGAAGAAGTGTTTACTAAAGGTATAGTTTAGTATTTTGATAAATAAGCTTTACTTGTAGAGTAAATGTTAAGCTACAGCTAGCTGTTTATTAGCATAGCTTAGGATAAAGACAGGAAACAGGGGGAATTAGCTAGTGTGGCTCTGTCAAAAGGTAACAAAATCAGCTTACCATCTGACTTTTGGACCAAGCAAAGCTAGCTGTTTCTGCCTGAAATCACTCTTCATGCTGAGATTAGCGTTTTACTGGTTTATATTTACTGTATAGATATGATAGTAGTTTCTATCTCCTTGTCTTAACTCTCATCAGGAAAGTGGACAAACGTATTTTCCAAAATGCCAAACTGTTTCCTCAAAGGGTTTATGTGTTATTTATGAGACTAACCATGTGTGATTGTGAGGACTGATCAGTAATTCCTTTACCAACCGGCACAGATTGAAAAAGCTCGGCATCCTTTCGTGGAGTGTCATTAAATTCTCCAGATATTTTTGAGCCAGCTGGAAGAAGCGTGGCGAAATCTCTATTCACATTTGCTTTCCACCCACCACCCACAGCTCGGAGAGCGTATGTTCCCACACGCTCTCAGACACAACAAAGCATCTAGGATAAAGCTCCCGCCAAAGGGCAAAGATGCACGTACGCATCTAAAATGAAACAGGGTGCGTGATGTGATATTGTAAACGTTGGAGGGATGCATGAGTTCGTTCAGCAGGTGTGAGGGACGATGAAGAAAACTTGAGTTTAAGACATGATGGGAAAAAAAGGGGGGGGGGGGGGGGGGGTTGGTGTGTAAAAAGGCTTAATTTTTTTTTGTTTGT
>JAPZDV010000014.1:10888168-10953209 GCA_029814665.1 Acanthurus lineatus | reverse complement strand
CCCCCCCCCCCCCCCCCCCCCCCCCCCCCCCCCCCCCCCCCCCCCCCCCCCCCCCCCCCCCGCCCCCCCCCCCCCGCGGGGCGGACTAAGGCTTCATGTTTGTGTGTGTGTAAGACAGTGAGGTTGTTTAGTGTTTTACTCATTCCACAAACAACCTTAAAGCCGGAGCCAGCACTCAGGGGACCACTGAGTGAAGAAGAGGGGGATTTTGAAGCTCATTTGTCCAGCCTCTGTCAGGGTGCATCATTCAACCCAGGGACCTTCCTGCCCTCCCTGACACACACACACACACACCAAAAGTGACACACACAGTATTGCTTTTCTTTCATCAGCGAGTAATGAAACTCCAAAGGACCTCCATGACACTAACAATAGCACCCAACACTGTGTCCTCGGTGAAGCAGTGTGCCCATAACATTAGATCATGTCACTGCCTTTCAGTCCATTTTGAAGGCTGTCAATACACACACACACTGTTAGCATTGTCTTGATGAATGAGTGATATATTTCACAATGGCTTTCACTTGTGTGAAAGCCGCCCTCATTTGTCATCATTACCTTATGCGGGGGCAACTTGAGCCATCTATCAGCAATGAGGGGCGACAAGAAGTGATTCATGGGGTCAATAGAAGCCAACGGCCAGTTAAGACCAAATGCAGTTATTAAGGTGCAGAGTGAGATGAATAGGTCATGTGGAAATTGTGTTTAAATGAGGGCTGTGAAATGTCAATCCATCAGTCCAAGTTGTGCATTAATTATTTTCAATGTATCCAGTGATGTGATTTGTTTTTTTTGTTTGGGTGGCAACATTATTCAAATCAAATCCAATTTAATCAAACGCATGAAGGAATTCAGTCATCAACCTTACGTTTTAACGTAGGGGTCTGAGTAGCCATTAACATCCATGGCTGCCAGGTGGGCGCAGCGTTTGACGCCCACACACAGCCCGCCTCGAGCCCTCTCTTTGGCCTCGCCCTTCACGTCACCATCACTGGCCGGGGGGAGGTACTGCAGGCAGAGCAGCAAACGGCCTCTCTCCTCTAGACTTCTCTTCTGCTCAGTCTCCCACTGACAGGAAGAGGGGATAAAAGAGACAGAAATAGACAAAAATCAGGAAATTGGTGAGAGAGCTGTGCCAATAGATTAGTGATTAATGGTTAAAGGTTCAGGGTCAAAGGTTCATTATGCAGGATTTAAGGGGAATTTACAAGTGCAATGAGGCAGAAATAGATTATAATACTTTTAAGTGTGTTTCCACTAGTGTATCATCAACTGATAATAAAACTTGTGCTTACATTACTTAGAATGAGCCTTTTATATCGACAGAAGGCACTTGTCTTTACTGCAGAGTCCACCATGTTGCACCACAATGTTTCCACGATAGCATGAAAAAAGGCAAGGTCCAACACTGGCTCTTGAGAGGGTTAGGGTTAGGGGAGGGTGAGATAATCAGGTGGTAGCAACCTCTCACCTAACTACCAGATGCCACTAGATCTGACATTCTGGACTGACAGGAGGCCCCATATGTTTCATATGGTGTGTGCGAAGCTGTAACCCACTGATGAAAGAGACAACAATATTCAAGATGTTTTCTGTAGTTCCTGTAATCAGTTTTTTTATTACCAGAGCAGAGGATTATCTGCAAACTCTGCTCTATGGAGCTGCAATTTTCTGCTTATTGTTTTTGCTTTATAGCCCATTACTTTAATATTTTGGTTCACTCTCTCAGGTCTCATCAGAGACGCAGCAGGCACCTGTTTATAGTACACTACCTGCACCCAAACTGCAGAATAAAAAAGAAAAAAGTTAAGAGACTAGCTGGTGAATATAATTGCACAGTTAGCAGCTAAAGAGCCAGCCGTTTCCCTCAGGAGTCAGTCAAGAGCAAAACAGAGCCAAGAGGAGAGCGAATAGTGGACCTGTAGAGTCAAACACGACATCAGAAGAATGCTAATGTTGCTTTGTTTCTGTTTGATGTGTAAATAGTAAAATAAAAGAATTAATCAACAAACAACCACAGCAACTTGCTAACATGCTTGGCAAATCAGCTTAATTACATTATAATGTTCTTAATGGAAATTTTGCAGAAAAAAGAGAAAGGAAGTGCTTACATCTTTACAGACCAGCCTCCACCACATCATCCACTATTACTCATTTCTATAGTGTCTATATGTTTCTATGAGTGTGGCATGAAAGCCTTCAAACTGCTGCACAATGTCAAGTAAATTACCTTGTCACCTCGAAACGTCCATGTTGTGTTTAATGAGGCCAAAAAATCAATTGATGCACCTTTAAAGCTGCATTGACAAAAAATAAAATGCAAATTGTCTTGCAGCAGCACAGCAGAAATCAAAGCAAGAACCTATAACTTATGCTAATACTATAATTTTAAGTGACATTATGTATGCCAAAACACAGAGGAACACTAGTTCTGTACAGGCCTGAAACACATTTTTTCAGCTGAAAACGACCATGTCTTTAAGACCCAACCAGACAGCAGCCAGCCGCTATTGAAAATATGGAATTTCATTGTCTGGCCTTAAAATGAATTTTGTGTCCTTCATCTCCTCTTTCTTTTATAAGCAGACACACAGACTAAAACACTTATTGACTTTCATCTTTCAATTGTGCTCATCCACCGCAGCTCAAAGACAAAACCCAACTATCACGGACATTGTGAGAAACAGCTGGTCCAATGGAACAGACCTGTCTTGGATAAAACCTTGAGGTCATTTTAATTCAATTTGTTGCTCGTGGCCTGAGTATTTTTTTTCATGGACAACATCAAACTGTTACCAAAGTATTTGACAACAAGCGTAACAACAGAGAAGATTCAAAGTGACAGATGAAAGAAAGTGAGGAAGCAGCAAACAGAGGGTGAGGAAGGGGAAGACGATGTTCTAACAGGACTGTGACTCACCCTCATGGCCAACAGCGCCAAAACATGTATGTTATTTATAGGAAAGATGCACGTTTGCTATTTGAGGACTTTGATCACTGCAGGTGCTTCTTTTTCAACCAAGATATGTTTAATGTTTAAGCAGTGAAATCAGAAAATGTTCTTTCCAATTGCTGCTAATGTAATTTTAATGTGAAGTGGGTTCCATTACTCTGTTGTATTTTTCACTGAATGTCTCTCCTTTCCTTTATATCTCTCCATCTCTCATTAAGTCTTATCTTCAGGCGTGAAGTGGCCACTGCCCGGACGATCAATATGCCACACGCCCAACACTCCTTCATGCTCCTCCCTCTGTTTCCCTAATTGTCTCAACAGCTTGCACCCTTTCTTTATACTAATTCTCTCTTCCTTATTTCTGCCCTCTCCCAGTCTGTGTTTTTCTTTGTAGCAATCATCATTACTGTCTACAGGCAGTGTATGTGTGCTGTGACTAAGTACGAGACTTTAAAACTCACAGTTAGTGAGGATAATTTGCAGCAGGTACCTGGTAATGAAACAGCTCGGACCTTCACAGATCGATAGAGAGCAGCTCATTAGGGGGGTTGAAAATAAACAGGCATCAATGTGGAGCCAGCCACACACAGTGACAGAAGAATGGGAGAGAGATAAATTTGGGGGTGGGTCTGCAAGGCAAGAGAACTGGCGAGATGAGCAGACAAATTAAACAACCTTGACTATAGTGATAAATTCAGAGGCGGCTGTTTTACTCCGGTCATTATACTGGAGGTAAACGATTACACCGGCCTCCTGGTTTGACCCCTTCATTAATTTACTTTATATGTGATGAAAGGATTGGCTCAAAAAATCATCCCCATGTCTGAAACAAATGAGATTTGCTGAGACTGGACTGCAAAAGGAGCAGACCAGCCTGCTTAGTAGAAATGATGTATTTTTTTTTGTAAGTTGTGAAAAAAAGAAATATTTTTACTTTTCATAAATGAAGGTTGGATTCAGTGCTGAAGCTGTTGTGGTGTGTATAAACCTCGTGCTTTATTTGACCAAAATCTACAAATTCATTACTGACCTCAGTTTAATGCAAAAACACCCACACAAACAAACGGAAACTCGATCACTACCAATGACTCTTTTAAATTCCTCCTTACATATATTAACAATTATCTGAAGCTGACAACTAACACTGAAAACGTAATTGAAAAGCTCAACAATGATTTTACCTTCTTAGGCAGCCAAAAAATACCAGATCAAGCAACATTTTTTTTTATTGTATCCATCATAACATCCTCTATTTAAGTCTGGTAAGGCAGCACAGACAGTCAAACACAGAAAAAGCTGGAGGTCTTTTTGGCAAGGTATCCAGAATCATAGACAAAATTCTCCCCTCAGTTAAATCTCTACATATTTACAGAACTGTGCAGCAGGCAAAGAACACTTCCAGCCCCTCACATCCTACTTAACACCTCCTCCTGCTCCTTCCCTCAGGGAGGTGCTACAGGTCACTGACTGCTGAGACTAAGTACTTCACCAAAAGCTTTTTTCCCTCAGCCATCAGGACTCTGAACTCATCCCTCTGGCCCCTCTCCTCTCACAGCACTGAGACGTGCATTATCATGATCGTCTGCTGTTGTCCATTTATGTATTTGTGCTGCAGAGACTGACGTAAAACATATTTCACCAGTTCTGGTCATGTAGTTAATAAACACTCATATATAATCTAATATATTTGTTTGTGGCCAAGAGAGATTCATAAGGACATGTAGACAACACAGGAACACAGTGTCCCCTCTTACAGCATGGTGGAGAGGTGGGATGCTGAAATCCAACATGGCAGAGAGAGATGACTGCACACAGG
The DNA here is from genome assembly GCA_029814665.1 of Acanthurus lineatus. Taxonomy (NCBI): domain Eukaryota; kingdom Metazoa; phylum Chordata; class Actinopteri; order Acanthuriformes; family Acanthuridae; genus Acanthurus; species Acanthurus lineatus. The sequence goes on along the minus strand of JAPZDV010000014.1, from coordinate 10,948,440 downwards.
TCTATTTTGTTCAATTTCTCAGGCAGCGCTTATTTCCATTTTTTTTAAATACACTGTTTCACCATACCTAATTCACGTGCACACACACATACACACACACACTGCAGTATCTTCGATTATTCAGTTTTAAATACTGGAAAATAGTTCAAAAGTCTATTTGTGAAACAGATTAAATCAACATAATCTCTCTCACATTTGTCAAGCCAGAACCAGTGTATGTTTGTGTATGTATGTGTATGTAACAGGCTTCTCTGACTGCAATTAGATGCAGTTGGAGAAACCTGTTATTCTAATAAATATTGAATATTATCTCCACAGGAATATACAGGCCATGGCATTAAAAATTCCTAGGAATAAAGGCGCTTATTCTCATACTTCGGATATTAGTTTTAAGCTGGCTGTGTTGTCTAATACTGGTTAAGGGTAACTAAATTTAGAAAGGGTAAAAGATGGACTTTAAGGACAGACGGAGAGACAGACAGATGGAGGGTCAGGTTGATAAAAACAGAGGAGTCGTGTGGTCACCTCTCTCAGGTAGCAGGAGATTCCTCTCAGGGCTGTGCTCATCGCAGTCGGTGAAGGTAGCTGGAGGCAGAGAAGGCAAAAAGAAGAGACAGATTAAAAAAAATAAGGGGATATGACTAACATAAAAAGCTGTAGAAGCAGGTCAGAGAAGCAAAGGATGAAAAGAAATGGATGGATGTATTGAGTCAAGGGTGAAACCACTTTGAAAATGACGGGCCTGACACGACGTCTGCTTTGCAGGATGACAGAGGGGCTTTAGTGTTTGATCGCAGAGTGGCCACCAGCCTCAGAGGGCCAATCTAATACCAACAGCCCTTTCCAACTCATGAAGAACAAAAAACCCAGCAGCCCCCCACTCCTTTTCATGCACATGCACCCCCTCCTCCAACACTTTTATTTTTTAATCCATTTGTTCCTCATCTCTCTCTCTCTCTCACTTTCCCTCTCTGTCTATTGATGCCCCCCTCCTCTCCTTTCCTTTTATTCTGCTAATCTCTACGTACCCTTTTCCTACATGTGACCAAGCTGACATTTAGCCTGCACAAAAAGCTATTTGTGAGCAAGAAGAATAGATGTCCTCTGTTTGCCTAATACTTCATCTGAAGTAAGAAAAGCCTCAATTATGTCAGTGGGCCAATCTGACATCACTGACTTTGGAGTAGTTTGTCTGAGGCTGTTAGCTGCTCTTAGAGAAACCTTTATCCAAAACATCATGCAATGATGTTTCATGCAACAGCTGTGATTCAAACTTTGGGTCAACAATTTTTAGCAAGCCCTCCCTGATTCAACATAGCGATGCCTCGGTGTGCAAGGTCAGGTATAAAAAAAGACTTGTTTTTCCAGTTTTTAAATGGAAAATCTCAACTGGTTTGCCAGACTTTAACCTCATCCAACACCTTTGGAATAAACCAGAATGCTGGCCGTGAAACAGGTCTTATCACACAGCAGCAGTGGCTTCACTAATGCCTGTGGATGAATGTGAGCAAACCCCTGCAGCCAGGTTTTAAAATCCAGCGAAAACTCATCCTAGAAGAGGGCAGGACGGCGTATTAGCACTTTAATACCTGTTGGTTTGAGAGTTTTGGATGACTTGCATGATGACATATTTAGGTCTTAAGTTTGACTGTCCACATATTTTTGGCCTTCTGATGTAACCTCATAAAAAGTTTATAAATTGTAACTTTTTTTGTGTTTTGATGGTTAATAAGAGTAATAAAAAAAAGATGCGGACCGACCTAGATCAAAATCATATCAAACAGAAAAGGTAAACACATAGTTAGATGTTTTTCACATTGATAAACACATAAATTGTTCCAAAAAGCATATAAAAGATCTAGGGCAATAGTAAAGTATTTACTAACCATAATAAAGCCAAAAATTACAACTTATAACTTGTAACAGTAACTTATTATTAAGGTAACTTTTAGCTGATGGGTCATACTATGAAGCACAGCGTTTGTAATGCTGAGTCCCAGATTTTAGAGTTTAGAATTCCATGTCTTTTGATCAACATTCATTATGTTGCCATACTCCGCTGTGCCTCCACAGTTTAAACTAGACATTAACTGCGTACATGCGGTGCACAATTTGACCTTTATGTAGGAATTCAAATGTAATCGGGGCTGAAATTTCACATATTTCACCTTTAACAATAAAATACATGGTTTAACTATAAATTGTCTATAAATTTTTTATATTCAAACATAATAAAACTTTTTAGGGATTTTTTAAAAAATGTTTAAGGTTTAGTTCATATAGCAGAAAAAGCTGCGAAATTACTTGCTTTTTACCCTCATATATCCGTATCAATATTAGTCATGTTCTTTTTTTTACAGCAGACCTGAGGAGACTTTCTTTGGCTCTTAAGTTAAAAATGGCGCTGTGACGTTGGTTTTTATGAGACCCCGGCGCATGGTCATCATTCGAGTGGATTGTGATGTCTACTAAAATATCGACCTTTTTACGCCTCCCTGTTGGTGCGTAAACAATTTCCTGTCTTCCCTCCTTACTTTATTCCCTCCTTCTTTCTTTTTCCTTAAAGCTTTTTCCTCTGAAGACTGAATTTTGAGTCAGACAGGAAGCTCTCTTACTTAACATTACTGTCGTTTATCTCTCTACTGCAAACTCATATTCTTTTTTCCATCTTTCTTTTCATTTTTTCCTTCCCATTATCCCTTTTATTCCCCCCCATCCCAACTTGACTCTTCTCCTCACAGGAGGTGGATGCTCCAAACAGATGTTAAAGTGTTTGGTCTGGTCAGGCTTCACGCGGCGTAGGGCCACCCGCGATTCCCCAATGAACTCATTATGTGTCAGCTTGTCTTCGTCACACACAGACACCCTGGGAGTGAGAGACAGCAGAGGGAGGGGGCAGTAAGAATGGGAGAAAGCAAGAGAAAGAGACAGAGAGAGAGAGAGACACACACATAAGAGTCATATAAGTCCCATAAGAGTAATAAGAGTCAGACAGACTGAAAATTTTTAGTAAAAAAGTACCTTAACTGAAATTAACACACGTTTTTGTTGTGTGTGTGTGTGTGTCTGGCAAATAACTTTACATATTATGACTCATTTAATTATGTTGGGTAAAGATTATAATGAGGGCAGGAAGTTGTTGATATAAACCTCACTGGAATTTAAAAGCACACAGTCAGAAAAATCACCTATATCTAAATCCAGCATCTGTCTGTGCATATTGTACAAGTAATTATCATTTCCCCTTCCCAGGAGAGTTTAGGTGGTGTGAAAGTGCATCATGCAAGGTTAAGTCGATCCATATTTATGGGTATGGCAAACTTTTACTGCTGCCATAATATCAGGGGAAATGCATAAGTGGGTGGGAGCAGCAGAGAGGACTGAAGGAGATGCGGGGAAGCTACATATGTGGAATCAAAAGCTGCCGAGCGAAGGATGAAGTGATGTGGTTGAGAGGGAGAGATAAAAATGTTAGAAATTATTTCAATCTGTGTGTGTGAGAGAGGATTGATTTATGCATGCAAATGTGCATGTCTATAGGCAGAGCTGAAAAATAAGTATGCTACAAGCTAGATGACATCCAGTGTGATGGCCTACTTCTGTGCTTTATGTAAATGTGAAATGTGAAAGACGTGCAATGAAAAAAGGAAACTAAGAATGGCATCTGTCAGAGGTCCAGATGTGGGCATGCCACCTCTTAGCCTGCTGTTCTGTTTGACTTCTAAATAGATTCATAAGCACAGGAATGAAACCCTGCAGTCACCTGCTGTCTTCAGTTTCTGGTAATAAAACACCATATTTCAGAAATGTAGACGGTGCAAAGGGCCAATTGCCTGGGGACACCAGATATGTACTCATATTCGCATTTCCCCCCAGAGGTAATTTCTAATCTAGCAGCTTATTATCCAAGAAAAGACCTGAACCCTTCAGAATTGAAAATGCAGCAAAAATAGGAAAGAATGAAAAGAGAAGAAAGAAAAAAGACAGAAAACACTGAGGTAGGAAGTAAACAAGATTGGGTCAATACCTATGGCTTGATTGTGTATTTCCATTGTGAGAATACCTTGCCAGTTTGTTACAGCAGGAGTCTGCAACGCCTGTAATGTGAATCCCTGGATATTAAATGCTCATCTGCAATTTTCTGTTGAAGCCCTAGCTAGATTTGAATTATTTATTTGAGGTAGAGCAGAATCCTACTTATTGGAAGGTCGGTCGTTGGATCCCCCGCTTCACCAGTCTTCATGTCGAAGTGTCCCTGGGCAAGATACTGAGCCACAAACTCATACACTGTGTGTGTGTGTGTGTGCGTGTGTGTGTGTGTGTGTGTGTGTGTGTGTGTGTGTGTGTGTTCCTAATGAGCAGTATGGCACATAGCCCCTTAGAAGGTCCAGCCATGAGTGTATGAATGTGCGTGTGAATGGGCGAATGCTGACATGTATAAGAAGTGCTTTAAGTGGTAAATAAATGCAGTCAATTTATCAACTGAAGTGGCAGATTCATGATAAGTTTAAGCTATATTTGAGTAAAATAAGATATAAGAAATCTTTCCTTTCTTTAAAATATTGGGATGTTTATTATGGACAGCTGCAGGGCAGAGTTGTGAGTGAGTGAGGTTGAAGAGTCATGTGTGAAGAGCAGATCATTATGATGTGAAACACATATTAGCTACCGTTACGCTGTATGTGGTGAGCTCATAAACACATTTAACTGTCACCATGACAGCTCACATTTCATACTACATAAGGAATATTTAATAATGCTGGTAAGGCAGCGTGACGAATCGAATCACACATGCTGTCAGCTACTTAAATGTCCATGTCAGACATGTAAAAATGTCCTCTGGTTCTGCCTGCACCTCAAGAGTCCATTTTAAAGCTTTTACTCTACTGCATGGCAGGTGGACAATGGTACCTTTTATATTGGCTCTTATAGAAGCTCATTTCTGCCATAAAAAATATCAAGAACGTAATAAAACTTAAAAATACTCTTTATAAGTAAAAATCTTACTTAACTCAAAACTATGCAATAGAGGGATTTCTAGTCATAAATTTGATTTTTTTTTGTCCCAAATAGTCAAATTTAAACTTCAGTATCAAACACTGAATTTGTAAGGTGACATATGGACTTACAATAATTATCTAAGCTTATTTTCCATCATAATTAATATTTTTTAATAGCAGAAAAGCATATTTTTAATTAAAATTTTGTTGAGCATGATTAATTCCATTTGTATTATTAATATCTATGATTTTTTGAGTATTTTGGCAGGCATTAACTTCCATAGATTGTGTTCTTAAAAAGATTTTAGATAGTAAGTGTCATGCAACCTACATAACTGCTTGGATCCACTGCCTCTCACTGCATGCCTCATGTGAATAACCTGCATTGATTGAGTAAAAATTAGAACCGTCTTGCAACAAATCGGCTTTAATAAACCAGGTCCTAACTGCAATTAATCATTACTTTTTGTTAAGACCAATGGACTTAATTTTGGTTGCATTAGGTTGAATCTGGTTTTAACTTTGTCCAGTTTTATTGATGTTTGTTATCTAAACGCCCATTCAACTATGGCTATTTCCTCGCAGTGTGTTGCTAGGATACATTGTTAACAATTTCTTGCTGTCTTTTTAATTCAAATCATCTCTGATGTGAGACAACTGGAGGATCAAAGTCAAAGAAAAAGAAATTTTACTAACAACGGAATATGAAAATTAATATGAGCACAAGAACATGCTGACTGCCAAGCAGTCCAACACGATAACAAACAAGAAACAGTCATCATGAAGAGAAGTAACAGAGGCAGTAAATAACTGTTCTGACACAGGCAGCCTTCATTTAGTAAACAATGTCAGGAAAAAGTGAAAAGCCTCCTGAGCAAGGCAGAAAGATGTTTCTTTATAAAAAATTCATCAAACCGGAGGGAGTCCTCCCCCGAAAAAACGTCAATATTAAGTGCTATCTTGTGAAATTCTGGTCAATTGTAGCAGCCGTGGGAGAAGAACACAGAAAACCTTCCTTTTCTGTGATGGATTTCTTCCCTTATTTGAAGTGTTGCTATTGAGTAACAAATTGCGAGTCTGGGAAGAAATCCCCTCACTCCAATTATGAGGAATGGACATTAAATTGGGTTTGTGGTATTTTAAATGAAACATTTCTTGCAGGGCTTTGGTCATTACTTTTTGCAAGGAGAAAACAGCACTTTTATTCCATCTATTGCGAAAACAAGGTTAATATGTTTAAAATTCAGTCTGAATAAAATTACTTTGTGCCCAATTTGGAAAGATAGCAACATGTTTACATGTTTCAGTTGGTTAAACTTCCTCTCTCCTGATTTTTAAACGCCTCTGCTGCATTAACACAGTGTCAAAGGCCGATTGTAGGGCCAGTTTCTCTAATTTCCCCCGAGAGATCAACCGTCGGTACTATTTAAATCCCACTCCCACGTGTGCCATGGCAAAGTTTTAGTCACAGGAAGAGACAATTCGCAGCTTTTGTCACCTCTGGAGGGGGTCAATGAAATTAAAACACCCTGTGGTGCTTAGTCTGACCCCAATCTGTCACTGCAACTCGAACAGAGAGAAATGCAGGGAGAAAGACGCAAAGAAAGACACAAAGAGAGAAATGGTTTAGGAGGAGAGAGGATAGATCTTTTCTGATCCTAGTGGACAGAAGAGATGTGAGGATATGGAGGAACGCAGGTGAGGTGACAGAGGAGGATCAAAGGATCAGTATAGGTAGGAAAAGAGAGGGAACACTGAAACAAGAAGATAAAAGTCTATAAATTGAAAGCAAAAGACAGATGATAAGAAATCCTTTGTAAGCAAGAGTCAGCTTCCTGATGGCCAAGACAAAACAGAAAGGCAGGATGTGAAGGAGACAGAAATAGCGAGAAAGCCTCTATAGCAAACATTTACCGGAGTGTTTTGCGGTACATATCTTCCTCTGTGATGCCACAGTAGGTGAGCGTCTCGTTCCACACAGGGTTCAGCGTGTTGCGAACCGTCTTGGTTTTCAATTTATTAGCCTGTGCATCAAAGCAGAGAGGAGAGGAAATAATAATGTAACTCAAAGCTTTTTCTCAGAGCTGCAAACAGCAAACAACCTCAGAAGAAAAACAATTTCTCACTGGCCAGAAGGTCATTTTGTTTTAGTGAAGCTTTACTGGTCTGCACTTGCACTTTCATAGCACAGCTCAGAATTATAGCTACAATTAAATGTGCACTCCAAAGTCGTGGGCAACAGGTTACTGAAGTTGTAGAAACTAAATCATGTTCTGATAATAAAATCAAACCTTGCAGGCTCCTGGCAGCAGGTGCAGCTTGACATAAGGATCAGCTAAACCGTTGAAATCCATCGGCTTCAGACCCTAATAGACACAGAAAGGGAAGTTATTAGAGAGGGATATAAGATAATTGCTGGAGAACATTGCAAGCTGCCGACACCCTAAAAAAAAAAAAAAAAAAAATTAAATAATTACCAGACGGAGAGGTTACGGGCTCATTTACAAATTGAAACTAAAAGCTGAGTGAAAGAGAGGAGTGGGGGGCTTTTAATGTGACAGATTGCTTTGATAGATCAGCGAGCCACATATAGTTTAAAAAATGATGTAAAAATTAAAAATTAAAGTGAAATCCTCTGCTACATGTGGGGATGTAATACATTTACGTGACTCTGTGTAACTTTAGACGCTTAATTTCTCTTACTTAAATTAGTGAAGCAAGAAGCTGTTCAAGTGGTGTTTCTGCTGTTAATAATTGTAGAATTGCAGAATGAATATCAAGTAAGTACCTTCAGATGGCAGACTAATTTTCACATAAAATATACCTGTCAAGCACTGTAGAGGTGCTGTTGTCATAGGAAGTTACATCCCATGACCACAGCACACTTCTATTTTAAATTAGAGTAATTCGTACCCAGTTACACAACTTTTGGCATACAGTTAAATAAGTTTTTGAGGTAAATTTGGGTCCAAAGCCATACTAGCGGTTCTAGGGGTTGTATATAAGCACAGTGATGCTCAGAGACTCATACTGACATCAGCATGCTAACATCACAAAAAAAACACTAAAATTTCTGCTGATGTTAATGAAACACATTTATTGTTACTATGCTAAATTTTTACAATCTTAATTTAATGTAGTATCATTAAAAAGTTAGTAATTCAATGAAAAACAATAATCTCACAATCTATATGAAATATTCTTCATATCTTTAAAAAACTTTTTGAAAATTCCTTCAATATTTATTGAGATATTTTAATTTGAACCAGTTTAATTAGTATCAAACTGGTGCACACAATACCAAAAGATGTCCCTATAGCTAGAGCAGCAATGCTTGCATGGCTAAAAATGGGTTTAGTTTTTTGAAAGAATTACAGGTTTAAAGCTTTTTGTGTCCCTGCTTAAAAATAGGAATATAATAATGATATGAATGTAAGTGAAATCTTCTTTTTAGTAGGACTGAGAATCTAATATGATAAGGCAAACAAACTGTGTATGATGCGACTGAGTTTTTGTAGACTGTATTCACCTTTGCTCTTAAGACGGTGCAGTGTAAGGAGCTTGTTGCTCTCTCGTACAGCAGATCAAACTCTAGCGTCCCCAAGGAGGCTGAAAGACAAAATGTAAAAAATATTTGCCCATTATTTAAGTAGTTGCTTTACAACTGATGCCTTTGTTTCCTTGAATATTGAATAAAGGTAGGGAGGAATACAAATTTGAGCCATCAGGAAAAACCGTCTTGCCCAAAGTAGACAGACTCTTAGAGAAATATTTTTAACATTCTGAGAAATAACCTTACTCAATCCAATTGTGAGAGCTAGAGGAGATGATTAATAATGTTCTGATATCTATCTGTTTGAAATGACTTCTACTAGCAGCTGTTTAGTATAGCTTAGCATGGACTTAATACAGGTGAAAACAAACAGGTTAAAACAAACAGGCAAAAGAGCCAATCTAGCTCTGTTTTAGGGTAACAAAATTACTTACCAATCCTCTGTTATCACTCAGGTTTTGTATGTAGCAAATATATATCCAGTTAATCAGTGAACTTTAACTTTATTTATTTTATTTTATCCTTGAATTGAGCTGGGCTAGCTGTTTCTCCTTCTGTTACCAGTGTTGATGCTAAGCTAACTGGCTGATGGCTGTACTTTCATACTCAACAGACAGAAAAGACAGTCTTTTAATCTTGGCACAAAAGCAAATTAGATTTCTGTTAATTGTAAAAATGTCAAAATTATATTCAAAATGACTCAAAAGGTTTTTCTTTTAAAATCAGCTGGAGACAGTTTTAAAGCTACTTATCATTTTAGTGTTAGCATTTGTTAGCTGCAAATTAAAAATCTGCCCCAAAAAAATGTTAATTGTTATTTTAGCTGATTAGTTACACAAGTCTGCTTTTTGTTTTGTTTTGTTTAAATTCAAAGATCCATTGTTCCAATTAATCAGTTTACCAAAAATGATTAAGTGTAGGACTATGAGTTTTCAAGAACATGAAGAATTATAGGCATAACAACAGCATCTTAGCAAAGATTTATTTTTGATTTCTTTAAACCTACGAGGCCTGTTCAACCAAATCTACATGTGTGCTGAGTTCATCTTAATTCTCTGGCTTGAGCAGCCTCGGTGAAACCAAGTCATCATTTTCAGGTGACTCACTGTTATCATCACTGTCACAGCTGTCGATCTCGATGGAGGTGTCCATGCTGCTCATGGCTGACAGTGAGCCCCCTCCGCCTGACGCCCCTGGTAAGAGTGGAGACAATAGGCTGCTGCTCCCTCCTCCACCGCCTCCGCTGGCCCCTCCACCTTGACCTGCACTGCCAGGGCTGAGCGCGGTGGGAGCTGCCACCTGATTGGGCGAGAGTGGCTCAGAGAAGGAGGAAGTGGGCGATAGGCGAGGGAAGTAGGCAGAGATTTGACGAATGGGGCGGATGGGGCCGGGACATACATCGATCGCCATGTGCTCCTGGATGGAGATGGCTAGACTTTTTCCTTTTCGCACAGTCATAGGGCTAGAGGAAAAGAGACAGAGATTGACGGGGGAAGAGTTAGAAAGTTAATCTGCATCACTTCCCAGCAATACAACAGTTGGAATCCTGGAATGCATTCATCCAAAGCAGGAGTGAAGACAGTGATCCCAAAAGATACGAGCTGTTGTTCTCAATTTCACCTCTGTTAGTCAAGCAAAACAAGATGAGCTTAGTAAAATGGATTGGGATAAGTAAGATTTTTCCCATCAGTGACATATTGTCACACAAAATCAGAGTTGCTCATTTGCCATGTAGTCAGGAAGAAGAACTTGGGGATTGAAAGCATTTATCTCTATCTGCTTTCACACTGAAACCTCCTTCAACATAATTAAAAGCTTAAAAAAGAAAGATATTACTCATTAGATGACAAAATACAGCAGAGGATGTGCAAAAATTTGCATATCAATTGAATTCGTTTGAATAAACTTGAACCTATCAGGGGGGATAAAGGATAATGGACAATAGGGTTCTCCCCCGAATCTTAATCATCCTTCATGAAATTGCAGTGTGTGAGCCGCTGAGGCACGCATGTTATCTAAAGTGCCTAACAATCCTCCATGGACAGACAGGTTATTATGGTATGAAGTCTTAACAAGCTGGAACACTCTTCAGCACATTCACAAGGAGATAAGAGTCTTGACGATTATATAAAGTTGTGGTTGCAGGGAGTGAAGTTGACCACAAGGCTGATGTTTCTGCTCACTTCCCGAAATAAAAAGAGGGGGGTGGATTACAAATATCTCACAGCTTTTGTTTTCTAAAGACAGCAGGCCTTGAGGGGGCGTTCTGTCCTCAATACTGAGCAAATCCCCCCTTCTTCTCTCTCTGCATTAATCGATTGAAACTGAGAAGTGAGTATTTGCTCTGTGAATATTTGCACTTCCTCTGTTTTGTCTGTAAGTTGAACATCTGTGAAGTAAGAAATACTGAATTAAAAAAATCTCAGGACTTAAATGGAGGGTCAAATAAATACTTCAAGATAGTGGCCATATTGACTTTGTTCTGGTGATTGAGCTTCTTGAAATCAGTTCCACTCTGAAGTATTACACTTTATTCAGCCATTTGAGGAATGGGTTATCCTAAACTTGCATGCATATTAAAGAAATAGATCAACACTTTTTCAGTATCTTGCAGAGCATTAGAGCCCATTCAGACAAAATCAGGCATTTCAGTCAAAGTGTGTTCTACCGAGCAGAGCTGAACAACCCCGCCACAAGAGAGTACAAGACTTAATTTGCATTTGCAAATGAGCTGACACTCCCACACCGCCGCGCACACCGGCAGGGGTCTGAAACAGCCCTGAGACAAGAAGATTGATACCTCACTAAATTTGGACACTTTACTAATTAACAAACTTACTTACCATGTCAATTTTACACTTTTTGTACAGATTAACCAAACCAGATATAACGTGTTAATTAGTGTGATTTAATGTTGCAGGTGAACTTTGTTATCTTTGAACACAGCTGAGTTTGCTCTCTTCCCCCGTTTATAGTCTTTATGCCTAGCTGAGATAACTGGCTGCTGACTATAGCATCATGTTGACCGTACAGATATGAAAGTGTATCAAACCTCTTAACATTTCATATATTTATTTAATTATAAATACAGATTTTTGTTAATCAGTTCCTCTGATAACTGAATAAATAAAGGTCTTCTGACCCAAGCTATAAAAATACATCCTAAAAATACTGCATATTTCCCTTACTTCTGCTTGTTTGGGTCATGAACTGGTAAACAGATTATGTCAGGCCACTCGGTCGTGGATAAAGTCAATATGACCGATGAATTTCTGGCTCCGAAACTGTTGCCTCTGACTGTCGACCTTCAGCAGAATTACAGGCAGCGAGGGTCATTTGTCATGTATGGTCCAGTCTCTCTGCTGTGAGCACAACAGTGGGTGATACACACCACAGCTCATCCAGCTTTGCCTTGGCTGGGGATGAAACAAACTTTCATTTAAAAAAAAAAAAAAAGACTGCAGCGTGCCAACCCAAACTTTCTTGTTGCTTTTGACTGAAGGACTTTTGACAGACCACTGGCTCTGGAGTGGAACATGATGTACATCTTGCTTTTCAAAAAAAAAAAAAAAAATCAGCAGCCATTTTGATACCATTCAGGACCACAATAGCAAAATTAATGACTTCTGAAGTGCTGAACAACTGGTCAGAGTTCATCAATGCTCAATTAAGTAGCACGGAGATAACCTCAGCCTCCAGCCCTGCAGGACAAGACATGAGATTCTCTTGAAACCAGAGAAAGAAGATAAATCTGTGCTTATCACAGCTAATGCGCCATAAATCATTCCTGCCTGGCACAACAATAAAAAAGAAATAATTTCAAATTAAGTGGATGGCAAGACATTAGGGAGAAGGTAAAAACAAGTTAATGAAACTCCCGGTGATGATGATGTTTTTGGCCAGAATTGATGAAAAGATTAATTAACTTGGATGAGTCGATAAATTGCTTTTATGAATAATACATTATCTCCCAAAGGACACCCACCCACCCACACACGCACACACACACAAACAAACATATCAATACATTCACAGGAGCATGTCAGCTAACGTACATGCAGATGCACCTCCATCGGATCATTAATTCATCTCCCTCTTCACTCAAACAAAAACACACACATACCACGCAGCTGTTGCAGGCGGGCAGGCTTGTGAGTGAATGTCTGTTGATATGATGTGTGGAGTCAGTCGCCTCGCAGTCCTGCCAGATGTGGCTGTGAGCTGGAGCAGCCTGAGCACCAGCACCATCACCAGCAGCACTACAGTACAGCTGGGAGGCCTGGTGGCTTGGAGCTCGCGGGGAAGCAGAAGCTCACAGTGAGATCATGATTGATCGCTCGCATGCTGCCAGCTGGAATCTCTCTTATCTTCTCTTTTCATCATCATCTCGTTGCTGAGAATGGTGTCAATGCGCACACGCACACTCAGAATAATAAGGTTCAGATTTCAACTCACACTTCACAGGATTTTTACGCGCTTAATCTCATTTATATATGACTCCTAAGCCTTTGAGCACATGGCTGAACAACTTTACATATTTCCTATAAGCTACGAGATAATGGCCCAACTTGTGCACAGCAGCTACATGCACTAGCCCTGAGGCTGTAAGTTATGCAACCACACAGAGCACGGTGCAGCCCCCCTTGTACATACATTTGTGAGGTTACATATGTTTTCAGCTTTGTGAGGGAGGAATGAAGCTGCCAGAAGCCGGCAGTCAGGAATATCTATGTGCAACATGAGACTTCCCCTCCTCCTCTTTTCAGCTCCTTCATTTTAAATTAGAGTCACATCACAGCATGGACACTCTGTCCCTCAGTCCCCCTCCTCTACATTCTTTTCTCCACCTTAATAACCCATCTCTTCTCTTCTCTTCTCCTCCCCTCTTTATCTCTGTCACTATCACTCCATCTTTCTCAGACACCATTATTCCACCTGTGGGTACTATATGTGAGAAGATCTCTCTCTTTGCTCTCTCTCAACTAGTATCTTCTTCTTCTCTTGTGTCCTACATACAATGGGCCCCTGCGGCGGGTTCCGTTCACCTTTAAATAACAAGCTTCTGGCTGACAGGCAGATGTTATAATACAGTGCTGCATGCTGTAGCTACTCATTAGGGCTCGACAGTCCCCACATCATTTGTAGTTTAGCAAAGTGACAGTGAGCACTTGTCAATTAAGGCAAAGTTATTTTAAGGCAGCAAAGGATGAGTAACCGTAAAAGTGTGTAAGTGCAGGGTGAGAATCTAGTGTACAAGTGTGTGTTGAAGGTGTGAAAAAAAAGTGAAACAATATGGTAAAAAGATAGAGAAAAACCAAACTGCCACATGTTGCACCTGGCTGCTGAATGAGATAAATGCAGATTTAATGTGTTTGTCTCTCGGTCTGGTTTTTGCTGCATTAGTTTTTTTTTTTCTCTCACGCAGAGAGGAACAAGAAAAACACACAAAAATACATGAACCAAGCAAACAAGAAAAGTAAAGATTTAATAATAGCTATAAAGAGAGTGATGGAGAATAAAAGAAAACATTTTTATGAAGATGCGTGAGACAAAAAGGTGTATTTCACACAACGAAGTGAGGGGCAAAAATACACGTAAATCATAAAATTAACAATTTCAACCTGTCTGCATTTCAGAATTAAATAATGAAAAAGCTGACTTACCTCACTGATAGCACAAGTGTGAAACTCCTCATAAAAAAAGAGGGGATTCCAGCACGGAGAGAAGAGGGAGAATAACTAACAGGTGGCGAAGAGAGGAGCAGAAACTAGAGAGAGAGAGAGAGAGAGAGAGAGAGAGAGAGAGAGGGAAGAGAGAGTGAGGCTGAGTGAGCTCTACGCATGTATTAAAAATTAAATGCACGAATAGTTCAAGTTGAGATGAAAACGAGGAGCAGAGAGGAAGACAGAGGAGAGCTGAATGCTGGAGGAGGAACAGGAGGAGAAGGATGGAGGGAGTGAAGAGGAAGAGGAGAGAGACAGAGAGGCAGTAGGGAGTTACTCCTTGACATTCTATTGTGCATGTGACTGTTTCGCTTCTGCCCCCCACCACCACCCGTCAACCCCCCACCCGCCAAACCCCCACCATCCCCCTATACACACACGCACTCATACACACATATTCCCTTGTTTTTGCCACTTAGGAGGACACTACATTGACTCACATTCATTCCTTGATTACTTAAAATGAACCACAGAGGATGAGGTTAATGATACTTAACTGTTTTTTAAATCTCAACCAATGAGGGCTTTATCTCAAGCTTTGCCAGATAAACAAATAAAATCAAATATTTAGACAAATAAAATCCATTCAGCCGATTAAAAGAACAAAAAAACATTTCAAGGGTATCTTGCTTGAGTATATTTCATTTAAAAGAAAACTGGAGAATCAGGTGGAACATAATGTCAAAGGAATTGATTTGAATGTTAAAAAAGTGGGTGTGTGATAATAAACATGGAGCATTACAGTGAGTAGGAGTTGAATTCTAGCCTCCATTCAGTTTTTAGACGACTACTCACCCCTTTCGACATCCCCACTGGAGCAGGAAGATGTGCCCCTACATACCATCGTTTTACACCCACGAGTTCAGCCCTGGACTTGGCTTGTTAGTGACTGACCAGTGAGCCTATAGTCCTACAACAGGCATCCAATTACACAGAGAAGCCCAGTAAAGCAATAGACTGGACCGGACAGCCTGTCCACTGGGATTCTGGTGTGCCAAATGGCTAGTACATCACTAAACTGAGATATTATAAGAAGACATCTCAACAAAATGCATAATGTAGTTCAAGCTCTTTAAAATAATAATAATAATAATAAGCAAATGTTACATATTATGCCGTTTTAATGTATTACACACTAGTTGTTTGTGTCTGGCTTCATATTCCAATGAACCACCACAAAAATGTTACACCAGCATCAACTAATTAGGCCATTTAAATTAACCTAATTAATTCATAGTCATGATTAATTATTACACCCAGCCCCGAGCTAAAAGGCTAGACTTCTCAACCTCTATATTTGTTCAACAAATGACGTAGACATTTCCTACAATTATAGGGGGGAGTCATGAGCTATATCTGTTACTTGGCAAACAACAGCAGGAGTGTTCACCTTCCTGAAGTCTTGTCTTCCTGACAAAACTGCCAGTTTTGTGTATAAAGACCAAAACCAGTGTCTGTGCCAGCTGTAGATGGTCTAAAACACCTGCTGTATTGGGCAATCAAGGCTAGAGAGAGTACAAAAAGCCTCTGAGTGGATGAATAAACTGCAGTTTGTCAAGAAGTAGATCCAGCCTACAAAAAAAACATTATAGCTCAGAATCTCAAATGTCAAAGTCGTCCTTAGTTGTGTCACATGCCTGCCCTCAACCGTGAAATTCAATGGTTTACCTTAAGAAGACCCCATCTGTGTCCCTAAAGGAGGGAATCTGAGTTCATGTTAATGTCAAGATCAAAGAAACATCTCATTAAACTTCTTTATGCTTTTTGTTCACGTTAATTACAAACTAATACACTGCGTGTAACTCCTTCTATCTTTCTCTGTCTCTCTCTCTCTCTCACACACAGTCTTTTCAGTTTCGGCTCCTCTGTATAATTAAGCTAATGGTTCTTCAGTGAGTCAGTGAGAGACAAGGGGAAACATGCTATTTCCCCCTTGTGTCTATTGAAAGGACAAAATTGGTGTTCTCTCTGTGTCCTGTTGCTTTTTATCTGACTTGCCCTCTCTTTTTTTTGCTTCTCTCTTTCAGTGTCAAGTCCACATACTCAGAAACTGTGTGTCTATCAGAAAAGAGGAGGCAGGAAGCTGTCACACAGCACAGGCTGTAAAAAAAGACTTACTGGTGTTTTTTTTGTGTTATCTTAAAAAAAAAGCCTGATGTCTTTGTTCAGTGGTGTTCTTCATGTCTCTTTTCTTTTAATCTCATGTCCTTACTCCAGCTTGTTCTCTCTCTCACACACACACACACACATTCATGTACATTCTGTTTGCATAAAATGTATGCCAATGCACATGGCTGGATGCATTAACATGGCAATATAACACAAGCCTCCAGAGAAGAATGATTTTCACTCCTCCATGCAAACAGCTCATGCTACACGCTTACACTCAGTCTTTCTCTCTCTCTCTCACACACACACACATAAATAAACACACACTTCAATTTGCCTCCACTCTGCCAACTCTGTGAAAAAAAGAAACCTTCAATCCCCATTTCACCTTTTTCGAGCTATATTCCACTTCCCTCCCTCTTCCCTTTCTTCTCCTCGACATATCTCCACTCTCCTGCCTCTTGTTTATGAGAACTGAAAACCTCCTCATTATAAATGCATAGTCGTTACATGCGCTCTCCACACCAATTATGTCGGGGACGGGTGCTGGTGCTTCAGTGAAAAACAGCTGACCACAACAGAGTCCACAATGGCTCTGACAAGAACAAATGACATCAGCCAACCAGTCTGCCTGGTTACACACAGATGACAAACACCGACATGAATGTTTTTTTAACCAGTAATAAAATGGGAGAGTTTTTTTTTAGTGCAGGACCAGATAATTTATGCATTCTGCTAAAAACAATAAGTAAACAATGCAATGCTGTCTATCTGTATTTGATTCTAATCAATTTCATACAGATTTCATGCATACAAATGCATTTTTTGGCAATATGTTCTTTAGAACAGTCACAGGTTTGAAAAATCGAACACACAGGATGAACTAGTACACAGATGGAGGATTTTTATTTCTTTATCTAATTTTTATGCGTGCATGGGGGGGCGGTGGGGAATGGAGGGGAGAAGGGCACTAAATTCTCTGCCCCACAATAATAAAAATGAAAGTAGCAAAGGACTTTTATTTTGACAAACCACTGCATTGAGACTTCCAGACACAACAACGCCTCTGGTAAATTAGGTGGCGGCAGTATGTAACCTCTAAAGAAATGGCTGCAATCTGCCAGACCATGGTGCAGCAGGGATGACGAATTTTGTAGGCGACCAAGAAGTCAACGTCGCCCTGAAGCCCTCGACAAAAAGCCCATGAGGCTTTGCTGTTGAATATAAGATTATTGCTGAAAATAAGCTTTTACTTTCATGTTTTATTCAACATGATAATCTTCACAAATGAACACAGCTGTTGTGATTTTTGAGGAATAAATGTAATTTCTAGAAGTAAAAAGCTAATGGTACACAAAAACAAACTACACCACTGACACACGGCCTTAACATCACTACATGTAGGCTTCATACTAAATCTACAAGTTAGAAAGTTAAGGTGCAAGTTTAAATGCAAGCAAAAGCGAACCATAAAGCAGATTTAGTATTGTGCTCAACATGATTTAATGTCCCAGACAACCTCGCTATTTTCATTTAGCCACTTGTTTAGCAACCCACTTTTCTTCAGAGAGCTAAAAGCTTCAACCACAAGGAGTCAAATATAACTGATATTTTATGTCATAGAAAAAATTGTGATGCACAAATTCTGTTTGACGCCTAGAATTTACCCTGCCTCATCCCTCTGAATGTCGAATCTTTGCCCTGTGTATTTGGTTAAGCTGTAGAAAGCAGTATGAAACACAGAATTTACATATCTGATTGAAACTGAGTCAAAACCTGAATGAAACTTTAGCATCTTAGCTTAGAGAAATGCTTAAATCTTAGACTGTGTCATTTTAGGGGAAAAAGAGCATTAAAAATTCACAAGAACCAAAACAATAGAATATAAAACTATAGTACATTAACTGCAATGAACTTACCTAAAACTCTAAGTTGCTCAGGTGGGTGAGATAAAGCTAAAGCTTATGTACCTACTGAATCATGTTTCCTGAAACTGAAAAATCAATTTTGATGCTCCTGCAACTTTGTAACTGAGTTTGTTAGCACAAAATGTAATACTTATTAATTAAAAGAAAAGGTAACACAGGGCCAGCTAATAAAAGCTAACATGGCATAATTAGAAAAGAAGAAACTGCCTGTCTCTTGTATCTCCCACTTGAGAAAATTTAACCGACTTTATGTGATTAATCTACATTTAAATTGTAAATTTAAGTGTATGTAATTAAAATGTACTTTTTTAACTTGCTCAATAGTTCAAATGAACTGAAGAATACAAGAAACAGATTAATCAAACTGGCAACTGGAGTTTCTTCTGAAATAAAATGAAAAAAAAAAACCGCCAAGCTGAATAATGGAAACAATCAGAGAACTCCAAGGTCCTCTTTTTCTCTGATTGTCAGCTATGTGACTGCAAGGTCACTGTGTCGCCTAACAGCTGGAAAGAGGGAAACTCAAGATTCTCACTGCACTTTACAACACCGCTTCTTCTGTATTATCACTTGTTACCCCGATGATTCACCAGCCCATAAACATTGTGAAATGGAAATTCTGGAAAAACCTTTATGTACAAAATAAAAAAGAAAGAGCCCTGATAGCCGCATTGAAGGAAGGAATAAAGCAGCTGTTGTGATGCCAGAAGCGCCAGGGAACAGAATGTGACAGATAGAAGAGGAAACTGCATACAAATAAAGATTAAAGGGGCAAGGCAAGGAAATGTGGATTACAATCTCGATTTTAGAAGTGTTGTGTTTATTCACTTTATTTCCCCGCACAGCCCATATCTGCTGACGCAATTAATAAGCCTCATGAAACTGCTAACATTCCCCTGAAAAATTAAAAACTCATCCAACCAAGCACACTACACAAATGTCATCACTTGAAATGATCAAGTCAGCATAAGAAGATGAAGGATAAACACCAGAGAATTCATAATGAAATTCTGATATGTAAGGAACTGCCTATAATTTACTCATCAAGTCACTGGATGATCAGTATAGATCCAAAGGAAGCAAATGCCTGAGGCAAAATATATTCTGACTTTTATTATGCTACTTCATGAAACAATAAAAGGCAACAGTATAAAGCCATAGCCTCAAGCATGTGCTTCTCTGAGTTTAACACCGTTATTACCTCATATTGGATGATTCTCAATGCAAATAATCCAGGTTGCTATCACAGCTACCTTTGTTATTATTCTAACTCGTCCCATATGGATCGTTACATCCACAAGAGAAACTGTGTGTGGTGGGAAGACAGGAGCAATGGTTAAACACTCATAAAGCTCTTTCCCCTAAAGTTGTTTCTGAAGGAGTTTTTGTCACATAAAACATGGTGTGTGTGTGTGTGTGTGGTGGATGAACAGACTGGCACTGAAGAGATGTTTGATGGCGGAGTCATTCAGTGAGCGACCTTGGTTGCCATATGGAGACAAGCAGCTGGAACAGACAAAGAGGGCAGGGAGCAAGTTTACATGGGTGCATGACTGACTGTGACGCGTGCAGATGAGTGTGCAGCAGCAGCTTATGAACCCTGTAACCTAATGTGCACATGCACACAACAGGCACGTTGCATCGGTGTTCTTACATTTGCTCATGGTAAAGGGATGTGAGTTTGTGTTATGTTGCGTGTGTGTGTGTGTGTGTGTGTGTGTACAGTATGTCAACGGCCTTCTATGCTTGTTAGTACAATTATGTATATCAATTTCTTGTTCGGAAGAAAACAAGGCCACCACACACCATTCATTTAAGAATTTATTAAATAAAGTGTTGCGTTGCAGAATTCATGGAAATCTCTGACATACAAAAGCCCACTGGCAGAGACAGATAATGTAAGCGTGGGTACATAAACAGGAATATGTGAACTGTGCAGGAGAGTCCCAGCAGTCCCAAAGTTTCAGATGTTCGCTAGCATGAGTTGAAATGATGCAGGGGTGGATAGCAACACATTACAGATAACACACATGAGTGAAAAAGTCTTTCGTTCAAGGAACAAGTGCAGAGCAAGAGGCAACTTAAAGCGATAACACCTGGCCACATCTGGCCTCTTTTTATTCAATATCTAAAAAACATGAAGAAATTCTTGCTGTGTATCCCCAAAATGCTGACATTTAAACTTCTCTTTTAATCTCTGCAAGCATGTTGAAGTAGTTGAGACTTTTCCTGAAATCCCAAGTTCTGTCCAGTTTGTCCCAAAAATTTGTTCAAGTTGCAAGCTAAGTCATAATTGACAAATGCTATTGAGGCTGTTTTTGAATTCCTGATGTCCTGAATCATTTGAATCTCACACACAAAGCTTTGCATACAGTGGCTTAAAAAATCCTAGCTGACAAGCTGTAATGTCAGCAATGTCTAAATCTGAGCTGTACTGCAATGCCCCTTCTAAACGGGAGCACGGCATCGGCTCGCTTTTCATTCCCTCTCAAAAGTGCAAACATACAGCCTCAGGTGATATGCAGCAAGCCACATTCAAAATTGAATTCTATTAAAAGTACATTGATATGCAAAAAGCTTGAAAGGGCATTTGAAAATGAAGATTTTTTTCCTAGTCTGATGTTGGTTTGCAGTCTTCATAAAGTCACTGTGCAGGAGGATTGCTTGGCCCTTTGAACAAAAAAAAAAAACAGTTTCACTGAATATTTTGCACAAATAGTTGTCTGTCAAACTAAGGATGTCTGTATGTCAAGCTGTATCTTTTCACAGGATACTGAAAAAGTGAAAATGGATTCAAAACTTGAAATGAAGGTTTTTATCGACACTGCAGCAGTGCGACCTAACCGAATATATACTTATCACAGTGAGACATCTTATTTTAAATAATGTTACATGGAGGTTTCAAGGCTGCAGCTTGAACTGACTTGACCACTGTGCAATTTTTGAGCTAGCAATTAAATTTTTTTGTCTGACTTCATTTGTACAAAATGAGATAAATGGGGATTGACAGAGATTTCTGTTCAAAGCTCTATTCAGAGGATGATATCTGATAAAGTTCATATGCAAATATCAGACATGTGCTAATTTTAACAGGCTGCCGGGTTACATGCATGACACAAGTCCCTAATTACGTTAAACCTGATTAATAAACATAAATAAAATGTTATTTTGACATACAGGAGCATTTTTTTCGTAATTATTTTGACATACGCTTGAGGCTGTAATCAGCATGTGTGCTGGAGTGTTGAGAGTGCAGTGTTAATGAATTATGAATTCGAAGAAGAGAAAGAAACTGAGGATAGAAGTGAAGGTAGCAGAAAGAATGAAGGAAAAACAAACATGAAAGTACTGGAAGCAAAGAGATGGGCTGTCACATAAACATTCCTGAATCATAGTCAAGTTCATGATTATCTCTGTGACTTAAAATTGTCTTTTTATTATTTCCTGAGAAAAAAAAGAGCTGGGAAAATGAATGAGAGAAGGTTTCACCAGGAAACAGACAAACAATCAAATCATCTAGAAAATGCATCACTGAGGAGACTGATGTTTTTCCGGTTCTGTTGAGATATTGATTTTCACATATCAGAGACACCTTCTTCACTCTCACAACGCTTTCGAAATTCCTCAAGGATATGAGAAAAAATTGAAAAAAAAAATCTGATTGCAGTACCTCTCTTGTGTGGAAAGTCAAGTCTTGAGTGTGTTATGAAGATAACTATTAAACCTATGACTTCATAAAGATAATGAAACATGGCTAATCTAAAATTACATTTCTTACAGGCAACATTTTCAGCCCTCTATTTACAAATTACTTTACAAATGCATAATCAGCATTCCAACAACTCGCCCTCGTCTATTATTAACCCACTAGTAGACGTTAACAACAAGTTAAGAGTCTAATTTAAGGGAGAGGAAACAAGACAAATTAGAAGAGACTGAGTTAAGTGAAAAAACACCATCCAGTCCAGACACAATTTCCCATCTGAATTTTCCACTCTGTGGGGTAATGGCTCTTCAAAAGCAACTGAATTAGGTCTGTCAGATGACAACAAGTCAAGTGATGGCAGGGACATTACCTTCAAGAGTGACCTTTCATTATCTAGTAGTGCACTTATGCTTTCATAGCGAAGCTCACAGGACAAATCTTAAAGCCAGACTGACAGGATGAGCTGAGCTCTGATAAATTAAAATTTATGACAGAATAAGAAGAAAGTTGGAGGATCTGAAAACATACATTCTTTGCTGTGTAGAGAAACGAGCTTGCGGTTCAACATCATGGGAAAAATGCTAATTGCTTTTTGTCAGTAGCCTTCCTAACATACGTCTGTTTTAATCAACTACAGTCAGCAGTCGGTTAGCTTAGCTTAGCACAAAGATTTAGTCTAATCTGTCCCTCTAATCCTCGCTTATTTTTATGTTAAATCTCGTTCGTTTGAACCCTACAAAAACAACACAATACAAAAACGAACACTCATCCTCTTGGAGGAGTTTTGTGCCAGACTATTTCTTGGCTGGGACAAACTATTTTCTGGAGTCTCTGATGGCTGCCTGGCAACAGCCCGGAGGCAGGAGACAGCACATAACCTCCTACAGAGACTTTGAGAGAAACCAGAACTTTGCGGGATCTGTACCAAAAACTAGCTAAATATCCAACATAACTTACTCCGAAAGAATATTTTGTCTTGTTAAACCCCATATATTCAGATAAGGGCAGTGTTCCTTTGTAGCAATCTACTATTGTATTCATTAAATATTTCTGTTTTTTAGCAGTTTTTAACCAACAGCATTTTTCGAACGATGAGACCATTATTAGTAAAACTTAAAAAGGGAGTCAAGTCCATGTAGAGGTCAAGGGCCTTCACTGAGTTCAGACCTATCTGCCTTCACCGAGTTCAGACCTATTTATAGTAACAACAGGACAGAGAACCAGATTTTGTTAGCATTGGACAGAGCTGACTAGCTATTTCCCCCTATTTCTAGTCTTCATGCTAAGCTCAATGTCTCCTGGCTGTAGCTTCTCAGCTGACAAATACGGGGGTGGAATTAATCCTCCTCTTATCGAGATCTCTCAAATTTTCTTATCTAATTCTGTGTCTCTGAAATAATTGCATTTCCCAAAATGTCGAAATCTGGCTTTAAAGATTATCTACTGTGAAATCAACCTGCACTCCAAGCAGAAGTGAAATTGAATATGTCCAGAACTTTGCAAAGCAGACACCAGGTGATACAATTTAAGTTTTAATCACCACTGTGAGGCCAAACTCACAATATATTGCCTGAGGGCTGCGGGGGAAATAGGGCACCATTGACACGTCCACACATACACTCAAATCCGTCATTACAGATTCACATATGCACACACACATACAGGGGCATTAGTTCCCTTTGTTGCCATAAGAGCAGAAATGCATGCACACACATGTATGCATACGTGTGTGCACGCACAGGCTGACACCCCATAAACAGTGTTAAATCTCCGCCGTGTACAGCCCCAATTGTAATCTACCAGCCAGTTGCTAGGCAACACTGGAACTTGTAATAGCACTCGGGTATCATGGCCCGCTGCCAGTGGGGTGGGGGTGAGGGTGTGGATGGGAGTGACGGGTGAAGAGGTTGCAAGGGTTTTCTTTTTTTTTTTTCCTTTTTACTGTTTTTGAGAGGAAGCCTCTGCCGGTGGGGGGTATGAAAACGGTCGCTCCAACTGGTGCTCTGATGGAGTTCACCCCTCCTCTGACCACCCAACCATCTCTTAAATCGTCATGGGAGCCGACAGTCAACACTAATGCCATTTCTGACAAGAGCAGTTTTACAAGAGGGGTTATGATGTTGGATGAGGGGCAGAACAGCAGGGAGACATGACGAGATGTCTCCTCCATCTCCCTTTCCAGTACGTTCTGACAGTAGTAGTGAGGAGGATACTGACAAAATGAATATCTGTCATCAAACACCAAACTAGAGCTGCATCTTACGATTACTTTATATCAAATTATATTATTTTTTTCAAATAGAAACAGAAACAAATCAACACTACACTGACGTGGCATTAATAACAAATTAAAAACACTTTAAAAGGAAAAAGTAACGGCAACACACAGTGCTACAGCAGTTCAGATATGCAGTCCTAGAGAGGATTAGAACTGAAGGAATTAGTCAACCATTTGATCTACAACAGGAAGCACTTTCCAAGTATTTTAATTAATTTTCCTATCTTCCTATCATTTATAAAAGCAAACATTCTCAGGCTCTGGTCCCTTCAATGCAAATGTGATTCTTTTAATTATCATTTTAAACTGATGATTATCTTCTTCTTCTCTTAGTTAAATGATCTTTATAAATGCCAGAAAGTAAATAAAATCCACAATATAATTTCAAAGATATATGATGATGTCTTCAAAATCCTTCCTCTGTTATGTCAAAGAGGAACATCTGAGAGGACAAAGCTGGAACAAGGGGATGTTTGGGATCATTGCTTTGAAAAATGACTAAAGAGATGAAATGGCAATCAAATTTCAAACATCCAACATGGATACATTTACAATGTTTTAGGAACTGGTCAATGCGTAAGACAGACCTGTAGAAAGACAGGACAGAGCGTCTTATCCCATAGTAGGGAAAAGGAGTTAAATTTGGTTGCAAAGCTGCATTGCTGATCCTCCTTTCAGGCAGTCAACGCTGCCAACACATCACCCCAGCACCCATGTGATACACTCTCCCACTCCATCCCTTATCCCTGAGAGGCAACCTGGGAGCAAGTTTGTCAGGCTTAGTCAAGCTTACTGTACCTTCTGCCTGTCGCAAAGCAGAGCTAAACAAACCCCCCCAGTGTAAAAGCAGCGCTGCACACTTGAGTGCAGCCGTGCTAAAGGGGGCAGTTCTAAAAAAACTAATCACATGAGGAAGAAATGTCCCCGGCTTGATAATTAGCAGTGGCGAAGGGAGGATATCTTCGATGTTGTTTGGTTTGGTATGCAACAGCATAATGGGTTTCTTCATTATCCTGTTTCCAGCTGACTCTGCAGCACTTTCAGGACTGAGAGAGAGGACCTGCATGTATAATTTATGTAGCTTTTAGGGTCTTTGGTCGAGGTGTGACTGTAAACGGTAACTATCCGTAATAGCAGTGCCGTTGTCAAATACAGCAAAAGCATATTAAATGCATTATATAAATGATGGGGTAGTTGCAAAAAGCTTGATATTTTGGAAAACACATTTGTTTGCTGTCGTGATAAGAATTACGTTATAAGACCATTACCTTTTGCATACATCTGTAAACTGGAAGCAGCTAGCCAGGTAGCCAACCAACTGCTCTAAACTGACTAATTGTCAAGTTTTGTCTTATTTCTAGTTTTTTTCTTTACCAAAGCAGATGTGAAAAACTGAAAGTTATAAGCTGGGTGTTTAAGTGGATTCATTTGTAGATTCTGAAAGAGCCAGGTTATCCAATTTCACCTGTTATCCTAAACTAAGCTAAGCTGACACTTGCCATATATTTATCGGAAAGAGCCCTAAGAGTGGTATCTATCTTCCTATCTAACTCCAGGTAAGAAAGAAAATAAGCTTACTGCCCAAAATGTCAAACTATGTCTTTAATTTAGGGTGTTGTGTACAGCTTATCAATATGGCTCTAAGGAACCTGCAGTGAGATTTTCAGTCAGTGGCCACCAGCCTCAGTGTGAGGTCTGTCTGACATTATTGATGCAGTCATATGTTTTCTCGTCCTCTCTGAGCACTCAAACACACATGCTCACAACACTGCACAGTCCCTCAGCCACAACAATAGTGATATTAAGGCACCGCCGCTGTCTGTCCAGGCTTATCTGCACATGGACCATTTGTTTCACCACTTCCACCAGCGAGCCGCTCTCCAGCTCTATTCGCCATCTGCCTTTATGGCCTCTGACAACTCGTGACAAATAGCCTCCAGGCCATCTCTCTCCTGATACCTCAGCTTCCTCCACAATCTGCACTTTCCTTTTGATGATAATCATGTGGTAGCAAAGGCTGACTGTGTGCATCAGCAACTGGGAATCAATGTCTGGCATCAGGATCCACCAGCTGCCGGCGTCAATCATCAGTCTGTGACAAAGCCACTGTTTGTGTGTGCTGTAGTGAAACCATGCCACCCTGTGGAGGGAAAGTCCCAGAGCGATCTAAAGCTTGATCTGGGATCCAAACTGAAATGTGCATGAGGGCAAATACGGGTTATTAATGTTTGGAGATTGTGAGAGGATGTCCTCAAATAACTTCACAACTTGCAGTTTTATATCATCATAAGTGCCCATGTGAAAAATCATGAGTGCATGTACTGAGTGTGTGAATTTGTAAATTTGATTTATAAAAACTTGAATTCAGGTTTGTCAATGTGTAATAAAGATTAGAGAAGTTTGAATTTTGGGCATGTGTGAAAAGTTTGGTGCACACTGGTTTAAGTTTTTGCTGCTGTGCAAATACTTTCTGCATGCGCAATTAAAATTTGCACCTGATTATTTCCAAGGATAGGATTCCCTGTCTCTGTGTGAGGCACTGGAATTACAAGTTTAAAGCTACGTGTAACAAGCACAAATTTGTTTTTACACCTGAGCTAATGAACCAATCAGAATGTCCACTCACTTCAAATCAAAGGTAGTTAAGCTGTCGACTTTGATATAAAAAAATTCATTACATGAAAACTGAATTTCACAAATTCTAAAAGCACATTGCAACTTTATTTGCTGTTTCTTGTGACACTGGGTCATATTTGTGGAGAAAATATTTAAGGATTTTCCCCCTGATGTCACTCTCAGTGATTTATGAAGTTTTACGATGGACTGCTAGCTTTACTCGTTGCTGCTAATGGTATCTGAGGTTAGCAAGTTTGAAGAGGTTATACATGTAAAAAAACATTTTTAAACACATGCAAACTAAAAAAAAATATGTTTTAAAATTTCTAAATTTGCACATTCAGATACATGTATGTAATTACTTCATATGTACACAAAAGTTGATAGATGACTAATTATTTGAGAACTTCATCTCACAAGCTTAAGTTATTAATTATCATTATTTGCTTTCACAAATGTAATGCTTTGTTTATCCCTAGAGGAGAATTTTCTCTTCTCACTTTGGTCTCTCTTCCCTTGGGTCTGATCATTAGGTCAGATATAAAGTGCTCGGGGACATGTTAGAGGGATGGATGCTTGCTGACACTGCAGCTCGGAGCCATGTCCTCTGTTGGAATAATGGTCTTCACACAGCTGGGAGGTGGAGGTAAAAGTGTCGCTTGCCAAAATACTGAAACCTAAAAGGCTCCTGATTGCTGTACCGTTGATATCTGAGTTTGTGTTTGTGATGAGCAGGTTGGTTCTTTCTAAGAAAAGCTCTGCAGTTTGTGTATGAATGAGAAAATGTTGACATGCATTGTATGGCACTTTGAGTAAATGGACTAGAAAAAACACTTATAAAATGAATTCCATTGACCACATTACATCTCGAACTTGCAGTATGAACTGCAAACTTTATCTATTTAAATTTTTTGTCAAAGATGCAAAGATGGTTTCTTTTAAAATGGCTTATTTCAGAGCAACTTATATATCAGTGGAATACTGTAATTTACACCACAGATTCCCTTCACTGAGTTCTGTGTTTACTATTCCACATGTCAGATATCTGAGTGGGTTGAGCTCTTTATAACATCAGCATGAGGTTTTCTGTTTTGCTGTATGTAAGCACAAGAAAACTAGGCCAAATTCTTTCATCTCCCTCCTTACACAACTGTGGTTCTGACCTAATCCGTGTAATCCCCTTTTGAACCCTTCTGGTGAGTCAGTCATTACATGATGTTTGACATATTGTTTTAAATGTGAGTCTTTACACTTAGATGTTTGGAATTAATAAAAGCAGAAACACAGGAAAACAAAAAATATTGCTCAGTGTTTGAAATTAAATGTTGTGACTTAATTCAAAAAGAAGTGCAAGTTTGAAAAAAGTTGTTTCCCTGTGTTTCCAGTATATATGCCACGCTAATCCAACTAGCTTCTACTTTTACTTTCATATTTGGCATACAGACGTGTATGCTGCCAGTCAGCCCAAAGCTTCAAACTATTCCTTTAAAAGTTGTTCTTAATAACTTAATAACACTTTTTAACTTGTTTTTTAATCCGCTCCATGACAATAATGACTTTATGACTTACCCATTGCCTGATTTGTTGTATATGAAGAATAGTATTCTAATTTTTATTTGGGTATAGGGTTAAAGGTTGGGGTTGTCCTTTGCCTGTCCTGTATTCTTATGGAAATGTAAAACAGATACCGGATAAAGTCAAAAAGTTGTCAAAGCTCTAGCTGCCAAAGTCAGTCTCAACGTCATCACTGTTGCCTCATTTCATCGTTTGAACCGTTTCTTGCCTCTTTTGTCCTCTTCGTTATCTTCCCTCGGCCTTCTCCGAGAGCTTGATGGCTGTGGATCTTCCTCCTTCACCTGCTGGCTGCCTCCACCCTCAGTGATTTCCACAGCACTCGCATCATTCAGTTCGGTGCTGCAGCCACTGAGGGCAGGATCTGAACTTGAGCTGGTTGAAACAGTGTCAGAGTTGCTGTTGGCTAACTCATAGCACAGTTTTGATTTTTGGCTGCTGCTTCTCTCATCCTCTGCTTCAGAGTACTTTGCTGACCTTCTCCTGGATGGGCCAGGCAGAGGGTCTTCTTCTTCTTCTTCTGCAACCTGAGCACCAGCACATGCGTGTCTGACTGAACTGCTGGATCCTCCAGGCAGGGGGTCGTCTCCCTCCAAACTCTGGATGACTGCATCATTAACAGCACTGGCACATGGACTATATTCATTACAGTGCTGAGTATTACTAGAGTCACTGGTAGCGTCGCTGCCAGAGGGGCAGTCAAGTTCATCCCAAAACCTGAGATGTTTGCTGCTTGCCTCTTCGTCATCCTCTTCTTCCTCCTCTCTTGACCTCTTCCTGGATCCTCCAGGCAGGGGGTCTTCTTCTTCTTCTTCTTCCTCTGCCTGCTGGTTGACTCCAATGCCAGCCTCAACAACTTCATTAACACCAGCGTTTGGATCTTCAGCATTTTCATTGTTGTCATCAATGTCGTCAACATTGTAGTTATCCATGAAAACAATGTTGTCAACAATAATGAAGTCATCAACGATGCCGTCATGGATGACAAAGTTGTCATCAAGTTCGACATTGTTGCCGTTGTTTTCATTGTCAGCATCATGTTGGTGCTGTCTTAACCCAACAAACCCCACGACTTCCAGGGCTTGATTCAAGATCATTTCCATCCAGGCAAGGAACCCGATGAGAGGTTCTTCAGCTGGTGGAAAATTACGATTTGCGGTCAAACGCATACGAAAAGGTCGGCCTGTAAGATCAATTGGATAATTAATTGATTAAGTGATCAGAGAATCAATTATGTCACCTTTAATATTCTTATTTTAAAAATGTAAATAAAAAATATGGAAAGACTGAACATCAAAGAGATCTGTGTAAAAGTGATGAAAGAAGCACTTACGATTTCCCCCCATATGCTCTCCGTCTCCTCTTTCATCCATTTAGACTAAATAGATCTGAAAAAGAAATCAGATGATGTTTCACAGTTATCACAGCATTTGCAATGATGCTGCAAACATTAACATTTCGATTCTGAAACTTGACTTTTACTGTTTAAACTAATCACGATACACAGCAATTATCACTGTTTATGCCAGATCTTACCATTTCAGGAGGACACACACACGCGCGCACACACACACACACATCACCATTACCATCTCCTTGTATCACCATCCCTGTGTTTTTCCCAGCGCTTTAACCCCTAACTCCATAACCTCAACCATCCCAACTGAATACATGATCTTAACCTCTAACATTAACTAACTACTTATCAAACCCTAAAAACAAGTCTTGACCTTCAGAGGACAGCCTGGACCCTTGGGGACCTTGGTTTGGCCCCCACAGTGACAGAAAGTGTTCATGGGTTAGCGTGCAGTCAGTTTAAAGTCCCAGTGTTTGCTCTCAGTGCCCCCCCAGCAGATTCATGCAACTTTTCAGTTGTTTGAAGAAGAAAACACAATTGATAATTAAGTTCTGTTACTGGATTATTTGGCAATGATTCACATGTAGACCTACCTTTTAACTTCCAAGGAACTAATCCATAAATTTAAAAAATTACAAATGATAAATTCCTGGTTTTCAATCACAGATTTCTTTTCTGAAAAACTCACTGTTTCCGTTCAGAAATTGCAGCTTTTGCAATGTGTTTTGAGTATTGATAGGTAGTCTGTTAACCTGACTGAGCTCAGAACTCTGTGGTTCCAGAGTAACAACATCATTGCGCTCTGATGTCATTCATGACATCGACAGTTCTAAAACTATAACATTCTATTTTTCATTCATTTTTTTGATTTAACTTACTATTATTTTATTTTGATTTTAACATGGATCCTGCTTCGGAACTTTGTTTTTTTTATGCCTGTCAACACATCCCATCAAAATATCAACAATAAATCAGACTTAATCAAAAAAACAGTATGACCTGTGTACAGCCAAAGTCTTATTTCTATGCCATACTGTTATCCTGAAACTATTAAACACAGATTATTAATCCACTTCTTTTAACATGACCCCAAGCTGTTTTTAACAACCCTAGAAGCTGCATCCTCATGCTGATATTTAACCGAGTGAATATGCTCATATTTACTCAAGTCTTGATGTGATGGATCAACCAAAGCTCACTAAAAAGAGCAAGGATTGCCATCACTTATACAATGTTTGTGACAAACATTTAAATATTTAATTGGCATAAGTGATGTTATAATTGAAATATAATTGAAAATGGCATAGCCTGTTTTGCAATTAGCTGATAGGGAACTTTTCCATTTACTGAACTTTACACTGTTTGATGTAAAGTTAATTCAATCAGAGTTTAATTATTCAGTAGTATTTTTAGCAACAAATAATGATAAAGTTATTATTTGTTGTTGCAATTATACACTGTGCTTTATTGGCACACATATTAACACATACATATATGTTTAACTGCGCTGCGCCTGTGTAAACAGTGATTGCCTGGTTATGTCCTGGCAGATTTGCCATATGTTGTGTCTCCATCTTGACAGCTGGAAAGCAGCCTTCTAAAATCGCTTTGCAGAAGCGTCTTTTTTTAGCCTCCACGTTTTTAAGTGGGGGGGCGGCCAGCCTGCAGCCGTGGGTTTAGAAAGTAGCGTGCAAACTTTAGTGGGTGAACTTTAGTGTATGCAACAGGCTTTTCTTAGCTGGCTGGGATCGAGCAAATATTTACAGCAGTGGTAGGAAACTGCGGTGTTTGCAGGACTTCAGCTTAAAGCCCCGGTGTCAACTTCTTCGCGGTGACCGACTGGTGAAGCTTGATTTCGGGAAAGCGACGCTCAGCAATGGAGAGGTGAGACTGCGAGGAACCGAGAGGACCGTTATGTTAAAGCTGAGCTGTTTGTTTGGTCAAGTTTGAACTGAAGCTTATATTCTGTCTAAACATTAAGAGCTAAGTTAATGGTTTAGCAAATTAAAACGCCAATGACATTTTTCCCGGGGGTGGGTGGTGGGGTGGGGGGGAGTATAGTTTAGTTTCAAACTGTAATTTCACTTTATTTTACCTCTGTCATGCAACTTGTGGCCCACCCCACTTAGAATTTAATGCTTGAATGCCAATAAAAATAGCCTAAATATTAAAACAAAGGCCAAACAAATGATTTCTGCAGTTGCTGCAGACTTAAAGCCAACTCAGTCCATTTGCATCATTCATTTTTACCAAATCAATATTTGTTTTTGTGTTACTAAACAAAGCATTGGCCATTTTCCCAGAGAAAGGTCAGTAGGAAACAAAATAAAGCTCATTTTGTATTTCAGCCAAGCAGCATTGGAAAAAAAATATCCTTTTGTTTTTCTTTTTATACTCTCAATGGAAAGTGGCAAAATGCCAGATCTCAGCAGGGCACACTTTGCTTTTTAAATTAATTATATTCATAATTATTCTTAGCCTTAGTATTTTTTCTTTTTTAGAAAAAAGAGTCAAACAAATTTTAAATGTGTAAAACAGCTCCAGTGAAATAACAAATAAGTTATTAAGACAAAAGGTATCCAAACCCTTTTAACAGCGACTTGTCAATGGTTTCCTTTTTGTAGACTAATGTTCTGGCTTCAAGGTTTCTTCTTGAGTTCCTTGGTGTGTTTATGCTTCCAGCAGACACTTAAAATCAGAATGCAATCGTTGACAGGATTGCAATCATCACCTTTTTTTGTCCAAGCAGATCTGCCACATTGGAGCACTACAAGGCAGCCATGTTGCTGAGTGGTGCCGGTGATGCTCTGGGATACAGGAACAAGCTGTGGGAGTACAATGAGTCTGGACCAGATATTCACCGGGTCAGTGTAGGAAAAAGAGGTCATATAACAGCTCCCTTTGCAACCTCCTGCCCTGCTTGAAACGAGGTTTTAGGAGGCTGAAGGGGCAAGAAGTCGAAGATTTGTGCATTATTAAGGTCTATATTGAGCAATTACCTACATGTCTTGACCTTTCTGTCCTCGCAGGAGCTGAAGGAGCTTGGTGGTCTGAAGAACATCAAGGCTGAGCTCCCAGACTGGCCTGTGAGTGATGACACAGTTCTGCATCTGGCCACAGCTGAGGGGCTGGCAACAGGTGAGCTCAAAATGACATTGAACAGGCTCCCTCTCTCTGGTCTTTCTTTTCCTTTTTTTTTTTCTAAATTAGTTTCACACAAGGAATTGATTGGATTGATCCGATAGTCAGTGCCGTTCTGATGAGGCCTCATCAGAAAACGCATCGCACCATCCCTCCTCATGAGTCCCAACTAAAGGTTAAATCTAATTTCCAGTCTTTCCTTGATTTGCTGCTCTATTACGGCTCAGCACAAGTGGAGGGAAAATGGTAGAGATTCCACTTAACCTTTACTGCAATAAAGCAAACGACCAGCCTTGTTGAAAGATCTGTTACATCTCTAAAACGATAATATGGACATCGTCTGCAGTGTAAACAAGTTTTCTCCCTCACAGGGAAGATGGGGGAGGAGCTCATGCATGAGGTCGCTGCTCGATATGTGGAGGGGATGAAAGACATGGACGGGAGGGCACCGGGGCCTTCGAGCATGCTGGGTAAGACATAGTCTTCATTTTAAAACCAGATTGCATTTTTTGTAGCTTTGTAGAAAAATCTGACTTTCATTTGCTCTTTTAGGAGTCTCCCAGCTTAGGCCTGGAGAGAAAGGGGGCTACAGAGTGCCCTATAACCCAGAGGGAACAGGCTGTGGAGCTGCCATGAGGTCCATGTGCATTGGCCTCAGGTGGGAAACAATTCCAGTGAATAATAATATAACTCTGATCCTTGTGATTTTAAACATAATTAGTTGTGATTAATGCTGATCAGCTAATTAATAGAACCAGTAATTGTTTTAGCTCTTAATCCCCTTACATTTAGGTATAGAGAAGAATTTATTAGGCGCTGATTGTAAGGAAGTCATTAGGTTTTTTAGCTGTAGAAATAAAGAAATGTCCGACAGGTTCTCTTCGTCTTCATTCAGGCTAATGAGGCACAAAAAAAGTAAATGAAGTCGCATTGTTAAAAGTACACAGTGCATGTTGGTCACCAAATGATGCATAGAAAACATCTCAAAAAGTTTCATTACATATTTCCCAGTTGAATTTAGAGTTGAGGCACGCAGCTCCTGCTCTTGTCTAGAGTAATTAATCATAAATACAATTGCTGCATACATTATTTGATCACTTAGCAGAAAATAACAAATAACAGTGTTCCAAGGTTAAAACATTAGCCAGAACCAGTGAAATCATGCTTTGGAGTGAATTAAAGCATAAAAAAGTAATTATTATAAGACTAACTTGCACCAAAACAGGATACTTATACAGAATGCTTCATTATATTTCTCATCTGTGTGATGGACTGCATCAGCCTTCATGTGGAAAATTTCACTTGAATATCCTGCGTTATATAACACCATAAAACACTTTGCACTCAACAGGTATCGAAAGCCTGACCAGTTGTTGTCATTGGTGGCAGTTGCTGTGGAGACAGGCAGGATGACCCATCCTCACCCTACTGGTTTCCTAGGCGCAGTAGCATCAGCCCTTTTCACTGCATATGCCGTTCAGCGCAGGCCAATCACAACGTGGGGATTAGGCCTGATCAACGAGGCCTGTCCAATAGCAAAGAACTTCGTTCAGGGTCAAGGTTTTGCTGTGGAGGAGTCGGAACGAGATTGGGACTACTTCTCTAACAAGTGGCAGTGGTGAGAGCAGTTAAATCAGGCTGTGGTATTCAATGTTAGTAACCCTCTGTCGACCTTTTTCATTCACAAGGTTAAGCGATGGTGGCAGGAGACAATAAAAAGCCACAGGTTGGGCTATTTTCAGAAGTACTGAGCTCATTTTATAATGAACTGCTCCTGGTATATTACTGACTTTACTATTAGTGTGTTTGTGATAGATAAAATCACCACTGACATAAACACCTGTTTCCAGTTCATAATCCAGTTAAAATTAGATGATGTGGACATGGCACCTTCCTGCTTCAATCCACAGGTACCTGGATTTGAGAGGCATCTCCAATGGGGTGGGTCCTGTGATTTGGCCCTCAGCCTACGGCCCAGCTGAGAGAGACGAAATCTATAAAAGCTTCAGCCTGTCAGGCTGGGCAGGTCGCAGCGGTCACGATGCTCCCATGATAGCCCTGGACGCCCTGCTGGGGGCAGGTTCAGACTGGGAGGAGCTGATGAGCAGAGCAGCCTTTCATGGAGGTCAGAGATTCAAATGAAAAATGTCTTTCTCTCCTATGGATCTTGAAGGCTGGCAGGGAAGTCTCGCTATCTTGTTATAACCTTTATGCCACCAAATCTCTCTGATTTTAGTCCAAACCAAAGTATTTTCAGCTTTATACCCTGTCCTGCATAACCATATCCACAACACTGGAGAAACATCTGGCTGTGGGCGTTGTCATTCTGCTATAGGGCTATGAATTATATGCTGTAAAACACTCTTCAAGCTCAATATCAAAGCTCAATATCAAAAAATATTGTTTTTATCAGCTTTAAAGCCAAAACAGCACTGTTTTCTTCATCTTTTTTTGCCTAGGTGACAGTGACAGCACAGCTGTGATTGCCTGCTGTTGGTGGGGTCTCCTTAATGGCACTCAGGGGGTCCCTGAAGGCAACTATTCCAACCTGGAATATCGGGATCGACTGGAGCGCAGTGCAGAGCAACTCTATGCCCTGTCACACTGAGCAGATCAACACAGCCTCTGGCACCAACAGTGTGTGTCCATTGACATACATAAAGATGGATGACATGACAACTCTTCTAAACTGAAGCCAAACTGTCTTGATTGCCCCCTGGTGCCTGGCTGCAGTAGAGGTCATAGGTCCGTGATAGCAGAGGAGAGATGGGTCAACCTAACAAATCAAAGTACATGTCAAGATTTTCACTGATGGGCTCTATTGTCTTACATAGTTCTTATCATAGTTTTATGTTTGAGTGTTTATTTTTCTGATAAATGTGGATATATGATTTTGCTCCAAAAACAGGGGGGGGAGTGTAAGACTGACAGCTGATCTCTAACCTGCAACTAAATTGGGCAGGTGTAGGAGTCCATTTGTGATACAGCGGTGTCATTCTAATGACATCGTTGTATTACGATCGTGCTGTAAGAGGGCATTGCCTGTATCAGAAATATTTTGGCTTTATTTTTGTGGAGTGGGAGGAAGTAGAGACAAGTTGTCCATCTTTTTACAGTCAGTTGAGTGTCCAAACATGATGGAAAACTAGGCCACACACTCTGACACACTGACGAAACCTAGCTGGTGCGCTCAGTGGTACATTGATTTAGAGTGCTGTCATACTTGCCTGAAGGCGAAACAGTGTCCCACTAACCCACAGAAGAGTCATTCTGTCACATCAAGGACTGTGTGTCTGATGATACTGGCACTGAGGCTGGTGTATTAAGAGGTGTCCCTCTAGTGACCATTTTTAAATTAACATGTAAAATTGTACCAACGAGTGGAACGAATCCCAGCTAATGAGAATGTGTAGAGAATAGAAAAAGTCCCCCAGGAGGCAATTACTTCATTTTATCAGCCTGACATAATAGCAAATGCTTAGTGAGGTTCAAATTAAATGTGCTCTTGTTATTGTCTAATGAAAAATACGTTTTTGTGTCTCATTATAGTTGTTAACTGTCACTTCATACAGTGAATAGTAACTGCAGTACTCCAGACAAGCACAATTAATGATACAATAAATTAAACAAAGATTTGTAGTAGAGTTGAAAACTTTATTTTTTGGTCATTGTTGTTTTAATATTTTTTTTGTCTTGTCCATTTTTTTATTAATTATATTATCCTACAGGGGAGAAGAAGGGCAAAGGGGTGGGGTGGGGTAAACTACTGGTTCGAGTTAAAAAGAAAACATTATTTGCTAAAAATCTCCCTCCATTTTAAATTCCACCTTTTATGCTGTATCTGTGAGAATTTTGCAACAGTCTGTTTCCCATTTTTGTCATGGAACATACAAAACCCCACAAGGCTAAAACCACATTGCTGGAAGCTAAATTTCCTGTTTTTCATTTGTGTCTTTCCTCTCCGACTGGCCCACCCAGCAAGGTGCCTCATGTCTCTGAAAAGGGGGAGGAGTTGGAGAAGAACAGGATGGCAGCAGGGACACTGCTGCTGTCATCTGCCACTTTCATCATTAGCATTAAAAAGGTCCTCCTCGTCTGGGGCTGACACCGTTTGTACCGATGAAGAACGATACAGCAGAAGCATTAAGGTGCTGCAAGACTTTTTGTCTTCCTCTCTCCTCTGCACAGTCCTGTCAGTATGTTTTTGATGAGTCACGTTCAGTCTGGGCCTCACATTCAGCGGGCAGTGGGGATGTTGGGGCTCATTCCTCGGAACATTGTGGGAGGTGCGGGGGAAAGGGGCAGCTGGGGTTTAGTTTCCAGGCGGATGGAAGGGAGCAGGGTGTGTTTGTACTGGCATTGCTGGGGGAAAAAGGAAAACAATCTGTTAATATTAATTTCAAAACACAGAATTGCAGAATGCGAAGCAGTGTTTCGTTGCATTATGTCTGGTACCTTGTGGATGCCCGATGTAAAAGTGTTGGTGTGCTCCTTGCTGAGGTCCGTGCTGGGGGTGCTGGGGCACTGAGCCGGGACCCTGCTGAGGGGGCGGCTGCAACATCACTAACTGAGGCTGACCATGACCTCCTGAGTGGTGGGGACCTGACATGGCTCCTTGTACATGGGCCTGCGGGACCAGGAGATTGACACATCAAGTCTTATTGTGATACTCATTTGCAGCACTGCATGAGACGAAACAGTATCATCTATTTAGCAGTAAAAGTAGCAGTTCCATGGATCCATACCTGTGCTATCTGTCCCAGGGGATATGTTGGTGGGATGCCTTGATGGCCGTGGATGCTGTAGCCCTGAATGGGGTAAGAGCCCTGTGGGGACGTGTGGCCTGGTGGCATGTTTGGTGGGGTGGGTGCCGATAGGGGACCTGAGTGGTACAAGGACTGGGGCTGTGGACCAGACTGGGCATTCTGAAATGGATATATTACCACATTAAAACATTATGAGATGATAAATTAATCAGGCCCAAAATCACTAGTCATTCAGAGGACAGATATATCAGGCATCTGCTTCAGAAATGAAAGATGGTGTGTTTTTGCTCTGTTCTTAACCTTCCCAAGTCTACATTTCCAATTTTATCACCATAAGATACCATGAAACTGTTTACTGTGTTTGATTCCATTTATAAATACCAAAAGCATACAGGGTAACTTACCCTTGAGCCTAATTTTGAATATAATGGTCAAACTTCCATTTATTGGGGCTTAGATTATCAACATTCTGGCTACCAACAAGAACAAATAGTGTTTTTTATAACACGTATCAGTAGTTTACGGTCCTTGTAGTGGAGGCTTTCTGAAATGTGCCTGGTTTACTTGTTAAAAATTGGTATATTTAGAGAAAAAGTGTGAGCAGCCCTGTGTGGAGGGTTTCTTACCTGTCCAGGGCTGGGTGCAGCATGTTGGGGAGGGGGCTGGTTGCCCGTCGGTGTACTGGAGGGCTGGGGCTGATGAACTGCACCTGAGTGGTGGGAGAAGGACTGTGGAGCTACACAGAAAGACAGATAATCAGTGTGAAGATAATGCTTAAAATCATTTTAATTTTTTTGTGATATGCTCCTTATCAACAACTGACTTTTTTTTTTTTCAAGTCTTCATCAGACCATTAAATGATCACATTGTGAAAAAAGTTAATGATACGTATAAAGTGTGATTTTAAATGCCAGAATGCATATAGATATTTTGTCTCTGATCAATCACTGTGTAGACTCCACTCACCGTAGATGCCCTGCTGTGGTCCCTGAGGTCCATCTCCCTGTGCAGGGAACTGGGGGCCTCCTGGAGGTCCCAGTGCTTGTGGGTGGGGACCCCCACCTTGACCTATCATCCTTGCTCCTCCCTGCAGCATGGAGTACATCTGTTGGACAAAGGGAGAGAAGAGAGGAACAAATATTTTAAAGTAGTTTACTGTGAAGGAAGTTTTAACAAGGACCTTTAGGACATTTTTAACCACTATTAAATAATAAGCTCCAAAATTAGATAATCTCCTAACCACTGCTAACATTCTGCTGACCGTTTAAAACTTTAATTATAGAAGTAGCCTGAGGGTGGAGATCCTACCTGTCCAGGGTAGGGTGTCATGGCCTGGATGACCTGCTGCTGGCCGTACTGCTGTGGATTGTACTGAAGGTAGGACTGAGGGTAGGGGGATGCTACCAGTGGTGCCCCAGCTGCTGAAGCTGCAGCTTGCAACATAGGGGGTGCTGAAGTACCATGGTCAGAGCGCTGAGCCACTACTGAGCCTGGTGGAGACAAAGAATTATCAAGACAACAGAAACATGGTGGAAAAAAGCAAAGCAAAAGGGAGATTTTAATAAATTACATTTTGTAAATTGGATTTGCCTCAAGTTATAACAATCTGATTGCTTGTAGTATGACACATTGATAATGGCATAACTGAAGGTAAAACTAAAGGATAGAATGTCAACACTCAGCCCTGTTAAGTGCATTTCAAGCATGTGCATTTCATTATGACAAGAATCGACAAAACATTCATTTAAAAAATTGGAAATGACACATTTGAACCGAAGACAGAGCATGGAGAGAAATTTAGCTACATTTACCTTTGGTCCTGGGGTATTTTCCCTGGCTGACTGTAGACATGGTGTATTGGTACATTGGTGGGGGCTAAAAGATCAAAATTATCGAGAGGTCAAATCAAACAAATTGGTTCAAAAAATTGGCATGTATTTTCATTATAGATTTACCATAAGAAAATCTCTGGTAACAGCTTTAAAGTTACAATATT
This sequence comes from Acanthurus lineatus, assembly GCA_029814665.1. Lineage (NCBI taxonomy): Eukaryota > Metazoa > Chordata > Actinopteri > Acanthuriformes > Acanthuridae > Acanthurus > Acanthurus lineatus. The sequence goes on along the minus strand of JAPZDV010000014.1, from coordinate 10,908,695 downwards.
TTTCAAATACGGTTCATGGCTTGTTTTTGGTAAAAGGGACTAAATGTCTTTGATAATAAACACAGCTGCCCATATTAAAGTTTTTAGCTCAGGTACCTGCACAGAGTGGATCTGTGATACATATGAGAGGTAGGGGGCATTGTAGAGAGGCCCCTGTCCGCCTGGGTGCTGAAGAACCACTGGGCTCGGAGGAGTTGGCCGAGGTGGGGTGGGCGCAGTGTTGGGCTTCGTCTGTATAACACAAGCAGATGTTAATGAATCTGAGTAAGTTAGGTAAATCATGAGGCTTTGGACATGTTTATTTTTTAAGAGGAATATTCTACATATATTATATATTTTTTCATAAATATGCCAAATGCATTTTTGACTAAAAATTATATGCTGCAGTCAGAATTTGAACAAAATCCCACTTAACTCTATTTAAGTGCACTCCCTGACCTACACAAGCATCTTTTTATATTACAGTTTAGCTTAAGTCACAGTAAAAAATTTTTTTTACATTTCATGATGAGAAAGTAGAATAGAAAGTCAGAATATGAAAGAATGAATACGATGAATATAACACAATGGACATGGTTGTACACCACTTTTAGTACAAAGCAGGAAAGAGTGCAACTATAAAATATCAACAGTGCATTTCAAGGATTTATCAAGAATAAATCTGGCTTACCATGGGCATTTGAGGTTTGATAGGGTTGAATTCTTTAGCGTTTGGGTTCAAGGTTGATTTCTTTACTTGGCTAGAAGATAATTACAAAAGGGAGAAAATGTGTTAACAAACAATACAACAGCATCAAATCAATCAGTAAAAATTGTAAATCCCTCATTCTTTTTGAAACTCACTCTGCCACACCCTCCGTCCGCTCTGTTGTCTCTGATCTGACGTCCTCACTTCCAGGCGTCCTGGCTGGCTGAGGGGTGGCTGGTGAGTGACTGTCTGGAGCAGGTGTGGTGGTGGCAGCTGTGGTAGCGCCAGGTGTAGTTGTGGTGTCCTTGGTGGGGTCCTCAGCAGGGGCTGGTGAAGACTGAGGTTGGGGTTGGGAAGGGCTGGGAGCTGGAGGCTGAGGCTTGGGCTCTGAAGCAGGATGAGCGTCTGATGGCGAGGGTTTGGTTGTGCTGGGTTGAGTGCTCTCACTGACAGCAGGAGGGGTGGCTGCTGCTGGAGAGCTGGGAGAGCTTGAGCTGCCTCCACTGGCCTGGAGCTGACATAGAGAGGAAAATAAGGATCAAGAAAATTTGAAAAAAGTAAAAAGAAATGAAGGTGATGGAAAAAGAAAGAAGAAATGCAAGAAGATGAATGCAAAAATAAGGGGAGAGAATTTTCCACTCAAAACTTAATTAGATTGTCTTTTTTAAAACTAATATATAACAAAATTTTAAGCTACCACAAATAGTGAGCAGCTAATAGTAAGTTGTCAGTAGCCCTTGAGAAGCAAACATAGGAAATTGAACACTAAACCTTTCTCACCCCAAGCCTTTCTATGTAACTTACGTTTCAGTACATATGTTGCACAAGTGTTTTTTCTTAAACAATTTGGTGACTAAAAATGTCATGAAATGAGACCTGTCACCTCTTAGAACAAGACTGATACTAAAAAATCAGGACCTAAGTAAAAGTCACATTGCTATTAAACAGCTGCATTATAGAAACTTGAGTCCCTGATGAAAACTATTTTTTCAAATGGGAAGCATTTATAAGAGAGTACACCTTTCAGTACATACTGTCCTGACTAATATTTACAGCACGCAGTACACTAGTATTCACTGTCATGTGAAACATATTAATGGTCACAACCAAGTGAATAAGCTATGGGAGATTTGAGGAAGTCATCTAACATCAGTGATGTCTCAGGTCACAGCCTCTTGATTGGCCACAGATTTTCTCACTTCACGCCTCATGGAAAAGAAACTGAACTCTTACCCTGAATTCCTTGCCAAATTTCCGGAGCTCCTCAATCTGTGACCTTTGCTGAACAGAGGGGGCTGGTGGAGGAGGGAGGAAACAAAGGTTAATGAAGATGTGAACATTTTAAAACCACAAACTTGGTGCAAGCTGTCAAAAACAAACACACACAAGGAATGAAACTAGGCACACAATAATTTTTTGCTGATTGATGTTGGTGTCCAAATTAAAAGACATAGTTCAAGCATTTAGCCAATACCAACTGAAAGTCTTTTGCACACACCTTTATTACTCTTGCTCTCCTCTGTGCTGCTGGGGCTCTCAGCTGAACGTTCTTTTGCAGCTGCCCCAAGGATCTCATTCACTGTAAAGACGAGACAAACGGCAAACTAATTGGATGTAGTGCTTCATTAGATTCCACCTTCAATGCCTGTTGCTTGCAGATATGAAGTGACTGTCTCATTGATGCAGTGAGCTCACGTCATCATTAAAATGTCTTTGACTTTGATTTCAAACAAAAACAAATTAAAAAACTGCAGGAAAAGTAAGATAGTACCATCAACAGGGAATAGAGGGGCGGGGCCAGACGTCTTCTGGGCAGGCAGGGAGACAGACGATGTGTCTAAATAAGGCGTGTCCTGCGAAGAGCCTGATTTAGGAGAGCGAGTAGCTGCAACAATGGGACAGGGGGAAAAAGTTTTAGAAAAAAAAACCATCAATAATACAGGGGAGGATTTTGTAATAGCAGGTGACTAAATGTACCTGTGGACTGAGCATGAGAGTTAGAAGCACGGACTGTTCTGCTTGACTGTGGAGGTCTTTGGGCTTTAGGAGATGTTCTAGCAGAGACTGAAAGGCACAAAAAAAATCTCCTTAAAATTTTGTCCACATTTCATACTATCTCAGCAGCAACCACAGACATGGTTTACACTTTCTGACACAAGTTCTAACCCTTACCTCCGTTTACAGGTCTGCCAACTTCAGACAACGAATGTGGCAGTGAGTGGGAATGAGGAACTGTGTGTCCATGTGGGGCAGGAGGGCTAGCTGGGGATGGGGCAGTGGAAGCAGAGGCTGGTGTGGGTGCTGAGCCTCCCGGGGAGGCAGGTGTGTATGGGCTTACAGGGCCAGAGCCCGGGCCTGGACTTGGGCTCCCCTGGGGGTGGTGGGGGGTGTAGGCCCCACCTCGGCCTGACAGGGGGCTGTTTCTCTCAACAGGGGAAACGCCAGGCTGGGGTCCAGCAGCAGAGGGCAGTGGGGGTCTGGGGGAAGAGGAAGATGGAGGGGTAGAGCGATAACCTCCACTTGGACGGTTGTGTGGTGAAGGCCCGCCAGGACCTCTCTCAGCTCGCTCCCGCTCCCGGTTCATCTCTCTCTGGCGTTGAGGTAATGGAATGTACTTGCCCTCCCTAAAAAGGAGGGAAATATACTGAATCCTCATCCATATTTTACACACTTAACATTATTTAACTGTTGTAGGGGCAGGGAAAACATGTAGGGAAGACAGAAACATCAGTCTATTAATTTAAGTTTTCCAGGACAACAAACAATTTTCCAGGTAAATTTACCACTTATGTCATTTTCCATGTTTTTTATTTTACTTCTAACAATCGATCAGATTTCTTGATTTGAGCTAACTGTTGTATAAAGTAGCAGTCACAACTATCAACATCCCAACAAACGAGAGGCCCCTCTCACCTGTTGTTGGCTCCCGGGCTGTCTCTGCCCCTTTCACGCTCCCTGTCACGAGGGCTCTCATAGCCCCTGTCACGATCACCACTGTCCCGCACCACAGCGCTGTACTTATCCTCCTCACTTTTGCCCTCATCATTTTCCAGGCTAACACGATGGCGATACTGGGGGCTGGATTCAATCTCACTGGCCAGGCGGGCAGCACGTGCCTCCCTCTGACGGAAGACCTCTGAGTTACCTTTCTCCAGTGGAACACTAGTCACAGGAAAAAATGAGGCAAAAAAAAAAACAAGATGTAAAGGGATGAAAGGGGTCTTTACAACAGTTAATAAAGGCAAATAAAGCTCAACATGTTCATGGTATTACCAAAATAACTTAAACTTTATCTCATTGCCCCAACCAAATTTTTTGTTTTGTTTTGTGACCTGGTAAGGATTCAGCATCTTACACATGGACACTCCCTTTTAAATTAGCTGAAGCTGACTTTAAAATTATACATTCAGCTTTGCTGCAAGGATGATTCAATATGGCTAATGAGAAGAAAAGAACTTTGGTGAAAATGTGAAAATTAGGTATGGCCAGAGTTTGTGTGTGATACTCTCTAAATAATACATCAACTGATCCAAGAAAATGTTTCCCTCCTCTTTTGTTTAAATTGTAGTGACTTGTGAGATTGGCACAGTACAAAGATAGGGCAAAAAACCTGTCACCTCCAAGTCAACAATGGCATAATTAAACTATATTGTAGTTTATGGTCCATAATACTGTAAACATATTCTTACTTTTCACTGATTACATTTATTTTGGAGAAAATTTATTTTACAATAAGGATAATATCTTGATACAATATTTACAATCTGATAGTTTATCAAGATTTCCTGAAGACAATTAGTAAATATGAACACTTACGTGTACATGGAAAGGCTGGAATCATATGTTGATGTGACTCCGTATTTCACTTCATTGTAGCGGAACATCTCATTGGCATCCCAGCCGTTGGACTGAAGAACAAAATAGTTATTTAAATGCAATGATCACTGGTGTGGTAAAAAAAAAAAAAAGTTATGTAAAACACTATTTTAAAGATTTATTTCTTTTAACATGTCATAAATAGAAAAATTGTTATAACCGATTGACTTGTAACTAATTGACTAAAGAGATTAAGAAAACCATGTTTAGATATGTGAGGTGCATATTCATTATTACATAATTATTAAACCATGTCTAAAGTCAAAGGGCATTTCTGTAATAATGTCAGTTGGTGTTTCTGTGTCTGTTAAAGAGCAACTCACTGCATCATTGTCCAGATCGTAACTCTCTCCATTGCTGTCTCCTCCCTCCCATCTCTGCAAAACCTTCTCCTTGTGTTCCCCATTGACCCGGGTGGAGCTAATGGCTGTGTCTGTGAAGGTGTCTAAAACAAAACACAAAGAAAAACATAAACTGCTTTGGCAACATTTGTGACTGTAGTCTACTCTTGGGTCTGATTCAAACATCTAAATTACATAACAATATGTCATTTTTTCCCCCCCTTTTTTTAACCATATGGCAGGCAAAATGGAATCTGGCCTTTAGTTATAAAACAGTCATGTTTACCACACAGTCACTTAAAATACTTTACTCCTTGCCACTCAAACCATGCACTTTGTCATCATTTGCAGCACTTGGGAATCTTATCAATATAAATCTGGTATTTTCTTAGCATTAACACAGCTTATGCTTACTTCACGTAAAGCCATCTTCTCTCTTTCAGAAAGAACTATTTGTCTTTTCTCAAAATTGCTTTCATTTTTTGCAGGTCTGTGAAGGACTTGTATTGTTTCTTTTTCCCCTGCTACCCCAGCCCCCAGCATGTGGGTGTCTGTACCTCTGGTAGCATAGTTGAGGTCAACGTCTCTGCAGATCATAGTCACTAGGTCTGATGGGCTGAAGATCATAGTGTCAGTGATGTCCTCCCTCCGTGGTGGGACTGACGTTGAGCCCTCCTCTTCACTTCGTTTGTGTACAGCATCCACAGCCAACTCACACTAAGGAAAAAACATTGGCACAGCAGCAGAAGTTTGACAACATTGTGGATTAGTTGACAAATTGAACAGCTTGAGAAAAGGTTAAATTTTACTCAACACGAGTTTGCCGTTATGGTGACAGGTTTGCAGTGCCTCACTAAATTGGCAGGAGGTGCGTGCCTGTGTGCTCAAACTGAGCTTCTTACCCGAGAACTTAGGGTCTTGAATATTCCTTCAAATACACTGCCATTCTTCACTCTTATGTCACAGGTGGAACCCTGAGAGCAGCACACAAATTTTGTTAAACACCTTATAGATATAACCGTGTATATAGACCTTAAAAGCCTTATTTAACCCAGTTATTTAGATCAGGCATACATCAAAAATTTGAACACAAATTGTGGATAAATTATACATGTTTGATACACTTTATTCTATGCACTTTGCATAATTCATAGCAAAATATAGCTTAAGGATGTAATCTGCCTCTTCAGAACAAAAGCAAAATATACCATTATCATACAGCCAAGTGGAAAAAAGAAAAAAACTTTTGACTTGACAAGCAACCTTATTCTGGTTTTACCTTCCATACCAGATACAGTAGATCATAAAGGAAAAGAAAGCTTCATAGCTACAGTTACCTCCAGCTATGATGGTACATGTCACAAAGGGTGATGCAAGCAAATCACTCTCTAGAATAAACTCCTCAGTCTGAGAAGACCACTGATAACATGCGAAATGACTTACCACAACAGCTGTGAGGAAATGAAGCATTCTGGCATTGTTGTACACACCCTCGAACACCTGCAGATGGAAAAGGTGTAAGTTATCCATCAAGTGAAGCTCTCACAAGACATGACAAAAAGGATTAAATAAACAAATTAAACTATGAATATCCAAAGTAACATATTTAATAGAGCAAGCTTTTATATGAATAAACATCACTGTTATATAGTAATAACATAACATGTCATATAATGCAACCATTCCAAAAGCAAATGGCCCACTGCAGCACTGATTTCCTTAAGCTTGTTTTGTACAGGAGAGTGAACAGTGACAGACAGGGTCAATATTATACTTAATTTCAATCACTCATGTTGACAGTTTTCACATATTCATGTGTGCCAGATTAAATTCAATTGTAATTTCTTGCACTCAATAAGTTCATACACAATTTCTTTTACCTCAGATTGTATGAAAATGCGGTAGTAAAACATCCATATGTTGTAAAGCATAGAGAAATAAAATGCACCAAAATGCACATATGCTGATTTCCCAGCTAAATTAATACATCTTCAGTTAGGTATTTGCATGTTTAATATTTAGTGAAAAGGAGGTGGTATGGGACCTAAAGGTAAGACTTTTCTTTGGTATGACATTTTACAATAAGTTGTGTATTTTATGCCCAACTTCAAGACTTTGATACTCACAGGGGATGACTGGAATGATGGCTTAGCAGAAGTTCGATTCCTGTGAAAAAGAGCCCAGTAACAACATGTTAAACTGCACAGAAGCAGAAGGAGTATAACTTGTTTTCAAGGCTGGTCAAGGCAATGTCACATTCCACATTGCACATATGTAGCATATAGCTGGTTAAAGAGAAGTAGACAACCCTACTCACAGCTTCAATAAGTTCTAAAAAATAAATATTCCTACAGCACTGAAAATGTATCTCTATGGTGCAAACGCTTTCACCTGTTGTGAATTTGTGCTTTGCAAATACCTTGAACTTTTTTTCGTTAGGTGCCGGCCCTCTGAGTGGCTTATTACAAAAACACTGACATCTGAACATTTCTTCAAGGAAGCACATAACGAAAACCGTAGTATTGGTTGGTAGCTCAAGGATATATTTCAGATCATTTTAAATAATAATGTTTTTTTTTCCATCAGGAAAAACAGAAAAAGGGAAACTACATCAAGTAACAAAATGGAGGAATGGCACTTTGGAGCAGTGACGTTACTTAAACAGTTTCACAATTATAAAAGGTACTTAGATCAATCTTGATATTAAATGCACCCTGAAAAAAGATTGCGTGCATGGGGTGGTATCACTGCTTAGTCACATTCACGGTTACAAAACAAAGACCGAAACAAGACTTCAGTAAACACACACTCATCTTACAGATTTGGACAACGTGTTAGCTTTTGCTGGCTACAAAATATATCCGATCTCATTATAAAGTATCCACATCCGGCATTTCTAAGCAACAGAGGTGTGTTGGTGTACATTTAACATTTTTTAAAACATCAACGTCCTTTCTGTGGCACTGACAGGCCAGATAAACTTTGCGTCGCTTGTGTGCTGATTTGCTAGTCCTAGCTTTTACTTGGACCCACCTCACTTAGCTGTCTTAGGTTCAATTTAAGAACTATGATTGGCCCAAAAGCACTGTCAATCTGACAAGGACTAATCTCATTGGTCTAGAAAGAAGCTCTATTTCCGAAACACACCCACTAAGCACACAGCGCTTTAACCGGTAGGCCTCTTAGTCACAGGACAATCCTCGGACTGTCCTGGCAGGAAATCCCCGACCTACTTACCTCCCGACCGGTGTCCTGGTGCCACTGTTGATGCCGCTGACTGGGGAAGACATACCACCGGGGCCCGAGGTTCCGTTAGAAGCTTTTCTCCCGCCTGAGCCGGGTTGCTGCTGTTGTTTCAGCATTGCGAAGCACAGGGCTTAGACAGTACCAAGTGTAGACTAACTTATAAACACTGATACCACTTGATTTGAAGTTGTTTTTAAAGCGAACTATCCTTAGCGGTATCACCGTCCTAATGAGCGCAGAACCGGTGAAACCTCAATAAGACCGGCTATTGTAGCTAATCTTGCTAACGTAAATGAAACTCAGTCGCTTGTGGCCTAAAATGTAAAGGCAGAAAAACTCACTATTTTAATTAAATTTAACATATAACTTAACAATATTCCTCCAGCTATCTGCTACGTGGTAATGTCAAAGCAAGCAACTAATAAAATGACACCAGTTTCCGTATGATTATTTAGCAATGGCTAGCTGAGTTAGCATTAGCTGTGATCCTCAAGCTCACTTCGGGCGCTTTCCCTCCGGGATTTACTTTCTTCTCTCTGTCGAGTCGCCTTAACTCCGGCACCGCTGACCCTTCCGTTAAAACTTAAGGTCTTAGCGTTACTGTCAGTTGCCTTAGGAAGTGTAAATTTTCAGGTTTCTTACTGAAAACCTGCTGCGGTCGGTCAACACCACCTCTCGGTAGGTTCACTTGACTCAATCCGCGCGCGGCTAACTGGAAACCGGCTGAAAGGGGGAGGGAGGCGTTGACGTGCGCGTGCGCTTTTGACCTAGTAGTGAGCGCGCGTACGTGAAATATTGTTTATATTGAATCAATATTTGACTTATCCCGATTTATCCATGACATAAAAAATGGATGGTTTGCTGTGTACACGTGGCAGTCAGCATACAAACATCAATAATGTTTTGATTACAAAATGTCACCTTGATATTTTAACTCCAGTTTCACCTATCACCTTTACATGATGCTTTATTGCTTGCTTTATTTTTTCATATTATTCCTGAATTCATGTACGTCTTCTGTGGAAGCTTATGCCCGGGTAAAGCGACTTGACCCAGCTCCGCGACTTTTTCTGTGCGCCTTTGAACTAGTTATTACGACAGTGTAAGCCACACACAGCATGGCAGCCCCCATGAAGAGCGTTGTGTTACAAAGCAGCAGTTTTGTAATTTTTCCGGGAATCTTTTACTTTCTCTAAATACACTATTTCCCTTTCGTCACCTGCCGAAACTGTAAGTAGTTTTCTTCAGTTTTTTTAAGTAGCAATTGCCCTCCACATACGTACATTTACAGGAAACCATTTAGGAAACGTGCTTGTGAAATTAAGTCTCAGTGTATTTACTTATCTTATTTAAAGATTAATGAAGACTACTTCTTTAAGATACAGTGCTTTGGTGTTTCCAGATTTTGTAAACCACAAGCAAATAGACCTAAAAATAAATGGTTTACTTAAAATTACATTTATTCCAAGTGCTTACATGACCTGAAGGCTGAAAAGATTGCAGTTATATCTCACACAAGAGTGGTCGTTATCAACTTGAATTCGTGGAAACTACACTGGATTTTGATCGTGACTTGTTTATATAAATTACAACAAGAATCTAAAGAAAATTTGGTTTTGAAATCCAAGTAATAATATAAATAGGCCTACTTTCTAAATAAAAGGGGCACTATAGCAAGAAGTATTACACTTTTATAAAGCTGGGTGACTCTCTGAGAGGCAGATTTTAGAGGGAATGAATGAAAGCATCACAAAAACAGTTTTCTAGAAACCTTGAGAAAGCTGGAGTAGTGGAGTAGCCCTTTCAATCTGTACCAGTCCTTCATATGTAGTGATTCATCTATTAAGCCTTGAACCTCCATCCTTTGAATGGAATAATTATCACTCTGTCCTGTTCTCATCAAGAATAATCATCATGTCCACATTAATGACCACATGACCCTTTCTCTACAGCTGTGCATCTCACATGTTGACGAAGAAGCTTCCCCGCCTGCAGAGTTTCCTGGTACTGTTTTCCAGACAAGCCAGCCACCTTGCTCGACAGCAGTATGATGTCATCGTTGTGGGTGGGGGTCATGCAGGTACCGAGGCAGCGGCAGCAGCAGCCAGAGTCGGAGCTCAGACTCTCCTGGTCACACAGAAAATACACACTATTGGTAAGAGGAAGGGCTTCATTAAAGAGACAATTTGCTCTTTACAAAAGATAAATCTCCTCCTAGTTCAATTGGTCTGTCTGAATTTAGCTTCTGTTGATGTATTGATTTTAATGGGGAACTTTTCCATCTAGGTGCTCTGTCCTGTAACCCGTCTCTGGGAGGAGTTGGGAAGGGTCAGCTTGTGAAGGAGGTAGATGCTCTGGATGGGCTGTGTGGCCGTGCAGGAGACTGGGCTGGGATCCATTTCTCCATCCTGAATCGTAGAAAAGGCCCTGCTGTGTGGGGTCCTAGGGCCCAGCTGGACCGCCAGCGTTACAGAGAATTTATTCAGGTACCCAGATTTTAAACAAAGTTTATCCTTCTCTGTCTAGGTTTCTTATCAGTGATGAATCAAAATCTGTTAATAACTTTGTCTATACCTGCCGCTCATTCAGTCTGAGCTGCTGTCCACTCCCAGGCTGACGGTGCTGGAGGGCTCAGTGGAGGAGCTGCTGGTAACAGAACCAAACCCAGAGGAGCCTGGACAGCACAAAGTCATTGGGATACGTTTGGGTACGGAGCATACAAGAGTTATCTGAATGTGTTAACCTTTACATCCTACCAGTATGGTTAGAGTTTGCAAGAGAAGCTAAAAAAATTCTAATAAATCATGGCTTGTTTGTCTTTATTTGTTTAGTTGTTCTGCTTTAACCTTCTTTAAATAAATTATATAACTATTTTCAGCTTAAAATACCTACTGCATATGAAATTTATTACCACTGTTTATAATACATTAAATTCTGTCACACCAACTTCTAAATATTAGATACATTTTTTAAGAATCTGGAGTTTTTTGACATCTGATATTGATTGCTGACAATTTGCCTATCAGTAAAATGCTCTTCTGTTGAATGAAAATTGCACTCTCAAAATTTTCAAATTTAAGTTGGTAATCGCAGATGAAAGCTGCTGATTAGTTTTCTGTTTTACCCCTCTTTTGATATCCTCTCAGCAAACGCAGGCCACTCGATCTCAGCTAGCTCTGTGGTTCTCACCACTGGTACTTTCCTGTCTGGCTCCCTCTTCGTGGGCCAAACCACGACCCCAGGGGGTCGGAAAGGAGATGCTCCATCAAGCGCTGGGCTGTCACATACGCTGAGGGAAAGGCTGGGGCTGAGGGTAGGCAGGCTGAGGACTGGTACCCCTCCAAGGATTGTGAAGGATTCAGTTGACCTCTCCCTAGCAGACCTTCATCTACCTGACAGTAATCCAACCCCCTTCAGCTTCCTCAATACACACACAAGGTGCAAGGTAAGGTTTATGTAAAGTGTTTTTTTTTCAAGTTTTTCCTCTTTTATCTCATGAAAACAAATCAAATCTAGTTTATCTGTGCAGCACATTTTAAAGAAACCACAGTTGACCAAAGCTCTGTTCGAGTAAAATCATTGTTTTGTCAATGAAATGCTAATGACAGATTCATCTCTGACCTTGAGAACACAGCATGGTGGAAAACTGTGCACCATACTTTATTTAACTAAATGAATAAAATAAAGTCCAAAGTTATGCTTTGAAGTTGTTTATTTTGCTGCTAAGAACAGCTGTGTTTGTACTAATTTTGTTTTTGGTGCCTTTATCTTAAGCATACAAGTTGAACTGGTTTGTATTTTGAGATAACAAAGGTTGTTTTCTTGTGTTAATGGGTTTATTCATCTTGCTATCTCAAGATAACAAAAGGCTGCCTTCTAAAGATACTGGAGAGCTCAGAAAATCAGCGCCTGGTTAACTTGGACCATTAGAGCAGACAATCTCAGTTTATAGTTGGAAAAGACGAGAATTTGAACGACTGAGATCTCGGCCTCAGCCAGCAGCTTCTCAAATAAAACTAATATAACTCACATATAAAGACAATATTGACATTATTTGATTGGCTATGAGACTTACAAGTCTATCAGGCTATACATAGTGACTCTCAGCGCGTCTCCACATTGCGTACAGACACCTACAGAGCATAACTCCCAACTTTTATCAACAAACCAATGGCAAAGCTAATTTAGCAAGATATCATGTAAACTTGAATAATGAAAAGAGGTTAAGAAAAAGACACACAGCTTGATGCAGCAGAGAGAGAGTGTTTTGTTTTTTTGCAGAACAAACAGTGTTTATTTTGATGTTTTTGCTACATGGCTGAACTTTTTATAGGTTGTGCTCCCCCTGCAGTACCTCTACAGTACACTAGGGGGCTACAGCCCACACTTATGGAATCACTGCTACAAGTTAAAAGAGAGAATGACCTTTTGTTTCCTTGTGGGAACAGTTAGATTATCCACGCCTGTTTTCTTGAGATAACTTAATTGTTAGGTTACAGTCTTGAGATAATGACATAAAAATAACTGCATGCCTGTTGTTTCTTACTTCACAAAAGCCTGAAGAGCAGCTGCCTTGCCACCTGACTTACACTACCCCTGGTGTGGAGAGAGTGGTGAAGGAGAGTCTTCATCTCAACTGTCACATACAGCAGGACACCAAGGGTCCCAGGTAAACACACACACACACACAACGTAAATGTTAGAGGCTGCGCATATTGTGCTTTTAAACTCAGAGGTCAGAGGTAATAACTGTCATCCATCTGTCATCACAGGTACTGCCCCTCCATTGAGTCACGAGTGCTTCGCTTTCCAGGACGAAAGCACCAGGTGTGGCTGGAACCTGAGGGGGTGACCTCTGACCTCCTGTATCCTCAGGGTCTGTCCATGACAATGCCTCCTGACATGCAGCTTCGCCTCATCAGAGAAATCCCTGCCATGCACAGAGCTGAGATCCACACACCTGGTACACTACCTGAGTCCTGTTCCATTGCATACAGTTAATGGATCTGTTTGCTAAATGTTTTCCTGAATGTTTCTTACGTTTTGGGTTTTCTAGGTTATGGTGTGCAGTATGACTTTGTGTGTCCCACTCAGCTGAGCCCAGCCTTGCAGGTGAAAAGCACCCAAGGTCTTTTTCTGGCTGGTCAGATCAATGGAACAACAGGCTATGAGGAGGCTGCTGCACAGGTAGCTGCTTTTCTTCTGTTTACTCTTCCCAGAAATCAGTGTGGGTAACAGAATGTCAACAATGTTGTTTTACTGGTCTTGCAGTTGTTGTTTGAGTGAAAATTCTTAATACTTAACCAAGCATTATATTGCATAAAAAAAGACACCTCAACATAATTAGATGCATGGAACTGCACCATGGTTAAATCATTTGTTTCGTGACACTGTTATTAAATGAAACTGACACAAACTTCTGTGATAAAAGAGACTCTTTTAACTTGAGGAAACTTCCTGTTCCTGCAGGGCCTGTGGGCGGGTGTCAATGCAGCCCGCTGGGCGCTCTCCATGCCTGCAGTGGTTCTGTCTCGGACAGAGAGTTACATTGGAGTTCTCATCGATGATCTGGTGAGTCGAGGCGTCACAGAGCCGTACCGCATGTTCACCAGCAGGGCCGAGTTTCGAACATCTCTGAGGCCGGACAACGCTGACCTCCGCCTCACTTTGAAAGGTAGGCACAGTGTCTAGGACTGACAATTAACTGTGGGCCTATTGTTCTAGTTGAGCAAAAATTAAATATATACCTCTACATGACCTTAAAAATACAATAGTATTCAGTCAGATCTAATAATTTTCACTTTAGATCTAACATTACACACTGGGAGCACACAGTGAATCCGTTTCATCTCTCAGATTTTCAAATCACAATAGAAGACGGCCTTTAGTCATGAGGGGTCCCATGAGTTGTTGTTCTACTTTCTTTTAGTTTTTCTCTTCTCATAAACATCATCCTTTGTCAGGGTTTGAGGAGGTGGGCTGTGTGTCCTCCTTACGCTACAAGGAGACTGTGAGAGTGAGAGACAGTCTGCAAGACGCACTGGCAGCTCTTCAGGCTATCACTCTGTCCACCCCCAACTGGAGAAAAAAGATGCCAGACATCGGCATGAGCGAGGCCAAGAACACCCTCCTGACGTGAGTGACAAATATTTCATCTCAAGATCCAATCAAAATCTAATCTGTGGTGGATTTGTGGTCCTGACTGCTTCTCTGTGGCTTCTGTCGTCAGTGGTATGGACGTGCTGCAGTACAATGATGTGTCCTTTGAAATGTTGGCATCTGCCTTCCCAGAGTTCCTTTCACCTTACATGGAGTTCTCACAAAGACTCAAGATAGAAGGTAATAATATTGGCTCCGTTATCCTTCAGCAGTGCCTCTAAATGTGACTTTCATCCACTCTTGATAAAATATTTCTCCTGTTGTTCAGCTGTGTACAAGCCTCACTGTGACCAACAGAGGAAGGAGATAGAGAGAATTCAGAGGGAGGAGAGCATGTCTCTCCCACAGGACATAGACTACTTCTCTCTGCCGGTGTCACTGTCACAGGAAGTCAGAGAGATTTTGGACAGAGTTCTACCCAGCACTGTGAGTCTGCACACTCACTCGATAAAATTAACTTCCGTGTCATTATTAATTCATATGAAACTGTCATCATGTATCTTTTAGCTGGGTGCTGCCACACGTTTGCAAGGCATGACTCCAGCTGCGATAGTCCATCTCCTCAACTACGTGCGTTACACAAGACTACAGGAGAGACGAACACTCAGGAACCGATCAGACCAAAATGAGGAGAGAGAAGAGGGGTTGTGTCCAGGAAACGCATCTTTACCTCAGTGAACTGATGACTCATAAAATGTCTTGTAAAAATGTATTTATTTCTAAAAAATGTACAAAGAATAAATTAGTGTTTTAACATTTTGATGTTTGACTTCAATCTTCAAAGAGTAACTACTTATATTTCAAAGCTTAATTAATTGACGTAGTAAATTGTCTGTCATATAAACTATTTCCTCAAAATAAGGAGGCCTTAAAACTGCATGACTTCCCTAATGGCTCCACCGTCAGTGATCCAACTACCTTTTGAAGAATTCTAATCCTGTTAGTAACATGACTGTGAACAGCATGAAACTCCATGTGACCCTCTCAGTGCCACTGCCATTAACAATAAAGTTCCCATCCAGTTCAGCAGTGCCTCTGGTGAAGAAACCAAATGGAAACTTCCAGTCAGGCTGAGGCGAGCTCCTTGAGGGTTCTGGGTAAACCGTAGTGTCGACAAAAGTCACTTCCGTGGTCAAAGCAATAGGAGACGACATAGGACACTAAGAAACCAAGAGGAGTGGAGAGTGTTTGTACATTTTTCATTAAAGTTTAACAATCTGTTAGAGAGAGATATTTTTTATGCTGGTCTCAATGTGCCTACCTTGAAATTTTGACACTGGAAAAGGTATTTAGCCCCCAGGATGTACTTCTGAGGAAGGTCTAAGAGACCCTGGCGGGCCCAGAGCACTTGGATGGAGAGAGAGTTGGGTAGGACACAGCCTGATTCACATGTTTCCTAAAAGAGGGAACAAAATAACTGATTGTAAATCAGAGGGACAGATGGTTTTAGATTAAAAACTGCTAGACTTTCAATACAGCTAGACAAAGCTTCATTTTGATTTAAGTCTACATCAAACTCTACACACACTCCCATCAGTTTCTGTGTAAGATAATCCCAAAACATTGCACTTAGTTCTTAACACAGCACTAAAAGACCCTGACAGCTGTACCTCCAGGCTGACAGCACACTCCTGGGTAAGGACTCTGGTCCAGTCTGGCTGGGAGCCAGAGTTCATGGCTATCACATCAGGAGTAGCAAGTCCCTGCAAGATCCCGTAAATTTCGGAACGCAGCTCTGAACAGTCATCAGATGGGGAGCTAACCGGCACATGGAGAGTAAAATGACACACGGACAATCAAATTTTATTTAGTATCACTGGTTTATGTAAGAAACATATCAATTAAAACTAGAGATGGAGATAGTGTAGACTCACCTGAATATGCAGCCACTGATGGTGTTGTGTGTGAAGCGGATGGGTTCTCGTCTGCTGGTGACAGAGGAACACTCGCCACTCTGTGACACCCCCAATATGGTCAGCTAGCCCACTGTTAAGGATCTGTGACCAGTGACTATCTCAAAGCTAGCTGGATAAATTATATAGAACCATCATGAATTCAGTTGATGATATTGTTTTTAAAAGGATACAGGCTGCACTTCTTCATTAAAGCGACCAATGACAGGAGATCCTGCACTAAGTCCAGCTGCAGGGATTGGTCCTCCTGGAGTTGGGCTGGGTGTTGCCAGCTACAACAGAGAAATGGAATTAATCTTAGTGTTTCAGTTCAGCTAATTTACTGACCAAAGCTGTGGCTTCTACATGCTACCTGGAACTGCATCGAGTGTGTCTGCAGCAGCAACTGATTTAGATCGACATCAGTCAAGATCACGTTCACGGTTGCATACAGCAGTTCCCCTCTGCCTGTGTATCCTATGGCAAACTCCACCTGTGTGAGGATCAGGATAAGGAGAATTGGGCCTGACACAATTGCTTATTAAAGAAAGCAACTGTGGGAGAGAAAATTAAAGTTTTAATCTACTCACCTCTTTCACCACATTAACACAGGAGTTGTTTTGTACACTTGGTGCAGGCCAGTCAGACAGTGGAGTAACTGGGATCTGAAACAAGTTAGTTCAGCTCCTTACTTTGGAGGAAAATAACACCATTCAGCTGCATCAACTTTTAGTGTACAGAATCAATTTTATATTGAACAGACTGCACCCCTACTGCAGTGTTTTTGGTCCTGTTTTGTCATGTGTGGCTTTGAGTTGTTTGTACAGTCAGTGACTTACCAGGAAGTCTGATACTTGTGCAGTCTCAGCTACAGGAATCTGTAATAAAAATATTGATATTATTCAACATGCTTTAGAACAATCACAGTAAACAATCACTAATCACAAAAAAGTATTTTGTGTAGGCAGACTGACCTTGACCAGACTCATATTGTAGAAGTAGGAGCGGGCATTAAGATTTGGGTCTGTGGTGCATGACTGAGGACTTAACATGCGGGTACAAGACAGAGATACAGACCTCAAGAACTCTGTGAGCAGAAGAAAACAGAAGAAAGAGTTCTTTTGTTTAATATTGTTGTGATATACTGGGGTGATATACTACTTATATAGCACTGTGTTGACTGTTAATACAGATTGTCTTTTTTTGTAATAAAACAGCAAACACATACCAAAGGACTTACAAATTCAGTTTGAACTGATAATCATTTGGGAAGCAATTGATAACAGTAAAAAAAAAAAAAAAACTGCAGCAGGTGCCCTTCAGGGACTATGGGAAATACTTAAAGGAGATAAAATGATCTTCCAGCAAAATAAGTTTTTAACTAAGGGAGTAACAAGACTTATTCCAGTAGTGACTTATTGTAACAGTACTCATCTCATTTGCTGTAAACTTACTGGCGGGATTGCGGTTGATACAAAATGCAGCTGCAGCCCCTGGAGATGGCTGACGAAGGAAACCCCGAACAGAGGGGCCAGAGAAATATGTCTGGATGACATCATCAACCTACAAAAATGAGAAGTCTTATGTATACTTAGTTTATTCAAAACACACTTTCAGCTCAGTTTAAGCACCATCTTGCACACTAAAACCTTAAATTTGACTACTTTCAACACTTAAAATACAATATTGTGTGCAGAAAAAACTGTATTTGTTTACCCTGTAAAAATCTCTGCTGTCCCTGCTGCCTGCAGGTGCTGGTGCTGAGAAATGGTATGAGTCTCCTATAGCTGGATACTGAGGTAAAGCTGGGAGGGACTGGGATGCATTATCTGTTAACAGAGGTATTAAAAAAATATCCAGATTTTATAACAGCATCAGTGGAGGTTACTTATATATCACTCTTGTAGAATTATTTGTAACATTACCAGTGATTTACCCTGAAATTATATCTGATGACTGTTAATAACCTAATGTCAAAATAAACTATTCAATGTTTTTTTTTTAATTATCATGTTCTGATTTAATCTATTTACCTTCAGGCCGGACGCAAAACAAGGAGTCAGTCACAGTGACAAGAGACGAATCCACGTTTGCCTTGAACATCAGCCATTTCTCAATGCAAACACCTGATCTGTAAAAAAAAAAAAAAAGTTTTTTTAATGCTAGAAATGTGCTTTACATGCTATAATTAAAGCGTGTGCTGAAGACTTACATGGCTTTCTGTGGACATCGAGTGAAGACTGTGCTCAAGTTAGCAACACCACAATCGACTGTGTCACAGCAGCAGCCGACGTCACAGAAATCAGGGGTTAAATCACAGGGACAACCTGAATAACATCAGAAAAGACTTGTGTTTAGACAAATCTAATTTCTGTGAAAAAATAAAGAAGTTCAAATATTTTCAGTCAAAGTTTTTAAATTTTAAATATGTTTTTGTGTTTATTGTAAATACACTACATTTAAAAATTTAAAAAGTGAAATTAAATGTTTATGACCACTGATCTTATTGAAAAACTACATCTAACTGGAAACAGCTACAATTCTGAGCTGAAACCAAAACATCTCCTAATATTTGTACTTTTGACTTTTGATCAATATTTACTTGATTTTTTTCATTCACCTATAGCCTTTGAAAACTCAAATTAAGAGTCTCTCAATCACTAGTTTCTTAAATTCATTAGCTATTACATCAGGTACCTGTCAAGAGCTCACTGTTTTAAGCATGTGGAATACAAGTTTATTATACCAAAGGGTATCTGAAACACATGATGGGGTTTGGCAAAATCAAATCAGGTCTAGTTTGCATATATTGCATATATTTGGCACCAGCATTACTTGGCCTGACGCACAAAAGATTGCAGCATAGTGAAAACAAAGGTAGCTGACTCGAAGTTTTACTTCATAAGGCAATTTCAAACGACATGAAGTATCATGAGAGGCAGAAATGAGTTACCCTCTGAAGACACCACAACTTGGACGGTAGTTGCAGGCGGAGTTTCAGTGACCAGAGTGGGAGCTTCAGACACAGTCAGCCCTGTGACTGCCGTAGAGTCCACAGTGAAGTCCACAGTAACCGCCTCAGTGGTGCTAACACTGGTTGAGTCCACAGCCTTTGTACCGCCAGGAGCAGGCGTTGGTGAGCTGAGACGCCCCCCATTAGTAGGATTGACATTAGCATTTGAAGTAACTGCTGATTCTGTTGCTGAATTTGTCAAATGTCCACACAAGACCATAAAAATTTGAATAGTAAGACACCAGTAGCAGAATTTCATTTCGTCAAAGAGACATAATGCAGCAAACTTTACAAAATCGGCAAGGTGGCAAGCTAACGTTATATTATATAACCCCTCTCTCTCTCTGTTACTCCGTATCTCTTTTGTTACAACTTCACACACATCACACATGCATCACATAAATTACAACAACGTTTTTTAAAAAAAGAAATTTAAAAAGCGATCCCTCATATGCATTTAGCTTAACACGCTAGCAAATACCACAGGGGAACAGTGGAAGCTCCTTGTTTCCAAGGAAGTTGTCACCGCAACTTCCGCTTTTACATGAAACTACCGTAAAACCTAGTTAAGAGACGAAGGAACCTTTTTTCGAACTTATATCTATGTGGCTATAATCAATAAGCTACGGTCTAATTTGAACCACTAATGCTCCATTCTGAAGAGAGATGGATCAATCAAACAGAGCAAGGTAACAGGGAGTAAAACAAATTAAAAAAGAGGTTTACAGAACATTTTGGATACGAATATAACGTCGTTAATAAAATAACAAAACCCAACTGAAACAGGTAAATATTTGTAAAAGCTGAAAATAAAATAAATAAAAATAATCTCTTTTCCCATTTTTAGAACACGCCATGCCTCTTTGTAGCCTATTTTATTTGTAACAGTTGTAACAGAACTTTTGACCTCAGAGATATTGTAACATTTCATTTAGCGTAAACTAAAAATGTGCCATATTAATAATGTAATCTGCAGTCTTCCATAGAGATGTGCACCAAACATTTCTTCCCCTCAATTTTGTTTTTGTATATAGTTCATTTTTGTTTTTGTATGTGGTTCACTTATGTATATGTCATTGCATCAACTGCATTGCATTGACTTTGAGGAATAATCCAGAGTACACCGATAATAAATCTGATTGGAGCTGTTTTTTCGACACTTAACTCCCATGTCTACTCCATATTTTTAAAACTCCTGTTTGCCATGTAAAGATATACTTGAAACAGCTAGGAATGAAATCACACTTCCTCTGTTAATTGTAAAAAAAAAGTTTCTTTGTTTGATAATAGTTTATCAAGAAAAACACCAAAA
>JAPZDV010000014.1:10831484-10885180 GCA_029814665.1 Acanthurus lineatus | reverse complement strand
TAAAAAAAAAGTTTCTTTGTTTTTGTGTTGGAAGTACATATGTCATATTTTATTTTGTTTGCACAAGTTAACAGTGAGATCATTTGTGTTTATTTGTCCCAAACAGCCACAATACTTTGCTGTGCATTATCTGTAAGCTAATGAGCAATGAAATGCAGGCACAAAGGATTTGCGTTTGTGAGTTTGAGTTCAATGCAGCCTCTGTTTGAACTCAGTAATCACCAAAGACTCTGGTCCCTTATTTTCTCCAATCAGTCTCCTCTAATGACATGGACTCTAATAACTATGTTTATCAGTGACCCTGAGTTATCATTGTACAACCTCTCTGGTCTCTGCCTTGTGAGCAGAGGTGTGTTCAACCCTTTCAGTGTGTATAAATCCACTAATCTAAATTTATGTTTCAATTCTTCATTTTCTGTCAAAAAAAAGTTTTAGCAAAAGTTAAACAGTTTCACAATACAATTCCAATGATAAATGTCTCAACAGATTGCCTATTCTCTGTGTTGTTTGTTTAAATCCTGCCTCCATCTCTCCCAGCTGGTCTTGTGTCTACATGGCATGCGATGCCAAAGACAATAAGGTGAGCTCCTTGATTGTATGAACCTGCCCAGCCTAAGCCTGTGCTTTTCAGAGTTTCATTCACTAGTAGAGTTCATATGAGGAGAGTATATTGTGTAAATGTAACTGCAGATTACATAACATTTGTCACTGCCATGTTACCTATAATTCAACATTTGGTTATTACTCAAACAAAGCTTCCAGTAGGCAGCTTTTTGGCCTCATCACACTATGGGGAGATAGGTTTTTTTTTTAAATTTATTTTACTGTACTGGTTTTGTCCATGAGACACCCTATATGCCTCAGTGGTCATAATGAGATTAACAGTACCCTGCAAAGCAGCAGACTGCACTGAGGCAGAGGCAAACAAAATGTTCCTTGAGATTTACAACGCATATCTGAAGATTTTTTTATTTTCTTTGGGTTTTGGTTTTTTTTTTTTAATTTTCATTTATGAGGTGAACCATACTTCCATCAAAATTGTGTTGTTGTTGTTTTGGATAACCAGGTTTTGCTTACTTTGTTTACTGTATTTTATTAGCAAACTTTTTAATGACTTAAAACTGCCAAAAAATAGAGAAAGTTTAACAGGTCTTAAATAACTGCTACAACTGACACTATTACCACTTTACCACTACTGCTACTACTATCAATACTCTATTAGTCAGAGTAATAGAAAATATTTTGACAATTGATTATTTTGAATTATTGTGCCAACATGGAGTTTCTATCTCTAGTATGAATGCTGGATAGAAAATTATTCCCTTTGTAGATGTGCTTATCTTCTGCTTATGTTCTTATTGCCTTAGATCTGCTGAGGCTACTGTAACAAACAGACCTGGCTGCCAGTGGTTAACTGCAGCCAGATGAACAGTGTGTCAGAGGTGAACGCATTGACAGTAAACCCTTGTCTGCACTCATACTCCTTTGACGTCTGTGCAGATTTACAAATGTAAAATGGGGATATACAAACATAGCCTGACCTAAAGTTCATTCACTGTTCTCTTCCTCCTTAATCTTTAATGGTTCAGCACTGTTGTTTTATTAATGAATCTCATTTGCAACAAGAAATTCTGCAGACTTGTCGTGAGAAAACTCAGTGCTACCAGATGTGGGTGGGCTTTTAAAACTGCACAGATTTGAATCATGGCATTGCAGGAGCAGGCAGATCACTATCAGCTTAACCAGATAATGTAATGTAAACACAGAACATAATGTAAACACGGGTTCTGTGCCACGTCTGCTTTCACTTTTAACAAATGTGTTTTTCTATTAAGTTATCCAAAGAGTTGGATATTAATTCAATACAATGCTTACAGATTTGTTGATGAATACAATGTACAAAATCTAACATTATGTGACATAATTAAAAGCAAAGCAAAATTAAACTAAACTACTGTTTGGTTTACATGACATTACTTTCATTTTAGACATGTTTATGTCAAAATTTCCTTTTTCTGAAGTCATTTGTCATTAAATTATTATTATTATTATTTTGGATAGTAGTGTCTGTTGCAAGTGTAACTAATGCATGTTTGTTTGCATGTTGGCTAAAGCAACAGTAAAGCCTGTGAAGGAATTTCTCTAACCCACTGGGCATTTTTACCTCTTTGTCTGCCACTATGCTTCTTTACACTTAAGTAAAGTTGATGGCTGAGTCACACAGTCCCTTTGTTTTAATCAATGCTGGGTCTTGCAGTTATTTGTGCAAACTATCCCTATCTGCCCTCACCATAGCAACCAAGGCCGAGGGTGTGAATGTTTTTGTTCTAATACCCAGTATGATCCTGAAAGTGCACAGCTGATCATCCTGTTCGTGACGCCAGTACGTGAAGGAAAAATTTGATCAAAAATGAGCTGGAAGAAATGAGGAGGTCAGGAGACAGTAGATGTCTTACGCAGAGGCATTTATTGCAGAACTCAACGTGGGGAGATCAGTACTAGCAACATCCAAAAGCAATCATGAGTATTGCCACCACCAATCTTAGGCTGTCCTGTGTGTAAGATGTATTTAAGTCTTTGTGTCCTTACATGTCACCAGTCCTAAATTACCTTTCCAAAAAAGGTCAAGCTGTACATTTTCAGGATCTTTCTGAGTATCAGAACTTAACATTCATACCTTTGGCTTTGGTTGCTATGGCGAGGGTAGATAGGGATAGTCAGCAAAAATAACTGTAAGACGCAACATTGATTATAACTGTGTGACACAGTCATCAACTTTGCTTTACTTAAGTGTAAAGATATATAGTGGCAGACAAAGAGGTAAAAATGCCCAGGAGGTTTTAAAAATTCCTTCAAAATCCCAAAGTCATTCTAAATCAGTAAAAAGAGGATGCCTCCATAAAAGCTTGTAAACTGTAAACCTGATGCTATAAAACCTGCCCTTTGCTCATTATTACCTTTGACCCCGGATGTCTGTGTATGTGTTATTTAATCAAAACCTATGAACATTTCTGTTTCTTTGTGTCCTTATTTGATATCTCTCTCTTAAAAATATTCTCCTAATTTCTTCTTATTATTACTGGCTTTTCAAACCCTAGTCCAGATTTCAACATTCAGCCTTTACTTGATTGATTTATATCAAAATTCAAACACAGTCATTTGGGTTTTTGCATTTTAAAAGCTGTCTTTTGTTTTGAAAAGAGGACTCTGTTGATTAATACATGAGTCAGCCAACAGTGGAGCTTATTTTCAGGGAAAATATTGATTTTATCTTTGGCAGGATATTGAATGGAAATCCTGGAATGTAAAAATAAACAGTCACTTTGAGCTGAAAAGATCATTTAACTCTCAGCACAATTCCCACAGCATTCATTCCCTGTCCAACTGCATGTTTACACACCCAAAAATCAATTTGTTTCCTGAGCAAGCTGAAATAAATCATGTGTCAAACTGTTTTATTTTGGGTCTAAAGATGTATTTCAAATGGGAGAGCATTTACACATTTTGTGTCCCCAAAAAAGTAGTCTCTTTTTGTAATAATCACTGACACAAATTTCATCCTCTCACACGCTGTGACCAAGTAAGTAACAAGTGATAAACAAGTAATTCCTTGGGAAAAGAGCAATAAACAGGAGACATGAGTGAAACAATACAGTTTTATTATAACCATTATTTTAATCTGTTAGATTCAATGAGGTATAAATTTGTTTGTGTGTGTGTAGAGCTCTTTCAATTAGTTCTCTTATTAATTCTCCAAATCAGAGGGAAAGCAGGTAAATCAAGAAAAAGCAGTAGAAAGCAGATACATTTGTATTGAGAAAAAGTGGAGTTCATACATAACTGGAATGTTACGCAAGTGCACTCTAGGGTAGACTTGCAAGTCTCAATGATCGCAGGCAGACGGAAACATGGTACAAGCACTCAGACTTCCAGGCTTTACAGACAGAGAGATAGAGTGAAAAACACAGTTCAGCACTCAGACTTCAGCTGGGAGTTCAGGAGGGAAGGCGGTTGGATTAAGGCGGGGGAGAGAATTTAGGCTGAAAACCGACAAGAAATCAAGAGGAAGTGTAATCAAAGCCACGAGGAGGAGACAATGTCAGAGTGACGAGGTTAGATAAACACTGATTAAACGCCTTTTGCATTTGCACAGCTGGAATTTATGGTGTATAAAAGCTAATCACCCGTAAACAGTGGACAAAGCACCAAAAGTCGGCAAAGAGGGAAGCTGCTGAAGTTAAGACCGTGCTGGCCCTCGCTCGAACCATTTCACAGCTAAAACTTTGGTCCCAGATTTTGGATTTCCTACAGTGAACTTTTTTTCAGACATGTCGGACGACAAACCGCTGTCTTTCCACGATGCCATTCTGAAGGCTGGTGATTCGTTTTATCGATTCCCTCTGATTCCAGTCAATGGGGTCTCTCTCATGAAGCCTATAGCTGAGAACTGGGACGCCATCAGTGCTTTCCGTCCTGACCCCTCGGACCTGCTCATCGCCACATACCCCAAAGCAGGTACTGTCTTCTACAGATGTGCGCTTTGCTCATGTACAGAAAATCCTAAGTGAGAAATTAAGCGTTAAATTTTTGCACCTTATGTATTTTTATCAATATCCTGTAAGTTTTCATACAGTTGGCAGCAATGGTTAATGGTAACTAAGTGGCATTTACAGCAGTTCAAATTTGAGATTCTATTCTGGGACTTAAAATTAATTACCTTCTGAGCTTTCAGTTTTAAAAAAAAAGATAAATATTGCGCATTATTATGGATTTTACCTGCAAATTTAATAGAAAAGAATTAAAAAGCTCCACTTTGACATAATATGTTAATGCTTAACATTAATAATTATCCAATAAGATGATATATGATTGTGTAAAATTTACATGATTCGGTCTGGATACGGGTACTTCCTTTGATACTTTTGCACCTTTTAAAAAAACACATTTTATTTTCTAATGAAACTTGCAATGGGGGACTTCAACAGTGCAACACTGCCACTTTTAGTGGGAGTGTTGATAAAGAGCAAATACAACAGAGCATAGATTGTGAGGAACACATCATGTAATAAATTAGACAAAACAAACAGGAAATCAAAGAAAAGTACATGAAAAAAATGAATCCTTTAACCCAGCAGTCATTCCACACCAGTCCTTTTGAAGAGGGAAGGCATTTAATCTATCATTACAGAGCAAACCTGAATCTTTTAAGGGGCAGGACACCCCAGGAAATATTTAGTGCTTACACATTTTAAGTAATATAGTGGTTATATGAAGAGGAGAAGGTGAACAAACTGGTGGAAAACAATATGTGGAAAGATTCCCAATCGTTCAACTCAGTGTTTATTTTTTTGTTTGGTTTCGGGACATCAGGGACCACATGGTGCCAGGAAATAATTGACCTGCTTCTTCACAATGGAGATGCTGAGGCCTGTCAACGAGCCCCTATACCCATGCGCAGTCCTTTCCTGGAGATCAAATCCCCACCACCCATCCCCTCAGGTATGTATTTATATTTTTCTGATTTCATGCATTTTTTGTGTTTACAAGATTTAATTGAGCCTGAATCTATCTTGGTACTAGAACCACATTTCTTAAATAAATTCAAATTTATTTCCATTTCCACTACACCCATCATGTGACCACCCTTATAGTGCCCAGTGACACCCATTCCCAGGGGTGCCACTGGGTACTACAAGTGACTTTTTAGGTGCTTAAAAACGAGGATAACACCCTGCACCAAATCCTCTGTCTTTAAAATGGCAATACCTCCTTCTTAGTGTATTAGAATGGGACATATTTCGTAAGAATAACATGAAACCTGAGAGAGCATGAAGCATTAAAAGTCTTTCACCTTGAACTTATGTTTCAGGTCTTGATCTCCTGAAGGAAATGCCCCCACCTAGACTTATAAAAACACACCTTCCCTTTCAACTAGTTCCTACTGCATTTTGGGAAAACAAGTGCAAGGTAAGACTCAATAAGACAACAAAATCCTGCAAGAAAATTTATTCCCCACTGAACAGGCTCAGTGTGTGATAAAAAGGCTTCATGATAAAATGCACACTGATAGGATGGGAGGTGAAGAGCATAAGCTATAAAATTTCCTTATAAGGTTACTTATTCTCTGTATTGTTGTATAAAGGCTATCTACGTGGCACGCAATGCAAAAGACAACATGGTGAGCTACTACCACTTTGATTGTATGAATAAGACCCAGCCTGAGCCAGGGCCCTGGGACGGCTACATCCACAAGTTCATGCGAGGAGAGTGTAAGTGGATTAAATCACATTCCTGAGTGTCATGTTGCTTTAATTGAAACCAGTTATTCCTGTTTGCCCAAAAGCTCAACATGGCTGGCACACTTACCTTATTCAGCGATCAGAGGTTGTTGTGTATTTTAAAGAATGTAATGGGTTCAAGTAGCGGGTGATTTTTGAGATCCGAGACACCTTAGAAATATGATACATTTCCCTCACTTGACAGCTTTTACCAATGAGAAATCATGCCTCAGTGACCATGAAGAGTAGCACCCTGTTGTGAGTGAAAGTGATGCCAATCAGTAGAAAATTTTTCTTTAAATCTGGGAAACAATTTTAACTCATATTTACAATAACTTACTTTCGGTTTATTGAAATCAATGGCTTTAATGGGCAATGAATCAATCACTAATGCTTAATAGATCAGTTTTAAGAGATTAACGAGAACATATTTTGGGTTGCCAATTTTTGAAAAATCTCTCTATTTGTATTCAACATCTTGAAGCAGGAAACTTGATTTGTATTTGCTGTTTAACTGATCATAGGTTGTTCCAGTGGACAGCTTGAACCCTCAGCTGGAAGAGGGCTCCATAAACACCGGAAACAATAAGCATTTGAAACTGCAGAACTAATAGACTGTAAAATCATTTAACAAAACAGTTTTTTCGACTGCCCTCATGTGGCCAATAGAAATCATGTATTTCTCACTTCTTAATTAGCTAACAGCAAAAGTGTTTGATATTTCTGTAGTTACAAAGTTTGGTTTTGAGTGATTAATAAGGGTTTTTGTTGTAATTCATCAAACCAGAAGTTGCAAGATATTAAAGATGTATGAAAGCTGTTATTACTAAATGGATTTTGCTTCACATCCCTGATCCTGAAGGTAATAGATTACTGTTAACAGGTATACAACCAGAGAGATTTTTCTAACCTGGCAACCTATTAAATATATTATTATTTTACCTATTGAACCTGTTTTTAAACCTATGAAAATGAATAAATGACTTATCAACAGTGATAAAACATCAGTTAAAAGGGTGCATTGTTAGAGAGTAAAACCAATACCGATCAAGTGACTGCCATATAACAGTCGACCCATCATATTTACATTCAGTCTGTGCTCCGTAGTCACGGCTGGCCAAACCTTTAACTGGACTGGGAGTAACATTTACATGAAAGTTGCTCAATGAATTTGGTTTCTGCAGTGGCATGGGGCTCCTGGTATGACCATGTGAAAGGTTACTGGGTGGAGAGAGAGAAGAAGAATATCCTTTACCTGTTCTATGAGGACATGAAAGAGGTAAGGAGGACACACTGACCTGTCAACATGGACTCAGTATGAACAAAGCATCTTGTACAGACTTTTCCCATTTATTTTTGCTTCTGCAGAATCCTCGCCGTGAAGTGGTGCGCCTCATGAAATACCTGGACCTGTCCCTCTCTGATGAGGTCATCGACAAAATTGTGGAGCTCACGTCCTTTAAGAAAATGAAAGACAACCCAATGGCCAACTACTCCTTTGTCCCAGAGCCTGTTTTTGATCAGTCTGTCTCCACCTTCATGAGAAAAGGTGCAACAATCTCCTCCTTTTATCCAGAAGAAAGATATTGATCCAAATACTTGAAGGCCTAACATTCAAAATTAGAAAGAGGGGCTTGCAAAACTTTTTACAATGCAAGGGCGCCCCCTAGAGCCTACTGAATTTCTTTTGCCTTTTGCTTGCCATATTTTAAACTATGAGAACCTCAAGCTCAATTAAGCTGAAACAATCAGTCATTTATTTGACTGGGTTATAAATAAGAACTCATCGGTCATTTTTTGGATAATTGCTCCATCCTTTAGGTAATTTTCAAACAAAGTTTTCCGAAATTTGTTGGTTGTTTTCCAATCTGAAGATCTGTTGTTTTTTTATGAGCTTGTGCTATAATCATTGACTTTCTCTCATTCATTCAATTCATAAGCCAAACATTTTAACAAATTAAGTGAGAAGCTAATTTTCTGATTAATTGATAAGAATAATAGTTATTAGTTGCAGCCCAACTGTTAAGGAGGAAATGATTAAGACCTTACTTCTCAGTTACTTTCTTATTGAAACATAAAGAGTTATTGATTCTTATATCTTACACTTTTGCTTTCTCTTTCTCTACAGGCGAAGTAGGTGACTGGAAAAACCATTTCACACCTGAGCAATCAAAGATGTTTGATGAAGATTATGAAAAGCAAATGAAGGATGCCAACATACCATTCAGAAACCTCATCTAACAGATTTGAGGTTTTGCAAATGAGCGCAGCTCTGCAAACCAAAGACCAATGAACTGACACTTGGCTGCAGTCAGACGGCAGAAATGCTGCCAGGATATGAATACACAAGCTAAAAACCAAACTACAAGAGAGTAAAAATACATCAGTTTGGTCACTTGTCAAGACTGAATGTGAACCACAGTGATCACTGCACCTTCAGAGGACAATCATCCATATATATGTTTAAAAATGTCAATAAAAATGTGCTCCACAATACAGGTACATGAGTTTGTAATCATCACTTTATTGCAGCTTATCACGTAAACAATATATAAGACCAAAAGTGTTGTGACTGAGTGGACATGCCCATTTTGTGTCATGAGACCTCCAACAAAGTCTGCTGACTGCATGGAGCCTATAGAGAGCGCTGGCAGCTGGAGGCATGTTGTTTTTCTGCCCATATGAAGTCATTTTGCAACCCTACACCACACTGTACAGAGCCCAGCCAAAGCAGGGAGGCTGCACGAGACATGAGCAACAAAGACTAGAATAAAAAGAATGAGCTGGAAAGTCAATCATATGAAAATGGACAGAGAACACAAAAAACACAACAGCTGAGAATATCCAAGTTTAACAAAAAATCACTTTTAATACATACTTTATTTCTTAGAATAAAATCTTAAATACTTTAATACTTTATCGGCAGGGACGCTTCCCTTGTTTTAATTCAATCTCCTTCCTTATATAGAGGCTGTATTTATGTAAATGTATTTTTTTGGTTTTATGTTTTTTTTTTTAACATTTTTCTGTTTTCTCCTCTCTCTTCTATTGGTTGGCTCACTATGGCTTCCCTCTTTGGTTTGATCGTCTTCTCTCTCTTCTCCGCCTCTTTCTCTCCAACCCTTAAGATTGTCTTCTTCTACATCTCTATTTAGCTTCTGAACCTGAACCTGGAGAAGAGAAATATATGAATCAGCCAGGGAAAGGACTTTAGGATACACAACCAGGCCAACACTGGAAACTGACACAATGACCATTCTGACAAATGAAACAGACAGACACTTAAACTATCTTCACAGACAAACACATTATGCCATGAAAGTCCAGCTGTTGGAACTAGTCTCACCAAGACAGCATGAGACAATCTATCATAAAAAAACTTCAGGATGAGAAGTCAAATCTGATCAAAGCAGCAAGCAAACTAAATTGGTATCAGCAGTGAATCACCGAGACTATTTGTTTTTTAAATCTATGCTTGAGGCAAAATATACAATAAAATTGTAGTCTTTACAAGAGAGAATCATGTAAAGAACTCAGGCCTGGGTCAAACCAGTTTTAAATATTTTAAAGTTGAAGCTCCAGCTGGATTGGATTAGTTTTCCACCGAACTGGGTGGAGTTGGATTGTAAACCACAGTGTGGATTCTTTCTTTATTGTTTAAGATCAGTGAATAGCAGAAATTATAACCCTCTCGGTTTGAGGAAAAAGACAAACTGTTAAATAAGAAAATTAACAAGCAAATGTAGCTTGACCAGGCCTGAATGATTAGCACAGTGTCAAACATCTGCAGGAAGCAAAATTCTCTAGGACGGAAAAGTATCTCATGACAGCTTTGACAATACATTTGAAAATACCCAATAAACACAGATAACAGCAGCTCAGAAGTGGTGAATTTGTTTTCTGAGGCCTCACGAGCCAGTGTGACATCATAAATAACAACAAACAGAAAGTGCACAGAAGGACATCAGATGCAGATGGCAGCACTGAGAAATCTCCCCATTCATTTGTCATTGAGCCTCCTCATCAGTTTGTGGCAGATGTTCAATAATTTTTTTCAGTTGTATTATTACATTGTAGGGAGAACCCAGAAATCCACAGCAACAGGAGAGGAATAATATAAACTAAGATACACAGCAGACACCAGTGATGACGGATTTACATAAGAGCAGGAACATAAGTGACAAACGAAAAACTATACTGACAAACACAAAAACTATAGATACACAATGATAGGCATAGAGTACCTTCCTTTAGTTACAGGCTAATGGTGGTGGTTGGACTGACTTTAGTCTGGAAGTCAACAAAAAGGGTTAAGTGAGTTAATGATGAATGGAGACAGGAGGGAGTGATGAGAGAGATCAGGCAGATGAAAAACAGACATTATGGAATTTATCATGGATTAAAAGAGATGATAGGATGAAATTAAATGAAAGTACAAGATGAAGAAAGATTACACCCAGTAATGTATTAATGAATAATTAACAAAACAATTAAAGTATTAATAAATTAAAAATTAAAGTATTTATAAAGTGATCAGAACAGTTACTTTAGGAAACAAGGTGCATATTTTTGCTGACATGTTAGAGTGATTGCATAAAAATGCAAAGGGACTTACTCTCGACGTAGTTGCGAGCAACAAACTTCAGCACTTCATCAATGGCGATGACGGGGAAGGAAAGCTTCAGGACCATCAACCACTGTTCTACGGTCAGATGGGTCAACTTGAAGATCATCTGAGGGACAGAAGAGAGTGGGAGTTAAAAATTACACGTCACAAGGGGATAATATGTCAATATCATTCCTTATCCTGGGAGATTTTACACACACAGGTGTTAAATCAAATTCCAGGGAGCAATGGTGGCTGACTTACGGGAAGAGGGTCAACATAGATGATCATGAAGTGCAGAGACATGGAGAGGGTCATGGCGGCAAGCAGCCAGAAGTTGCTCCATGGGGGCATGCGCACCAGAGACTGGTTTTCAGACAAGCTTGAAAAAGGAAAAAAAAAAAGTTATGAGAATGAACATGAGGTGGATTGTCATTTAAAAAAGTATGCACAGGAGTTTGTTTTTTGTTTACCTGTTGAGAGCGTTGCACATCTCGATGGTGACCAGCACAGACAGGGCCATGGTCATGGGAGGAGCAGCCTCAAAGATCTCACAGTCGATGCCAGTGAAGTCCTCGTTCTCATCGTGGCACTGCATGAAGTGGGACTGCACAGAGAGGAGGTGAGGTCACACAGTGTCCTCATGTGAGCGATTTTAAGACACAACGGGAAAGAAAGACGACTACTTACCAGCTGGTGGTAGGTGACACCAGGGCCGGTGTGATCATACAAGAACCACCAGGCAGCACCACCAACAGTTGCAGCACCGACGTATCCTGTTAGGGAGAGGTAAGAGCTTCAGCGTAGGCAAGTGTTTTTCCGACGTTTGAACAAAATCAAAGTACACAAACCAAGTCCTACGTACCACCAATGGCCATGTATCTGAAGAACAGCCAGCCAGAGATCAGGGGCTCCTTGGGGGAACGTGGGGGCTTGCCCATGATGTCCAGATCAGGGGGGTTGAAGCCCAGAGCGGTGGCGGGCAGACCGTCAGTCACCAGGTTGACCCACAGAAGCTGGACGGGGATCAGAGCCTCGGGCAGACCCAGAGCAGCAGTCAGGAAGATACTAAGAGAGTGCAAAGAGAAGAGACAGAACAACCAGAAGAGTCAGCCAGAGGCACGATGACAGATGGCTGAAAGATGGCGCTCAGGTGCAGATCAGGGGTGACTGTTCCACCACTCACCAGACGACCTCACCGACGTTGGAGGAGATGAGGTAGCGGATGAACTGCTTCATGTTGTTGTAGATAGCTCTGCCCTCCTCAACAGCAGCCACAATGGAAGAGAAGTTGTCGTCAGCCAGGACCATCTCAGAGGCAGACTTGGCAACGGCAGTGCCAGAGCCCATGGCGATGCCAATCTCAGCCTTCTTCAGGGCAGGGGCATCGTTCACACCATCACCAGTCTGGAAGGGGAGGGGAGGAAGTCAGATTACTCTCACACTGCACACATGTATATAAACATGTATTACCACACTGAGTCTCTGTTTTGAGTTTAGGTTATTTCATCTGCTGCCGAACTCTCACCATAGCAGTAATGTCATCGTAACCCTGCAGGTACTCCACAATCTTGGACTTGTGAGATGGCTCAACACGGGCAAAGCAGCAAGCCCTGCGCACGGCCTCGGCCTGTTCATGAAGGGGCAGATCGTCAAACTCACGTCCGGTGTAGGCCTTGCCAGAAACATCCTCATCCTCACCGAAGATGCCAATGCGACGGCAGATAGCAATAGCGGTTCCCTTGTTGTCACCTGAAAATGAAAGAAAGGTGAAGTTTGGTAGGGAGTCAAAATGACGGATTTTGGTGGGAGGTGAAATTTTACCTCACAGACTTGAGGAAACAGTAGTTTAAATTCTTTAGATATAAATGGTTACAAAGGATGTTTTAACAACTACTCTACAAGTAACAGAGGTTGTATCACATCACAGGAAATTCTGTAATGTAAGACAGATCTGAAATATACTGTAATTATTGTGTAATTGATAAAGAAACATTATATTTACAGGACAAATTACTTTTTTAAAGGAAAATTTAATATCCTGTATACTGTATTTACACTTAAGGCAATTATACATTACATAAAAATACATTCAAATTTGATGACATATTGACCAAAAATGTAGCTAACCATGATTTTTATTTGCTATGTAAAATACACAGTTCATAACTCATCATATAATGGGGGTGAATGACAAGTTTTAGGCCTAAGGCACATTGAGATGAGTTATGCAGTGATCATTACAGACCTGGGTAGCTCAGTTTTTTAAGTGATTGTGCAGAAAGTTTGATGCTAGTGACTTTTGAGGTTTTTCTGTTTTAGGTATTTAAAAAATGCAAGTCAGCACAGTATCAGTCTTTGAAAGACATTTGTATCTGCCATGTTTGAGTTGAGCATCTAACTTTTTGTTCCCTATATGTCCCCATGGACGTCTATGGGGGATCCTCTGAGACAGAGTTGGCAGATGACTTCACGACAGCTGATATTGTCCATTTTCTCAGACATATTTGGCGTATTGACAATTTGCCCAACCCATAATACTAACCAGTGATCATAATGACACGGATTCCAGCAGCTCTGCACAGCTCGATGGAGCCAGTGACCTCCTTACGAGGGGGATCCAGCATACCCACACAGCCAACAAAGGTCAGGTCGGTCTGTGGAGAGGAGCATGAAATGGAGTCATTCAGTCCAAGTTTCCACATGTAGCTACATGTTTCAGTGTCTGGTCCATCGAGTTGTTTACCTCGTAATCGGCAAACCTAGTGGAGTCCTCAAGGTTCATCTCATCCAACTTCAGAGGGGCATCACGGGTGGCAAGGGCCAGGCAACGCAGGGTGTCACGGCCGGTACCCCAGTCCCTGATGACAGCCATGATCTTCTCCTTGATGGCATTGGTCAGAGGCACGCGGGTGGTGCCAACGCGTACGTAGGCGCACCTGTCAATCACACCCTCGGGGGCACCCTGTGGAGAAGATCAGGATGATAGCTTTGTGTTATGTCGAATGCCTCACAGTGTCTGAACAAAAGCTGTGAGAAAGTGAAAAGCAGTAAAGAAAACTTGCCTTCACAAACATCTTGGCACCACCATCACCCTTGGTGGGGGTGCAATACACAGACATGGACTTCCTGTCACGGGAGAACTCCAGAGTGACGTTCTTCTTCATGAGCTGCTTGACCACCTGTTGGAGGACAGAGAGATAAAACGGTTTGGCCTCATTTACACACTAAAATCTATTTCTGTGTAACAGTTAAGACTGTTTGTTTAACTTGTTTTATTTTTTTATTAGATACATTGACAATAAACACGTGACTCATCCTTGACATGTGCAGATAGCAGGAGGAAACTTACGGTGCAGCAGGCGTTGGCTCTCTCAATTCTGGACAGGTTCTTCACGTTGCTGTTGAACACGTTCATCTTCTCAACCAGGCAGGACAGAGCAGTCTCAGTAGCCTCACCAACCTTCTCGTAGGTCTTCTTGGCCTGAGGAAAAAGATGGCAATGAATGATAGAAATGGCCACAATGTGGAGGGCAATGAGGTCGCAACATGGCTGATATTTTGCACATCTTTACCTCATTATAGTCCAGAGAGGAGTCGTTGCAAAGAGCGCAGATGGTTGCAAGCTCAACAAGGCCGTCATATCCACTGCAGTTGGTCTTGGCACCTCCTTGGGAACTGAAAGATAAAGAGAGAATTACAAAACAATAAGATATGGTTTATGTGCACTTGAATGTATAACTGATGCTGGATTTGAAAGAGGGCCAAAATAACTTACACCTCGCCTTCAGGGGTGTACTTGGAGCCAGAGATATCGAAAGCATCAAGTTCAACATGGTCGCCATCAACAGTCTTGATGATGAACATCTGTAGCAGAGGGGAGAGAGAAAGTTTTGTGGAATTTGAGGTAGTTTTGTCGACAAACTGTCAAAGATATCATTTCTTTTTGAGTCTGACTAATGTTGGATACCCACCTTGGTCACACACATCTGGTTGGTGGTGAGGGTGCCAGTCTTGTCAGAGCAGATGACGGAGGTGCAGCCCAGGGTCTCCACAGAGGGCAGGCTTCTGACGATGGCGTTCTTCTTGGCCATACGACGGGTACCGAGGGCCAGGCAGGTGGTGATGACAGCGGGCAGACCTGAGAGCCGAAGGTGAAAACTGTGAGTGTGAATAAACAAGACATCGAGGTAAAAACAGTCACTTCCTGGTTTGCTGTCGTGCTTCCCTCACCCTCAGGGATGGCAGCCACAGCCAGAGCAACAGCGATCTTGAAGTAGTAGACGGCACCGCGGATCCATGAGCCACCGTGGACGGGGTCGTTGAAGTGGCCAATGTTGATGGCCCAGACAGCAACGCAGATCAGGGAGATAACCTTGGACAGCTGCTCACCAAACTCATCCAGCTTGGCCTGCAGGGGAGTCTTCTCCTGCTCGGTGGCAGCCATCTGGTCACGGATCTTGCCGATCTCAGTGGAGACTCCGGTGGCCACAGCAACACCAATGGCCTTGCCAGCAGCGATGTTAGTACCCTGTAGAGAAGTGAAGGAGAGAAAAGTAAGAAAACAGGCCGTAGACAGGAAATACAGTGAGAAAAAAACAGAGAGGCAAAAACGTTGCAATGGTGAAGATGAAATATTGATGTTGGTGAGGCACTTACAGAGAAAAGCATGTTTTTCTTGTCCTGGTTGACAGCTCTGGGGTCGGGAACAGATTCAGTGTGCTTGATCACACTGACAGACTCACCTGGCAAAGAAAATGGGAAAAATTAACCTTAAAACTGCAAACAGGGGCACGTTAGAAAAACACATATTAGGCAGATCTAAGTTTCTTGAAAGCTTACCAGTAAGGATGGACTGGTCAACACGCAGGGTGGTGGACTTGATGGTAACAATCCTGATGTCAGCTGGGACCTTGTCACCAACTGTGGGAATCACAGAGAGAACATCATTAAAATGAATCTTTGTTATTATTTTATGAAATAGAGTTCATAAATTGATCATATTCACTTTCAAACATGTAGTGACTTTAAACTGTAGTGACAGTGTTTATTTCTGAACCACTTTCTCTCAGGAAATTTTTTATTTTCAATTATTTTTGCACCTCCAAAAAAATTTCAAGTGACCCGAATAGTTGTAAGTAGATTGTAATGAGGACCCTGACGGAAAAACAATTTCTGACAGAAAAATCATTTTTAAAAAAGCATTCATGGCATAATTAATTTCAAATTTAGGCTCAAATGCTAATAACTGTCTAGATTTAATTAGTGGAATTTATAATCAGTGGAATTTATAATGAGACAACCAAAACTGACGCACATATGGTCCAATGAGAATGAGGCACACTGGGTGGGGGGTGGGGATAGCCAGCTAGAGGGGCAACAGGTGTACTCTGACAAATGTACAGAAGTGGGCAATGGCAAAGAGGGAGAAGAGGTGCGGCAGGTGCTGGTGAGGGTATTTATACTCCTGATTTTGCTTTCCTTCAGTCAGCATGTTTTCACAGCCGTGCTGCTCCATCCTGCCTCGCTTACATTGCCTTAAAAAGACATGAGGCTTTGCCATCAGCCTTGACCAGTAACATATAACCTTAGTTTGTGTCTGTCTTTCTTTTCCGCAAGAGAAATGTACACAACCAACTTTTTCTGTGAAAAAGTTTTTTGTTTTTTTTTTTTAACTAAGAGGACTGATGTACATTCTTGACATTTCTTACCAGACACCTCCACGATGTCTCCGGGGACAATTTCTCTGGCCTTGATCATCTGCACACTCTTTCTGTCAGAACGGTAAACTTTGCCCATCTCAGGCTCGTACTCCTTGAGAGCCTCGATGGCATCTTCAGCATTACGCTCCTGTGGCACACACAGACAAAAAAAGACACAAATGATCAAAATCAGCCACAATAGCAACAGGTGTCCTAATTTAAAAAAAAAACGCACACTTTAACTTCTGTTGATAGACTGATGCAAATACGCCTCTTTATCCTGCCTGAACGTAAACCATACTTAGTTTGACCTTGGTCTGGTACTGCCGATGTCCCTGAGTAGGCCTGTACACTGATACACAACCTTTTGATGACACATCAGGGGGTCAGATTTATGATCTTAAGTGTGCGTTTCCATCTAAAGTTACCGTATACTGTTTCTTGCTTTTTATTCCAAGTAAACACCAGTTATTGTGTGGGATGTGGCACGTAAAACTAAGTTCAAACTAAGTTCAACTAAGTTCAAACTGAGGGGCTCAATAGCAATGCTCTGTTCAGAGATAATGTATGAAATGTTAAAATTGGTTCTAGGAGACACAACATAAATCTTTTAATAGCCGGTTGCAAAGTCTGTTCTGTTTCTCAGTGAGAAAAACAGGGATGAAGCATCTGGTTTCAACCCTTGGCCGGGATGTGATAATAACAACGTTCCCATAGTGACTGATGCCTGACAGCCGTGCCAGTGACTGAATGGCATGCATGTAGAAGAGCATGACTTGCATAATGCGAGTCATCCACTCCTGCTACATTGCAGTCAAAACATTATTTAGCCACAAGGCTGACAAAATAAGTGCTTAAATAATATATTTATTTATTTACTAGATTTAAAGTGAAAAGTATTGTTTATTTGAGATTTACTCTATGTTGTAATGGCAGTTTTAGAGCATAAAGACACTATTTTGAGCTTCAACACTGCAAATGTGATCATGTTACAGTTGTGCAATCACGTCTCGGTAGAAAACACGGCAGTAATTGGAACTTGTGTACTTTCTGTCATCATTGTAATCAATATGCCTCATTGCTCAATGCAATAGCCCCAACGTGGCCTTGTTACTGACCTGCCACACTCCAACAACAGCGTTAGCGATGAGGATAAGAAGGATGACGAAGGGTTCCACGAAGGCAGTGACAGTCTCCTCACCTTCCTCAAACCAGGCCAGCACCTGACATCAGAGCAGTAAAGAGCAAATCAGTGAAACTGGGCCTGAGAAACAGCATGCACATCTGTCAGAACATCTGTATTTAATGTACTTTGAATGGACAAGTAGCTTTGTTGAATATGTGCATTATGAATGAATGAAAGTTTGCTTTATAACCTTATATATAATGAGAAAATTTGAATAACATGAGACATTTAAAGGAATTTGAATGCTGCAATGGGTGTTTATAGTTTTGTGTGTATTTAGCATTATTTCACGTAGCAGATGTTAAAGAATAGAATACAAACAATAGAGCAAGAAATAACTGCTCAATGATTTTTACATGTGTTGAAGCCTGTCGTTGGATAGTATTTTTGGATGTTATGATATAATTATGCAATTAATTTTAATTTGATCTCAATGTCCCACAACTCCTTGCTCTTTCTGACTTAAACCCTGTATCTGTGGAGGCCCTTCGTTCCTTCCTTCAGGCCTGACCTTTCCTGAAGGATTCAGTTTCTCTCCTCAGCTTGGGGCTTTCTTAAAATAAACCCTTACCCTCCAGCCCCCCTATACTTCCCTGACCCCCCATCTCTCATTGGCTCCTCAATATTCGCCTTCTAAGGCCATCATGACAGCTGCCCAAAGGGGTGAAAGCTGGGCATGGGAATTAATATGCTTCCTCCAAGTCCTTGCAATCTGTTTCCCTCCTCTCAAGTTGTTGCACTCAAAAATACATGGAGGGCTGAGGGGACCAAGTGGCCAAACAGACATGATGAAACACTGTATGATTACAGGAGGAATTCATGTGATGGGTTTTCAACTAAGAGACAATTAATTATTTGTTTCAAGACAGCAATCAAAGTGTTTAAGGGATCCCTCTGTGGTCAAGTTAAGTGTCTGATCTCATGTGAGGTCAGTGTCTCATGGAATTTAATGCTACTATTATGTCTAAAGTAGCCCTGCTACTGTTACTTCGCTTTAAAATGAGCTTGACAGAAATAACCAGTTTAAAATAACTTGTGTGATTTAAAAAAGTACTAACACTTGTTTACTTACAAAAGAGATGCAGGCAGCCAGCAGCAGGATCCTGACGAGCAAGTCCTCGAACTGCTCAGCGATCAGCTCCCAGATGCTCTTACCTGAGAGACAAAGAGAGAGAGACAGACAAGAAAATGAATGTAAATCAGTGGATAACTATGTTTGTGTTTATGTCTGTAGTACAGATCTGTTGCTGACTGTCATTTGCATGTAAGCATCACAGAGAAAAATTTAGCTTGAATGGTTTCATTATAATTTCTGTGTGGATAAAGAGGGGATCTGAAGAATCTTAGGTGTCTGGAGGTTATGGCTCTAGATTCACATATTTTTGGTGAATGTGTCTGGATGAAGACTCACCCTCCTCAGCAGGCAGCTCTGGAGTTGGCACACAGGCATGAAGGAGGAGAGAGAGGTTGTTGAGACAGAAAGACAGGAAAAAGGATGGTTAGATAAAGAAACACAATGTTCATCAGGAAACGTTCCAACAAAACTTTGGGAGATGATGAACATGACCTAAAGACATCTAGAGACTAAAACCTTTTTTGAAAAACCCTTGAGTGATTTACATTTTGGCGACTTAAAGCACAGTAACCACAATGGATGAAATTTTAAGGGCAACTGTAGTGTTTTCACTTATATGATATTGAATCAGCTTCCTTTGACTTTTGGCTTCGGCCTAACAAAAACCTTAGTGCAGTTCATAAATTCCTCAAATTTTAAACAAAATATAACAAATAGTTTAAACCTCAATCACTTAAATGTTCCAAGGTAACAGAGATATAACTCTGAAAAACAAGAATGTTGCTGCTTTTGACCTATGACACCACATTCCATTGGTTATTGATTAGCAATCATACCACTGCTACTGCTCATTCAGTCATAAGCCATCTAAGGACCTCCCCTTTCTACATGGCCTAAAATTATCCATCTCTCCTGTTAACGTCCGCCCCATATATCACCCAGGAAGCTTCTTGAGCCATCACCTGTCTCTCTCGCTCTCCAGCCATCTTCTTTGGCTATCTTTAAATAGCTCTTCAAAGCCCTCAAAGTCTCTGCTTCTCAGTGTCTCTGCATTTCTACCAGCTGTTGCAACTCCTCTCTAAAAAAGCATCACATGCGAAAAAGCTCAACCCAGCCCAACTCAGCGAGTATCTCTGGAAACTAAACCAGTGTTCACTCAGGAAAACACTTGGAGAAACTGTACTAGCAACATATTTGGTGAAATATTTTCACAAACACTCATATTTTCTTAAACTGTGAAGAGGAAGATTTTCTGAGGCCTAGTCACCAAACTGTTGCTTTGTGAGTGTTTCTCCTTTCAGTAGGCCTCCCACCCCCCCACATCCCTGATGTCCCGCTCTCTCACCATTGAAGCCATACTTGTCCAGGTTCTTCTTGAACTGGTCGGGAGAGAGGCCGGTGTTCTCATTCACACCGAAGTAAGCCAGGCACTCTGCCGGCGACTTTGTGTGTGCGTTCTCCATCCTTTCTGGATAGACAAGGGATTGCCCGTCTAACCGTGCCTATCCGCGCTCTTTTACTTTATGTTGTTGTCTGCAGTTTTTACCCTTGGTCCACCACCCTCACCTTGAAGTATGGCACCCTCCAATTCAGGAGTGCTGGTCTGACAGAAAGAGCAAATAAGCGAATACACGCTCAGGGTTTTATACCACCAAAGGGCTCAGGATTGGTGGACACCCCACTGACACACGCCTCCAAATTCCAGCATGGGAGGACATTGTGGGATGGGGAGCAGGGTGGGGGTTCGAGGTGGGGAGGTGGGGAGGTGGGGAGGTGAGATGGTAGATGGTGGGCTTGGACAGGAACTGGGGACAAGGCTTGTATTGGGAGTGGTGGTGCAGGAGTCGGGGGTGAGGGGTAGGGGGGTGGGAGGGGGGTGGGTGTTGCACCACAGATGAAAATGAGATCTGTTTTTGGAACATGCATGGTCAGTGGAATAAGACGAAGGGAGAAGGTGAGAGAGTG
Source organism: Acanthurus lineatus (assembly GCA_029814665.1). NCBI lineage: Eukaryota > Metazoa > Chordata > Actinopteri > Acanthuriformes > Acanthuridae > Acanthurus > Acanthurus lineatus. The sequence continues at coordinate 10,864,368 of JAPZDV010000014.1, read as the reverse complement.
AGACAGGAGATCATCCAGAGGGGAGGAGGGGGGGAGCGCATTGAGTGACGGCTCAAGTGGTTTCTGCTGAGGAAGGTGGCTGAGCCAGAGAGAGAGGAGCGAAGAAGAGACGTGGTGGAGCAATAATTTAGTACAGGAATTAGCTGTGATTTTTCACAAGAACATCAGGAGTCACATGTGTTGAGAGATGAACTTATGAGGGTCTCAACTCAAACCTGCAATGAGAACTTTTTGCTTCGGAAAAGCATCATCTACTATCATCAATGAGGGTAAAATTACTGAGGCTTTGAGGGCCAGAAAACACTGATACTAACAGAGACAGCAGACCTGATTATGAACCCAGTATAAGTAAAGACAGGAGTGATAAGAGACTGAAGAAAGTGAGTGTGTAATAGAGGAATGATCACTGGGGGACAGGAATGCCATGGGGACGGCCAGAGTGTCACACTATCGCACAGCAGAGGAAAAGCCCGCCTGCAGATACAGGAGGATCAAGTTTTATTTCTCTTTTTTTATGAGAAAGAGAGGACAGCAGAGGGTTGGGGGGTGGGGGTGGGGGTAGGGGGGGCAGTGGTGATGGCTCATCTTAAGTAGAATCCCAACAGATGATCCAGTAACAAATTGTTTTAGAGTGAGGCACAATGGCCTCTTGTGGCGGCTTCACGGCATTAAATTTGTTTTCGGCAGGTGAGAACGTGTAACATGTCTTTATACAGTAAAATCTTTGGCATAAAACTAAATTTTATGATGTTGAACACAGGCTGTGTTGATTTATTATTTGTTTGAACAGCAGTAAACAGGCTGCAGGGTGGTGCAGAGTCCTCTGTGGACAGGAATTCAAGTTGCTGTAGCTAATCAATACACTGACAGGTGGTCCTGTTGGAACAGCAGTGGTCACTGCCCATCATGTTTGACAGCAACACTTTTTTTGCTGCAATCTATTTATTTCTTCACTCTACGAATGCACCTATGGGCAGTAATTGCACAGTAATCAGTAATCTGAACGTGGGTATGTGGGTGACTGATTTTACTGTGTCACACATTTTTTTGTATTGCTGCTGTCGCTTAATGTGTATCCATCAAGCACATACTGAATGGTCAGCAAATTTAAGAAAAATAGTTTAAGAAGAAGTCTCTAGCCTTTTGCTATTTAGATACATTCCATTACACTGTATTTTCCACATTATCTTATGCTGCAATAATTATCTGATGCTGCAATAATAGTCTGCAATAGTAGTAGACAGAGATGTGTGTAATAACTTTAATAAGACAATGAAACATGTTGGTGATATTGTGGCATTTAAAACAACTGATTGTAACTCAATATAACAAAAACAACAACAACAACAACGACAATAATAATAATAATAATAATAATAATAATAATAATAATTAAATAATCTATTTTAAGCTCCATCTTTTGCACTCTATTATTTTTATCATTATTAGGATTCACTTCCAGACGTTAAACATTTAATACATTTTATTGCTGACATACACAAAAGCTTTAAATTTTAGGGATGTTATTTATTTAAACTTACACCTGAGTTCAAATACTTTCTTTATTGCTTTGTGTCCATAATGATTTGCTTAACCTCAATGACTCACATCATGGTGTGAATGACCATAAAGTGAGCTTTGGGTTTCAGACCAGCCAGTAAAACTGATAAGGAACAAATGGCAAAATGTTCCTCTAATCTTACAAATTTAAATATAACATTGTGTCAGTGTATAGTTAAATTTTTGACTTCATATGTAATTTATTTCATCCACCATGCTGACAGATTTTGAAAAAAGCTTGTTTGTTTTCATCAATATTTGTGCTTATATGTTTATACAACAATAATAGATGCACTTTATTGCTATTGTACAAACAGTAATAAATAAATGAACATAAATTAATAAAAGGAGGCCTGAAACAGATTAACTGACTTGCTCAAGGACAATCCAGCAAGTCTGATGCCTCCAGCAATGAAGGCTTCAGCAAAGATCCTCCAGCTGAAGGACAGCACCTCTTGTCACGAGGACCTTCACGGACTGTAAGTTATCAGTTTGTGTGAAAAGATTTAAAATGTTTATTTTTCTAGCCTAGCTCAGCGTCTTGTTTTACACCGAGCTTATGACTTATCGTGATGATTTTGGTAATAATGATTCAGTTTTGTTGTGCTTCCATTCCCAAACAAATGATATAAATGTCTATGTTAAATGAATCTGAATTTGTATCCACATTAATGGATCAAAAACTCAGATATCTGCAGTACTTGTGGAGCAATGTACTGTAGATATACTATGACAGGATGTATTTACAGTATATACATCATTAGCCTATTCATAACATGTGCATGAGCTTCTGCTGCTTCTCCAGGGAATTTCTAAAATAGGAAGTTGTTTTTTGTGACAGCTTTCAAGTTTCCAATCAGCTGCTTGAGGCCAACTGACCCTTCCCCTCTGGCCTGTTACTGTGGGGCAATTCTTTTCCCAGAAGGTACAGTACATTATCCAGGGTGTAGAAGAGAGTGACAATCCACAAGAGCAGAGAGCACGAGCAGAATTATGCTAAGCACCGACAGAATTGCATCACACTGACCACTGAGTCTCCATAACCTCTTTTTTGAAAAGCTGCCTACAAAGCTGGAGAATGTATGCATACGTATAGGGTGCTGAATTTCTTTGTGTATATGTGTTTAATCGTTTTGTTTGACTTCTTTGGTATTCCCAGTGGTGTGACAACTACCATGACGATGCTTGTGCAAAATCCACATTACATTTAGCAACATATCTGCCCCCATTACTAATGTAGGGGGAAGCTGGACTATAAGTACATTTAACCTCAAAAGGATGGTTTACCCAACATCTACAAGCGTAGCAGGCTAACATTTGGAATTAGTTTCTGTTATATGAGCTTTTTTTGTTCCCAGACATGGTGCTGAAACATTTTATTCTTATTCTGCTCTGCCAGTGTCCCCATCTCTGTTTCACCCAGCCGTTCTCCAGGTCTCAGCTGTTGTGCAGCCGTTGACCTCTGAGATTTGGGGGCTGTGATAGGGGTCGGCCTGTCAGTGTCTCCCTCAGGGTAGAGCAGTGACATTTAACTCAATATCCCAGAAGGATAAGGTTTCTCCCTCGCTCCCCTCCATCGTCTACCTCTGTCTATCTCTGAAGTGTCAGTAGCCTGTGGGTGCAGGGATTACTACAGCGTAAAAACCCCTGCGAGCTGGGACACCCATCACCTCCAATTCCCACTGTGGTGCTAACACACCACGCCCTCATACCATGGTGAGGGATCACCGTGTGCCACCTTAACCCGTCAAGCCCTCCCCCCCTTCTCCACTTCTGAACTCTATACATGCTCCTAGCTCTGTAAAAGTGTTAAGTGCTGCGGTGGTGCCGCGGTACGCACTCCTGTCTTATGCAACTAAGTCTGTCACTGCTGACTCGCACAGCAGAAGCAAAGTGAGAGGCACAGGACGACATTTATCACTTAAAGCCATGGAGCCAGGAAAGACCAGCGCGTTTCCTGAAGAAGGCTATTGTCATTAACAGCACATTGTATGGTGTCCAGCTTATCTAGATCATCCATTTGTGAACTAAGGAGGCCTCATTTAACATAGCTGCTAGTCATAAACATTCCCTCATTCATTCACTGCGTCTGATGAAAAGCAATCCCAACTAATTTTTCAGCCAGGCAATTAAATTCAGATCCTTAAGTAACAGATTGTAAAATTGATTTCTTAAAATAACACTCCAACTTAACAGGTGCCAAGTAGTGAGATTGCAGCAGCATCACCTTAACTGCACTTAGTCCAGCTTGCATCCATGATCTGCAGCTTTGCTACAATCTCTACCCTTTCACGCACATGCAATAAAAGTTAGGACACCAAAGGGTCCACCGGCCAACATCACAAAATTAAATAATGTTTGGAATTGACAGTGAGGACATAATTAGTACCGAGCAATAAGGCCATGGATAAAGGAGCTACAGTGTCGGTGTTAGCTGGGCACTTGTTACAGCATTAGCTAATAGTAATAATAGAAGTGGCAGCTGAGTCTCTGAATCCAGAATTCCTCACGAGTTATAAATAGAGCAGGTGACAGTGCGCTGCTGGGCATGGCACCACAACAGCTTTGCGGCTTTTTTTTATTTCAGAATGCTGGACCTTCAGTTCAGACTTGTGGGCCTAACTTTCATCTATTAGGAGAAAACAAGGTGGGATGTTGGAGGGCGCGTTTAACTCCACAGTGTCATCAATATCCATGTGGTACATTGGGCTGAAGAGTTCCAGGTTGTTCACACCATTCCACACACTTAGGGCTGTACTATATAAGCCGCAGGGGAACAGACAGGAAATTGAGCCCGTTGATCAAAAAGTGGCTTTCATTTTACTGATGGGATGTCATTTTCTTGACTGGCTGCATTTTTAGAGGCCAATGTGGCAAAGACACTTTACTGGGGAACCAGAGGTCCGCACAATAAAGCAGAGCATCCTGTTAGCTTAACTGGCTGAAATCAGATCAGATTGACCTACAGCTGCTTCCAGTCGGTCAAAGAAGAGTAAAATTAAGAGGCGCTAGCAGTCCGCTTTTTGCTGCAGAATCTACACAAAATTTAGTATTTGCATAGAGGTATGTTATTCATATTTATGAATATATTCATCCACTAAAGTATACAGTAAAGGTGCGGGTTTTATGTTTTTTTATTTTTTTTTGAGGAAATTTTGCTAGTTAAAATGGTTGTAATGCAACTAATTTCTTACTCTAACATGAGCATATGTCATGAACATTTTGGGAGTAAAATCTGCACTTAAAATTAGTTGCATTTTAAGATCCATTTTGTTCTTTCTAAATGCTTTTAATTATGTTAGTGATGCCACTGGAGTTTTGTGATCATGCCTAAAAGCGAAGTGCAGGAATTTTACGCACATTTACCTACACATTTAACCAACTGTGACCATTGATATGACAAATATGTTTGATTCCCACATTTTTAATAAAGTAACTTATTTCATAAGTGGTAGATACAAGTATTCACACTCAAATTATTATTTTGATAATACATTTTACTTCTGAGTTCTTTCATAATAAGAAAAAATGCTTGCATGTTTTTTTTTTGTTGTTGTTGTTTCTGATGAATTCATTAAGTCCTCAAACCTTAAGCACAGTAAAGCCATACATAAATTTACTGGCCCATTTTTTTTTCTTTTGAGGGTGGGGCTGAGGGTCGGTGGGTGAAGGGGAGTCTGCACATGAACAAATCCTTCAGGAGTTTCATAATAGCAGTCATAAATGAAACAGCTTAGTATTTCAGCCCAGCATAGCTGCATGAACTAGCATGTACAGTATTTGGTATCATCTGAAAGATGAACTCTTAACTTACTACATCTTCAATGTCTTGTCTATTTGAAGGACTCTTATCTAACCAGGACACTATTTTTGGGTTGATAGCTGTAACTAATGAGGCATGTTGCACTCACAAAAATGGACTGGACCCCTTAATCTCTGAAGCAAATTTCGATTTTCCCCATTTTCATATATTTTTAAATATAGTAAGCCTGCACACATCAGAAAAAGATCTTTTTTCAATCATAAAGCACCACGAAATTTTGAAACAAAATCCTCCTAGTTCTGCAGTAACAATCTGAGACCGCAGACAGTGACAAATTGTGACGACCTAGTGTGACCTTGAGCCCATAAGTCTATCACCCTGCTATAAATGTACAGATTGAAATTTATTCCTGAAGACAAATGAGACACCTGAGGAGGACATATTGCAGTGAGAAAGTGGTTTCTTCAGTGCAGTTAAAGTGGGTTTAAGAAAATGTAACAAAAGCTTCTGCATTAGGGTTGAAATAAATCTGTTAAACTTTATAATGACTTTCCTTTTTTTATTTTTGGGAAACATTTTTTCCCAGAAAACATACAGCAGGAGCTATACCTTTCTGGACTTTTTTAAGTTTGAGACAGAATTTTTTGTATTGAGCTATAAGGCATTAGCTTACAGAAAACCGATCACCATTTAGAAGAAGTTGCCCTTTTTAAAATCCAAACCCCTTCCCATCAGCTGTACCCTTCACCTCTCACCTCAATGTTCCTCTTTAAAGGAAGGCAAAATGTTAGATGGACAGCCTTGAAGAAGGGTGTTGATGACAGGAAGACGAATGAATGCAAAAAGAGCCGGAGAAATGCCTAAGACAGAAATCTGATCCTTTTTTGATAAATATAGAATGAGGAGTGAAAAGAGAAGTAGTTTTCAACAGCCAGTGCATAGCAACAAAAGATAAATACTAATCTTTAAAAAAAAAATTGATATAAACATATTAGTTCACATTAAATAAATTAAATGTTGGAATAAGAGCAGCAGAAGACGCCCAACATTACTTCTACCCAAACAATAAGCAAAGGTTAAATGAAAACCTTCTTCTGGGAAAAAGTATTGCAGTGAGACTTTTGTTAACCAAATCTGCACAATGTTTTGTCCCATAATGTGGATCCTTCGACTGGATGAGTCAAAGGAGTTCAACATTGCCCCCCTGTGGACAAAAGCAGAACATAACCTAACGTACTGCACATTTACATAAATAACAAAATTTTCTGTAGCTGGGTGTCTGTTTAAATTGCTGTGCTAATCCAGTTTCTCAAAGGTGCAGCTGCTTTTTTTGTGTGTGACAGTAAACTAAAGATAAGATTTTTTGGTATTTGAGAAATTATTGGTGACATCACCTTGGGTTTTTCAGACAAGCTTAAGGCTAAAAAATTAATCTACTGGGAATGGAAGAATAATCAGCAATGAAAATAATCACAATTTTCAGCCCTACAGCAAGCCATTAAAAAAAATCTGCCTATTATCATATTAAAACATTATTTCATCCTGCATCGTTTATTCTTTTTGTATCTTTTCTTTAAAAAAGCAGTTACATCACAAGCAATTCCTAGTACTATGAGGAAGGTAACCAAATATACAAACAAGTTTTAGGATTTTTATTAAGTCCAAATGTTCATATCACATGTCAGAAAAACAGCCAGTAGACAATGTAGCTCAGATTATCGCTTTATTGGTCAACTTGATGAAAGACTACAAAACGAATTCACAAAAAATCTCTTTCAAGTAATCAAATCTGTACAAACCTAAACTGTATGGGTTTTTTACAGCTCTGGCTCATATGAATCTGAAGAGATAAACGCATGTGCATGTGTGCGAGTGTGTGTGAGTATGTGGCTTGCTCCTGTGTGACAAGGTGACATACTCTCTTCTGTTCAAGGATACAGACAAGCCACATTCAGATAGTCATGACGCTACCTGCATGCACACGCGCACACAAACACACACATACACACCTGTGTTTGAGATTTTACAGTACAGAGGACAGGGAAAACAAATACTTCCCCCCTCCACAAGTACACACACGCACACTCACACACACCACCTGCTGGCAGGGGTTTGCTGCTAAATTCATCATGTCAGCAATCTCCCACTGTCTCCCAAACCCTGCATTTCAGTCAAAATAACTGTACAGACAGACACTGTGGTTTCAACCTTTCCACGGGAAGAGTGGTAAGAGAGAGGGGAAAGTATAAATCTCTAATACTCTCACACAAAATGTACACGTGCACACATGATTTTAATGCTCACTGGCGAGATGCTTTCGTCATCTGCATACGCACGCACACACTCGCTCGCTCGCTCAGACAATTCGTAACATTAAATGTTTTAAGAAGTACAGATAAAAAAGGAAAAAAGCCCTGGGTATAGGTTTGATTTCTGGCTGTTTGGTGAAAGAAAGGAGAAGAGAGGTAGAGAGGGCAGGGAGATGGGTTGGAGGTCAAGGGCAAACTACTGTTGTCATTTCTTAGCTTTCCTCGGAGGAGTGACAGGGCGACCGGTGCCCACGCCCCCTCCACTAGTGTAGAACAACTTCTTGTCTGCAGGTTTGAGAATCTGTAAAACAAAAACACGGGGACATTGCTGAGTCCAAATCTACAACAAAAATGTTTCATTTTTTTGCAGATGTTTACATGCTGGACCAGCTTTTACCAGAATCTGTCTTTGCATACCTGGAACGAGCACATAAGGGTCTCATCCACACTCATCATGGCCCCGGCATTGTCAAACTCGCCACAGTAATTTGGGGCTGAGAACAGCGTCACCAGTTGCCTCTTTGCAAAAAACTCATATCCATCTTCAACCACCTGAAAAAGTAAACAGGTTAGCAAGCTGTTTGTTAAAAGTGAGAGTAAGGACAGTTTCCTCTCAGCTGTATACAATAGATAAAGGACTAAAACAGAGCTGGACTGTAATTAATTTATGCCCAGGTTCTCCCAAGTAGTCTGGTTGACTTTAGTTCTGCTCACTGAAAGCCTGATAAGTTATTTTTACATTATCCTAAATTGGGGAAAGTACCAACAGAACAACTAAAATATACCCCATATTTTTGGTCGTTGCTCTCCAGTTTATCTTTTTACACACTCATTTTTTTCAGCAGCCTTTGCACCTACATTTAAGTGCATTGTCTGTAGTTAAAAAGAAAAAAAAAAACAGATCTGGGGTATGGGAATGTTTTTGTATTGGTTGCATACAGGTTTGGTGGGTACTATACCAAAAGTGTCAGAGGAAATGCAGCTGTAGAGCATTATATCAATAAAGGGTGTAGGACAAAAAAAGAACTTATTACATCACTATCACTCAAACTGCCTAACTACTTATCAGAAAAAATGTGCTGAAATCCAACTGTTGTGAAGGGATGCGGGGCTATCCTAGTATTACTGCAGCATTACCTGACATTTCTTCAAATATTCACTAAAAGCTGGACATGCTTGTTTGACAAAAGTGCTGACTTTGCATCAACTAAAAAGAGAGTTTATGTTTACAGAGAAAAGAAAGGTCCATAACACAAAAACAGCTCAATAAAACTATAAAAGATATAACAATCCACCCTCTTCAATATAACTGGGAAGGTTAAATTACACATCATTTTCTCTATAAAACTGCTTTAAGAACATAGAGACACTCCCCTCTCATCCAATAACAGGTTACACACCCATTTCTTGCTGGTTTAGACAGATGCACAGAAGAGGGGAGGCTCACCTTTTAATTTACTCACTGACTTTTCATTCATACCTCAAAATATCCATAACTTCAGGACCAAGGCTTTGCACCTACCTGATGGGCCCGACAGATGAGGTCCATGTCGTGTTTGTGGAGGAACTTTGTGACCACATCAGCACCAAAAGTGAAGGAGACACCACGGTCATTCTCGCCCCAGCCCAGCACATCTTTGTCTGGGTCAGCCCACAGCAGGTCGCACAGGAGGCCCTGGTCGGGCACATCAGTGGGGCGCATGACCCTTCGAACCTGCTCCATAGACTGGAGGTCTGGGGATAGGCCTGGGGGGGTTCAAAGCAGAAGAGTTCAAAATTAGTTTAAAAAAATAATAAACCATGTAAAAAGAAGGAAATCTAAAGGATGTGAAGTGTGTCAAAAAAGGAGCATTTGTGATTGCAGAAAGTGCAACACTGTGACACGATGTCACACTTTTATTATAAAAGAATGGCCATTTGAATTTCTTTGGGTTAAGAAAAAGATATCTGTAAAGGTTAAACTTGGTTTTGAGGAAGCTGGCACACATTTTTTCAGTATTTCATATGCTCAACTATAAACTCAATATATAATCAACAGCACACTTCCTGTGTGTTCTGTCTTATGTAACTTTATATGTTTGAAGAGGGAGGTGGTGTTTACCCTCATTTTTTATCAGTGCCTGTTTACATATTTTGTACAGTGGGTCTCAAAGACATGAGATAACTGTGTCTGGCTGTGAGTGTCACGTTGTCTTTGCCCTTTGGTCTATCCTGAAGTGCCAGTTTTAGCATTAAAAATAGGTGAAAAAATGTACAGTCTGTCATTTAGAGTCTTCTTCCTTTCATCCTTTTCTCAATCAAATGTTCTGGTTTGTTTTTGATCAGCCCGACTTAGATATTCTTACCTAACAAAAGCCTTGCACAGAGTTTCGCTACTTTGCTACTTTCATTTAGCCTTTCTGGGCTGAGTGATAAACTGAAAAGTTTCTTGAAGATGTCTTTCTTGTTGAAGACCACTGCCAGCTTATGTAGCCTATATTATAGTAGTTTGTTTTGGATTAGACAACATTACATGTATTAGAAATAAAGCACTGACTACATTTACTAGCTACACATCATCTGTAAAAGTTTTACCTGGTTATAAAAATTTTACTATGTTCTGTTCTGTTATCTGTAGGTGTGATTTAAAATCTAGCAATAAAAGTGTCCTATGAAAATGACTCCTTGAGAGGGCATGGAAACATAAATGCACAAGAAACAAGAAATTAAGACCCCACACAGTCCTGCAGGTCTGACCATAATGTTGACAGTAACAACAGTGCAGAACAACTCTGTGTGTATGTGTGTTGTCTGGACAAAAGCCAAATGAACCGTTTGATAAGAATACCTCCATGGCAACAAAAGATCTTCTCATCAACAATGGCTGCAACAGGCAGACAGTTGAAGCAGTCGGTGAAGGTCTTCCACAGCTTTATGTTGTATCGCCTCTTACCTGTCAGAGGCACACCACAATTAATAGGTTACAATCTAATCTTGAGACCAATAAAATAACAACAGTTACACCTATTGCATCACATAGTAACATAAGACACAGAACATTTTACATAATTCTTGTTCTGTCAAAAGCACAGAGAGGCGTGTGATTAATCACTAGTGTCTGATCATGCTCCTTTGCCTGAAGCCTGGTGTTCTGAGCTTTTATTTGAATTGAGTATTTCTAAAACAAATAAAAAGTCAGTTTTGCAGTTTAAAAACTGTGTGCTTTGCTTTTCCAAACATACTAACTGGTTTGAGGAGGCGGGTCTCAGACAAAGTGTGTTGTGCACTTGGAGGTGACATTGAAACAGGCATTACTTTCTCTTTTTTTTTTTAAGTTTTACCATTCAAGACAAAAGTCTACAGACTTTGACTAATTCTTAACAAACTGCTATGAATCATGCCATATAACTTACACTCATCATAGAAGCCATATATTCTGTTAATGGAGGCGCACTCATGGTTTCCTCTCAGCAGAAAGAAGTTTTCTGGGTATTTGATCTTGTAAGCCAGCAACAGGCAGATTGTCTCCAGGGACTGCTTGCCTCTGTCTACATAGTCCCCAAGGAACAGGTAGTTACTCTCTGGTGGAAAGCCCCCATATTCAAACAGCCTCAGCAGATCGTAGTACTGCCCGTGAACATCACCTGGTGAGACAAGCAATATTAAGAGAGAAAACAGCAATGGTGGTCAAAGGTGTGATTATCATGCTGAGTGTATGTGCACAACAAAAGGGATTTGGATAGAGGTACAACAACACTTGGCAGCCTGCAAATTACACCACCACTTCAAACCACGATCGGCCATGCATTATCCCAAGTAAACACTGTCTAATTCCTGTGTTGTTTGACTTGTTTTTATTTTTTGTGATGATAAGACAACAATAAGAATGTTCGAGCTCACACTTAGCCTGAGGATGCTGATGATTCTCACTGGAGCACAATCTTCGTCAGTTTCTCAAACATGCAAACTGTTTAGACTAGCATTATGCCATTAAGTGGCATCAGCAGTATGACACACGAGGGCATCTCCAGGGAGACATGGAGCGCAAAACAGCACTGCACTGGCAAGCTAGCATTATCAGTTTATCCCTATACTTCTGTTATTATATGGCAAGGTTACAGTCTCCTAAATTGATTTCTTTTTTTAATTGAATTTCTCATTAACTATCCTTTGAAAGCTCTTATAACTTCTAGTAATAAATTTTAGCTTTAACAATCCAGCTTTTAAAGCCACAACAGCCGTTTAAGAGTGTTTGTAAATGCTATGCAACCACACTTGAGAATTCCCTGACTCTAAAGAACACAACTAAGCCTCACCACAAATCTTGAGGGGCGCCTCAAGTTCAAGCAGGATTGGCTGGCTGAGGAAGATCTCCCGGGATTTGAGGCAGAGACCACGGATTTCATTCTCTGTCAGCTGAACATTTTTGCCAGGTCTGGAGCCTTTCACTGAAAAAGAAAAATGCAACAAGAGTGAGAAGTACTGCAGCAGAAACAAAGAAACACAGACACAGCAGAGTATATCATTCATACTTATTACTTATAGAGAGCAGACAACAGCATGATTCTTTTCATATACAATGTACGTCAAAAAATTTATTGGTAAATTAAAAGTCACACAAAATAATACAGTTTGTTCCTTATATGAAAAATACATCCTTAAATAGAATTTAGATGTTCCTAGCAAACAGGGCTCACTGCCCTGGACAACTGGCACATTTTAAAATGTAGTCTGCACCACAGTGTACTCTGTTTAGTTAAGGATTATGAACTCTTCCCTCAATCAGCGCCATCATAACAAAAATTACATAACAAAAATCAAAATTCTTTCACCACTTTGAAACATATTTGGTTCAAATCATTTAACTTTGGCCGACTTTTAATAAGTGCAATTCAGTCGAAGTCCAGAAAAAAACTCAAGGATTTACAGTCATTAAGAGACAAATCCTGGAGCTTCCCAATAATTAGAGAAACTTGGAACTTCTCATGATTTTCTTGCAGAACCCTGGATGCTGTAAGTTTAGTATTGGGCATTTTCAAAATTACATATCAATGTAAACCCTACACTATTACCCATTTCAAGTGAATACCAAGCTAATATGTTAAGGCGCGTGATGTAATAACTCTAAGACTGCCGTCGGAAGACATAAAACGTTAAATTTAAGCTAAGCAATAAAAATTAAATCTTGTTCAAGGATCCTTTGAACACAAACAAGCTGAGAACAACATATTTGCAATGGATGTACATTGCTTCGGTATCTAACGGTGATGTGTGAATGCATTTTCGAGCGAAGTAAAACATTGATATAAAACGTCTAGTAGGTTTCCCTTATTAATGCGTTAGAGTGCGAACAACAAACCTTATTTTTTTGCGAGATGGATGCTACGAGCTAAACATAACAAATACCGTGTTTCATTCGCAAGAAGCAAGATGAACTTAGCTGGCTAACGTTAACTAGCATAGGTGGCTATCGTTGTCTAGCCTGTTAGCTAAAATGGCTACCTCGGTGCACAAATATCGAACGAAATATTGTCTTACCTTCCAGCAGACGTTGTATAATGGAGTCGATGTTCAACTTATCGGCTTCTGCCATACTATTCCTCTATTTTGGTCGGTTTCTAATAACACCTACGAAATTACGAAGACTAGCTGTTAACTGATTGCCGAGGTTACCGTTAGCTCAAATAGTTTAGCGTTAATCGGCTATCGTTAGCCAGCTAGCTTGCCAACCTTGGGGCAAAATTGGCAACCTCAAAATTTGAGGTTGGACGATGAATTTTTAAAGATGTGATGGCTGTCATGTACTTAAGAAATCTCCCTCATTAAAATATTTTACATTAGCTTTCCGTATTCTCTTTCAGTATACGTATGTTCTCGTGACAACGATGTTTCTGCAGTAGCTGCTAGCACCATGCCATCGACAAAAAAAGGCTAGACGAGCGTTAGCTCAAAGCAAGGTTGAACGGAAGGGGGGGCTATTCCAGTGCTCCGATTGGACAGTTTTTCCAATAGGCGGTATCTTAGGGAGATTTTATCCTCTTGGATTGGCTATCTTCATCGTCGGTCAGCATTTACTTATCTCAAACCACAAAGTAAAAAGAGAAGCCATTCTCTGTTATAACGCCTTTTCGCATTTTTGTGACACTGAATGTAATATTTTATCAAACAGTGCAAGAAAAACCGTGTTTATCAACAGTTACTGACGTATTCGTGCTTATATCGCACTGTATTTGTTGCGCATTAAAACGACACCCACGGAAGTGACCAAGATGGGAAGAATCAACGACGTATTTTGGCATGACGCAATGTCCCAGCGCCTGGCAACACCGACCGAGTGATTCATTCTAAAGTTGAGAGATGGCTTAGCTAGTTTATTTTAATTCACTAAGTTAAATATGACTCTAACTCAGATAAATGTTGACTTAACTACTTTACGCTGACAGTACCTTTGTTTATATAATACTACTATTTGACCATGAAGTTGCTTCATAAAGACATTGAAAAAGATAATGCCGGGTGAGTGATTGGCTACAGCTAATGCTAGCAAGCTAACCAGCATGCTATTTTGCTACGAGTGCAGATGTTAACTTAGTCGAGGCTAATATGTCTATGTGATTTACATACAGCTGTACCAGCAGAGTCGTATGTGGTTTTGAAGAAATGTAAAGACAGTCGATTTTTTAGTAAATATGTAATTACACACACAACACGAATTGTAATTATACGAGCGTAGATTGTATCACTCACACTGATCATACACCCCTGTCAAAACAAGATAAAGCCCGTTTTTGTTACAGTTGATGAACACTGCATTATTAATATAGCAGCATATATGCACCTGTATAACTGCACTGTTTGTGTCATTGCCTCTTAAAATGGCTTGATATCATTAAATAACAGCTTAACTACAGTTGAATATTTTCTCATAACCAAATCCACACTTAACTAATCACTTACTTGAATGACGTCATTTCAGAAGCTGCCTTATTAATGGTGTATACTTTTTCAGTCAGGTGACTCTGATGCCAGAGGAGGCAGAAGATATGTGGCACACTTACAACCTGCTGCAAGTAGGGGACAGCCTGAGAGCCTCAACCATCAGGTAACAACTAACTTCTATCAACATTAGCTGCCATGTTCTGGACAGACACATTACAACCAGTAACAAAAGGTAAAACATGGCACTTTGAAGCATAAAATGGCATATTACTCAGCGAATGGCATATTATTACAGCGCCAGGCATGACAGAAACGAGGGCCATTGCAACAGTATGCACACCTGTCCTGGAGATGCTGACCACCCCTGCTTCCCCTGCTTCTCTACTGTCTCCCCCATGAATCTTCTTAATTTTGTTGCAAACCTTATGTGTATCCCTGTATACATCCAACCTAGGCAGCCACTGGGCTGATAGCTAAGGATACTAGTATTGTATTGGTAAAGTGCTCTGGAGCTCTGGTGTTTATTTTGGAGAATCAATAATAAAAGACACAAATTGGAAGAAATGTCTATGTACAGTTCACATGAACTGTGCATAGACATTTCTACCAGAATGTAAAGTTTTGGTTTAAAACATACGAACAAATTATCATGGCCCTTATGAACATTTAGCACACAAAAGAGACTGAGCGCGTCAAACATTTCTAACCTACAGGAAAGACTTAGTTTGGTTTAAGGCAGTTATGGTGCTTCATGTATAGTGTGCAGGAGGAAGAAGTAGACTAATAAGTAATGCTGACTGTTTCTGTTTTGACATTCAATCTTGGTGTATTTGGAGATATTAATACATTAATCGTACAAATGTGCTCACACATACATCTCCTCCAGACGATGTCTAGACAGTTTCAGAGAAACAGCGCATGTGTAAAAGCTCCCAGAGTTGCAGCTTAAGTACCTTTTTCCTGTTCCCACAGGAAGGTGCAGACAGAGTCACCAACTGGAAGTGTGGGCAGCTCCAGAGTTCGGACCACTCTGACTGTATGTGTGGAGACTATCGACTTTGACTCGCAGGCCTGCCAGCTGAGAGTAAAGGGCACTAATATAGAGGAGAACCAGTATGTCAAGGTGTGATCTTATTAAGCAAACAATGGTGTCGCTTTTATAATGACCAATGTTTTATAACAAGCAGAGGTGTTAGAGTAATAAAATTAGAAAAGCAAAAGTCTAGTCTAGTATTTTGGTAGTGACTAGAGATTATCACACATGTAAATTGAGTATGCAGGTAAGACACATGAAGTGCTTTAACTGTAAAAGGGTTTTTGTGTGGCCTGGTTGTGCTTGGGGACAGCCATTATATACTTTAAATTGACTACATGTATTTAACGTAAGCAAGATCTGAAGTTCTCTTCTGCAGCAGCTTTTTTTTCATTATCCAGTCATTCTTCAGTTTGTCATAATTATAACTCATATTTGATATTAGTCATTGATTGTATTCTTTTCTTCACTCATCAGATGGGGGCTTACCACACTATTGAGCTTGAGCTCAACAGAAAGTTCACTTTGGCTAAAAAGAGCTGGGACAGCGTTGTGCTGGATAGAATTGGTAAGCAGGTGCTACTGTTTACGCTGGACTGAGATTTCAGTTTGGTTTATTTAGCTGAATCAACTACAGCAGAAAAAAATCCCTTACTTTCTTTTTTTGTGTTTGGCTCATTTGAGCTCACACTTTCCACTTGAAAGCCAACCAGGACTTGTAAACAGTAATCAAATAGACTCACAAGTTTCTTGTTTACCAGACAGATTTTTTTCATAGGCTTTAGAAAATTCACTCTCATCTGTCGAGTCTCAGTATCTTTTTCCTTATACCAAATAAATCGGATGTTTCTTCAGTTTGATTCAGATTTAAACATTTTGCCAACAGTTTTCTTGAATGCTGTTGATCGATTAGCATTCAAGTTTGAAAAGCAATTTTGTCAACTGAATTTACACTGATACTAGTTTCTGATGTTTTTACAGACACAGTTTTTACACGGACTCCTGCCTTTTTTAGTCAAACAGATAATTTTTTTAAAAAAGCCATTGTGGTTAAATGTCAAAATGTCCAAATTTTCTTACAAATGTTGAAAAGATAAGATCATCTAAAAGGTTAAAAAACTGTTTTGACAAGTTTGTGCCTGTTTGCATTTTAATTTAAATCACCTTTACTTGAAGAATACCACATTTTATGAAGGGTGCTTTGTTTGTCCTTGTTTATATCATTTTTATGTTTTAACCCGATGTACCAATAACCGTTTGTCAAGTACACACGCATTATGTATCTGTCAAAACTATCTTACTGAGAAGGGTATATATACCTGTTATTTTATTCTCAGTCTTTCTGTTAATTTATTTTCCTCACCAACATTGAGAAAGGGTTGCCATGGTAACAGAGTAGGGAGAAACAGAAGGGAAGTTCCTGACTGACAGATGGGGCTCATTTATTGGAAGGAGCGGAGGTCCATTGAGTCATTGCTGTTGTAATGTGTACAATAATAACTTGCATATAAGCAGCAAGTGTTTTTGAAATTCTTAACAATAACCCAATCTACTGCTAGCATAAGTACTTATTCCTTTACAAGTGAAATAAAATTAAAAGTGTAATAATGCATATAATGCATATTTTGCTACCTCTACAATGTGCTCACTATCTCTGTTAATCCATTTATGGTTGCCTTGTTTACCCTGTAGAGCAGGCATGTGATGCAACCCAGAAGGCAGATGTTGCAGCTGTGGTAATGCAGGAGGGTTTGGCCAACCTGGTGCTGGTGACCCCTGCCATGACTCTGCTACGTGCAAAAGTGGAGGTCACCATTCCTCGCAAGAGGAGGGGAAGCTGCACTCAGCATGAGAAGGTAGGTCAGCTTTCAGTGACTGTAATGAGCTCAGAACTTGGCTGATGCTAAATGGGTGGTGGAAAGACTGATGAAAAAACAAAACTGAAAAGTTT
Source organism: Acanthurus lineatus (assembly GCA_029814665.1). Lineage (NCBI taxonomy): Eukaryota > Metazoa > Chordata > Actinopteri > Acanthuriformes > Acanthuridae > Acanthurus > Acanthurus lineatus. Next base: position 10,846,834 of record JAPZDV010000014.1, on the reverse strand, counting down.
AGGTTATGTGTTTATGAATACAATAAACTCTGATGATGACCCCCCTTATTTTGCAAATCAGATTTAATATAGCAACATTTTATTAATACTCTGTAGACATCAAGCGAAAGTTCACTTGTGTTTCTCAGTCCATTTTATCATCTTAAGAATCAGTATTAAGGTCAAAGAGAGCCTGTGTGTTGCAAACTAACCTTTTTTTGTTTAAAGTGTGAGACAACCTATTTTTTCAACTATATTTGGTGAAATACAGGAATTAGATTTTACAGTTGCTCAGGATGGGGACCTGATGTAGTTGCCATGCACGCTAATGTCAAACTGTGTCTTTGCAGGCGCTGGAGCGATTCTATGAGGCAGTGATGCAGGGGATTCTCCGCCACATCAATTTTGATGGTAGTGTTGCTGTGAAGACAACCACTCACACACATACGCACACGCACATGCACACTTACAAATGCAAACACATACAGCATGTTCCTGTTTTTCATGCTTTCACATGCTTCTCCCTTTTGAATTTTTTATTTCTATGTGAGCTGTGAGTGTCTAATCTACTGCACAGTACAAGTATGTCATTTTTAAGGAACCTCTGATGTTTGTTATTGCTGCCACATTATCAACAGAATGTTGTGTGAATATAAACTAAGCATTTGAAAAGCTTAGATATTTTTATTTCTCTTTCTCGCCCTATACTAGTGGTGAAGTGTATCCTGGTTGCCAGTCCAGGGTTCGTGAAGGACCAGTTCATCGCCTACCTCTTTAAAGAGGCAGTGAGACAAGACAACAAGATCCTGCTGGAGAATCGACCCAAATTCATGCTGGTCCACGCTTCATCGGGTCATAAGTACTCCCTCAAAGGTACAAGCTGCTGGGCTCTGAGAATTAAATCATTTAAATCTCATCTCAATGTGAAAACTCAATGTAATTCTTGTTTTGCAGAAATCCTCTCTGATCCCACTGTGACAAGTCGACTCTCTGATACCAAGGTGACTATGTATGCATGATTCATCAGCTTATTTTTCTCATCGTCTTGTAGCAAATGTTCTCAGACTGAAAAAAGTGACAATCTGTTATTTATATTTGTCTTTCAGGCAGCAGGAGAAGTGAAAGCCCTGGAAGATTTCTATAAGATGCTCCAGCATGAGCCTGACAGAGCCTTCTATGGGTGAGTTATGATGAACCAGAACAACCAACAGACACAGAGTCCTTATCCATTCACACTGACAACCAGCTGCCTTTGTATCTTTGCATTGTCGCAGACTGGCTCATGTGGAGAAAGCTGCTGACGCCCTCGCCATTGACACCTTGCTGATAAGTGATAAGCTGTTCAGGTACATACTCATAGATACTGTTTTATTTTCAGCATCTCATATGAAAATCACATATGAAGTGTCTTTAAATCTAAACTTTTCATACCTGCAACCCTTTTGGTTTTAAATGGACTTTTAGTGATGTAAACTCACACAAACAAGTCAGATCTACTCTGGATATCAGTGTGTTTTCTGTGTGTCTCCATGTGTACGTCCAGACATCAGGATGTCCCCACGAGGAGTCGTTACGTTCGGTTGGTAGACAACGTTAGAGACAATGGAGGCAACGTCAGGTACCAGTTAGCTTTTTAGAAGCATGGCGGTATTAGCATTCACCTGGAATTGACAGGATATCTTATCAGTTTTCTCTCTCCTTTTTATGCAGAATATTCTCAAGCCTTCATGTGTCGGGTGAACGTAAGTAAACCTTTTCATTCAGGAAAACTCACTATGGGTGAAAACTATTTCCCTATGCATGAAAACCTAACTTATAATAGCTTGTATGAGTGAAATAAAGTCAGCCTACTGTCTAATGATACTCTACACATTTATTAGCTCTACACATTGATTTAAGATCCTGGCTTTTTCTCTTCTCTTGATGACCTCGTCAGTTTAAGAACTCAAGAATGAAAAGAAAATTTTGCTTTCTCCTCTTTGTACTTTGAAATAAAATCAACCTCAGACTCTGACTGGACTGTCTCCTTATGATTTCTGACCCACAGAGCTGACTCAGCTGAGTGGAGTGGCTGCCATCTTGCGGTTTCCCATTGCCGACCTATCAGAAGCTGAGGAGGACAGCAGCTCAGACGAAGACTGATCCACAGAAACAGATCAGAGAGCTCTTATTGGGAGAAAAGAAGAGGAAGCTCTTCCAGTGTTTCAGAAAACATAAGGATGCATTGAGTCAGTGCATTTGAATACAATAAAGCTGCTGCGCTATGGACTATGTTTTCAACCTCTGCAGTCTGCAACATCCACACCTCTTTAAAATCTACTTTTCACATCTCTTTTCTTAAAGTGAACATGATTGCAAATGATGTGATGCAGTTTCTGGTTCTTTGATGCTTTTGGTTGAAGGTGACAGTGTCTTCAGAGGTGCAGGTTAAGCTTGAAGCCAGAAAGCACCAAGTTCATAAGAATGCCAATGAAAAGGAATGTTAACTCTTTTTTTGCTAAGTCATTTAGCAATAGAGGAAAAACAGGGATTTTTTTTTCCAAGTGTATATATAAAATATATCCATCCTGCTATTAAACAACAGATGCATTCAACCACTTGTGTCATTTCACTTTGTTACAACCATTCTCATCTCACATGAATAAAACACGGAGCAAGATATAAAAATATATAATTTATTACATATATTAACTTCATTTTTCAATGATCCCCATTTTCAAAACTATATTGGTTATGGGTAAAATCACCCAAAACTGCTGCATTTTAATAAACTAAAAATCAAGTATGCTCAGGATTTTTAATTTCACATAGTGGCTTCTGAGTTCCACAGTTACAACACTGTTCCTCTTGTTCTGCTCTGGCAAAAATTGCAAACTTCCCTTACAAAGAATTTCAGCAGCTAGAACTAAAGTGCATGTTGAAATGACCTGCCTTTCTCTTCTTTCATTTTTACTCCCCCTGCTTCATCAAATCCTAAATCTCATTTCTATCAGCACAGCCTTGAGTGCAGCATGTGCACTTGACATACATTGGATCACTCAGTAGGACACTGGTACGTCTTAATCCAGGCTAAATCCTCCAATGTGCCCCAATGCAGGTAGATAATTGCGCAAACAACCATGACATGCATTATCTGGTGGCTGTTGCCCCAGTTGTCGAACAGGCCTGGGACGAAACGTTCAGGGATCTGGATGATGTTGACCACCCCTCCCAGGACAGCCAGTGAGTCCATGATGACGAAGAGTCGCAGGGAGTTCGGGCTGCCCACCCCGCTGCCGTACACCCGGAACAGGAAGAGGCAGAAACGAAACAGGCCCTGCCAGACGAAAGCTCTTAGGCGCAGGACATTAGTACGGGCTGTGGTTGCACAGTAGATACCGTGACCTGACAGGAGGATGTAGGCCAGCAAGGCTGCCTGTCGCATGACAGGGTAGCAGAGAAGGGTGATGTGGATGATGGGAAGTGCCCCTGGTGATAAAAAGAAAGATACCAATGATTTACCAGCAAAGGCACTCAAACTATGATGTCATTGAGTTGCTTGTTTTACAGGGTTTTTTATTAGCAAAAATGAAAAATGAGGGCTTGGCTGCTATAATATGCTATTGAGACTTGACTTTTAAAAGATTTCAAGACAGATATATTCTAATTGACAAACCTGAAGCTTTAACCTGGTAAAATCTCAGAAGAATTATACTGTCTGATAGATGTAAGGCTACCTCAAGCAGCCAGTCAGCATAGGTTAGCTTAGGATAAATACTAGAAAAACTTGAGTCTGTACAAATATTAACAATAGACTATTTCTTCATCCAAGCAGTGATGTTATACAGCCTCTGCTGGTTGCTTGTCAGTGGTGGATGAAATGATTTCCACTCCCTTTCAACAACCTACCCAGGGTGTTGACTAGACAGACCCCAAACATGTCCAGGGACAGCAGGGTGTCATACACATGCTCTCCCCCGATGTGGTTCATGAACACATGGTAGACCACTGAACCAATGGTGGGGCTGAGGCAGGCCAGGTAGTGGACCACACAGATCCAGACGCAGTCCACCTCCATCCAGGGAATACTAAAAGGCAGCAGAACCAGGAAAAGGAAAAAAGGGATGCCTGTGATGAAGATTAGGAGTTGAAAGCAGGGGAAAAAATAGGGGAGAAATGAGATAAAAGAAGAAATAGAAATGAATATTTGAAACCTGTAAGGTAGTTTAGTCCTCTGAAAACCCTTAAATATGATCAATCATTTTAAGAGTTGTAAGGTTAATGCTAACTGTAGTTAATTGCCTATAATTACGTCTTATTTTATAGTGTGTAGGTGCAATTAAAAGTCATGCTGCAAAGCAAAATGAGGAATTTAATAGTCTGAGTTGTTCCTGTTTATTTCTGTAGTAGGAACAGTGTGAAATGTGTTGTGCACATGGGTGGAAAAACCTGAGCAACACTCTACAGCTAATACCTTTCACTTCCCCTTAGTAAGAGTGTTAGTCCTAATGAACTTATAGGAAAGCCAAGGAGAAAATGGAGCACGAGGAGGATGCCCTCAAAAGTTCAAGGCCGTGTGTGTTTTCGCTCCTACAAAGTTAATTGTTAATCTTTGCTTGTGTTTGCACAATTAAAGTCAAGTCTGCATTTGTTTGTCTTACATCCAAAGCATAGATTTTGAAAATGTGTTAACCTTTTTGTCAAAATTTGACAATTGCTCCTAGTAAATGCAAATTTTTACATGCAGGATGCTTTTTATGAAACACATATGGACACTCAGCCAACCGCACACCTTTAAAGACCGTGTTAACAGCAGAGTATTTCCAGGACAGGGATTCCCAGGGCAGATTACGGTTAATACCCCATATCCTCATTACACTCTTGTCAAGTATGTTTGTAAGTGGCCATAAGTGAGAGTAGCGGATACCTGTGATCTGTTTTGTTTGTATGTCCCCCATAACAGGTTAAATGGACACAAGGTGAGAAATATCTGCTGTCTATTTAACTGTAAGGACACACGTTAATTAGATAATTCGGTTATAGTTATGTACAATTTTGACATTTTTACATTTAGCTTGCAGCGCTCAAAGAAAAAAATAGCAGCAATGCAATGCACATTTTTTGCACAGTTTCTGGACTTACCATGGGTGTAAATGTTCCCCAGCTCATTGTGCATGTAAAAGAGGCTCCTGAGGCACTCCTGAGCCGTGGACACTGGCCGGTAACCTGTCAGGACATATTTATTGAACTGAAGGTGTGTAGGGGTCTTTGCAAATTCCAACAGCCGTGGTCCTTTGTAAAGCACCATCATGACTTCCTGCAGCCAAGATACAGGAGTACAGGTTCCTCAGCATTTACATCCTGAATGAAGCCACACTTAGAACTCTGATGGTCAATTTCTGGTCCTTGAATTCATCATTGGACAGGTGTAATACTGAGCAAGCAACCTGTTGAGCTGGTAAGGTGGCATGCTTTCAGCAGGACCAATCAGCACGGGGTTCTTATCCCTAAGCTGGGGTAATCCTCACAAAAAGCCATGTGCACTACGGCAGCTGCTCCTTCTTGCAGCTCATAACTCTCATACACCTAAACTTCTTAGTGAACCCACATATGTATTCTGTTCCCTTTTTACACGTTTCTATTCCAGTGTTCATATGAACTCTGCCATAGTCTGGATGAGCTGGTGAGACTTCAAGAGGCTGAGGTTTTTCATAGTGACATTCTGTGTACACTCTACATAATATTATACAACCTACAAAATGTAGAGAAACAAACACACAAAGGATGCAAAGCAAAATTTTCCACTGCTCATCAGTGTCTTTTATTAAATCAAATACTGTACAATCATTGATAGATCTTTAGCACAAGTAGATAAAAACTTTCCATGCAAAATAAATTACTTTTTTGTTTTCAGGTGTTGATAAAAGCTAGCAAACTGACTGATTCAAACAAAACATTGACCATTTGTAGCAGACAAACTCTATTTCTACAGCACCCAAATTATTTGCATTTACAGTGAGCAGTAAGTACGGGACAAAAAAAGTAATGCAGGGTGCATAAAATTATACACAAACAGAAAACCTAAAAACTTAAAATGTTAAATATTTTTATTTCAACTTACAAACACAAAAAACTGTGACAATTCCACAAGCAAGAAACATTTAAAAATAATATACAATGGCAAAAAAAGAGATTACATTTGTCATTGTTAGCAGGGTTAACCTGTGAGGAGAAAAGAAAGCGGTGAAAAGTTTAGTGAGATGGTTTAGAAAATACAATACAATAATTTTTAGCTGAAGTCTGCTCTTACCTTGATGGCCACTATTTCCAAAAAAGGCATTTAAATCATATTTGCCATTCTTTGCCCCTAAAGGTGGAAAAGAAAAAATGCAAACAGTTATGCAACATTTTTATTGTTTTATTGTCTCGAAAAGTTGCTTATAGTGATTATGATTTATTTCAAAGCATGCACAGCCTTTTTGTAAATTTTAATGTTTGGCATGGAAGATTTAAGGGAATGGTTTGACAATTTGGGAAAAAAAAATTGCTTTTCCAATGAGCTTAATGAGAAGACTGATTCCACATTCACATCTGTGCGTTAAAAATTAAGCTTAAAGAGCTGCAGTGCCTTCAAAGCTCAATAATGTAGACATCATTCAGTTATCATGCCTGTTATGCTCTGGCAGCCTGAGTGATTTTCTTTAATATGCTTATCGGTATTTAGAGACTATGTTGACCTATAGACAGATTTCTATAATATGCCTCAGCTCTACATTTTGGTTTGTTTCTTTGTTGCATGCTGTGTTCAGACTTAACGCAGCAAATTAATGAAAAGTGTTTAGTTGTAACACTCTTTGTTTAAATGTTCTCTGAACTTTGTCACATTTACATAATTAACATGTCACATTTAAGGAAACAGTTAGACATTTTTAAGGAACAAAACTTAATGACCCCATGTATTTACACTAATGAATGTGCAATTCAATCTGTAAGTGAAACATTAACAGATTGTATGACCATGTTTCTCACATTTTCTAATGATAACACATCTAAGAGCAAAATCTTATCAGATGGGGGTCTGTGATCTAATTTTTGTCCATTTAGGGGTCCTTAAAATAAGAACGTTGAGAACTAGTGGTCTAGATAATCTAGCTAGCAGTGTTTAAACCGCTCCAGGCCTTGCCTTGTCTGTGAAAATGCAGTTTGAGATGCTGCTGAATGTGTATCTGACGTGGCAGCTGCTGTTGAAGGTCATCAGGCTGCTCAGACATCTGAGCTTCACCCTGCATTTCTGTAGCTGGTGCAGAGTCGAGGGCGTGGCTGATGGTGCCCATGGGGTCAGGGAGGTCCTCAACACCCGCTCCAGGCACCGCATCAGGAGTGAAGGAGGACTTGACATTAGATGGGGCAGAGGGGTAAGCCAGGGTGGGGCTGGGAGTGGGAGCTGCAGGAAATGCAACAACTAGGAAGGTAAAGCACAAGAGACAAACAGAACAAGAAGAAGAAGAAATAGGTGAAGTGTGTTTCAATGAATGGGTAAGCAATTACAATTCAATGAAACCAGTGCTTCATGTTTTACCTTCTGGCTGCACCTGTCCATTTATATAGCCCATATTCTCTGCAATTGACAAAAAGCTGAACATTAACTAAAAACAGTAGAGCCATAAGAAAGAAACTGCACAGAAACACACAATATTCTTACCGTATCTAGCAACAGACATCTCATCGCTTTCGACTGCAATTGCTGGAGTTGGTACTTGTCCATTCACTAAAAGACCAGGACAAAAAAAACAGATAAGATTGGAAAAGGAGATTGGAGCTAACAGTATATTAGTGCTGTGAATCTGTTTTCTTGACGCACCGTAGGATTTTCCTGCTGAAACTGGCTCGAACAGCAGTGGCTCATAAGATAAACCAGCTGTATCTGTTTAAGACAATAAAGGAGATAAGAGTGCAATTTATTTGTGCATTTATAACCTAATTAGTTGGCTCTCTTGGTAGCATTAATGATAAAATACCATATTCTCCACCAGATTTGCCTTCAGGTGCAGATTCAAGAGGCTGCGACGGGTAAGGTCCCTGGTTACCTGTTAATATGACACCATAAGTGAATGTCAATCAGAGGAAAATAATAATGTTATTAAAAGAATATGTAAAAGGATGCAGTATAGTACCGTATTTCCCAGAAGATTTTGCTTCACCTCCAAAGCCAAGAGCTTCTGGTGCATAGGAAGCTTCACTACCACCTAAGCAGTTGGTAATCACATGGACATGAAAAGTTAAAACAAGCAAATACAAAAATACAAATGAGAAGGCTGCTGCCATGTTCGCTGAATCTCACCATATTTACCACTCTTTCCGACTCCGAGAGGTTCAGGCTGATATTGTGACCCTGTAAAAAAAAGAAAATCAATTTAACAACAAAATTCAATTAATCAGTAAAATAAAAGTTTGATATTTTGAGAAATTAGTCGCTTCCTTACTAAGTGAAATGTCAAAACACTTAATGGCTAATTTTGCTTGACATAAAGTTTTCTTTCAAAGTTTTTACCGTATTTGCCGGTAGATTTGGCTTCAGGGGCCAGTCCAGCTGGTTGAACTTTATGTGGCATTCTTCCATAACCTGTAGCAGAAAAATAAAAAAAGATGAGAAGTGAAATAATGTAAAATAAAGGGAGAACTGTTTCTAAAAAGTTCTGATGTACTAAAACTACTAACCATATTTGCCAGCTGTATTTGCATTACTGTCAAGACCCAGGAGCTGCCCACCATTGGGGAACCCACCGTATCCTGAGCAGAGATGGAGGGAAAACAGCATGAAATGACCACATGACCACTCATAATGGATGCCCATGACATGGCAAGTGAAGATTGTAATTTCTATTTCTTCATTTTTCACTTCTGGAATGACTGCTATGGTGAAGACAAACTATTTGTCAGAACACACTAATCATATTTTCCAGTTGCAGGGTTCCCTCCCATGCCAGCACCAAGACTGCCTGCAAGTTTTTTCAATTAATATCATCATTAGTACTTCATGCATGACATAAAACCTTTGATGCCCCATGTATGAAGAATGGTATCAACATTCCAGGATTAGTTGGTTTGCTTAAAAAGATACTCATAGTACTGCAAATTGCTTTGAAATACAACAAAGTGCTTGTTTTTTATTTACTCACCATATTTACCAGATGATTTGCTAGAACCAGCAGGACTATAGGGGCTTCCACCATAACCTGGGTATTATTGAGACAAACAGTTGAGACAAATTAGATTGATCATTCATGCTTATATTGATTCTTAGTGGGCATTCATAAGCAAACACATTGACAGAAATGTATATTCATATGTATATTATATATATATTAATCAACACACACAGATAACAAACAAAAGAACCTGTGGTTGATCAAAACCAACATACAGTGATATAAAACAGACCGAAAGTGAAATATAAAATAAAACATATCATAGACATACCATAATGTCCTGCACCATTAATCCCCACGCTGTGAGGTTGTACACCAAATTGTAACCCACCAATGCCTAAGTCAAAACAGGGGGGGAAGAGCCAAGGATGACGCAGAAACAATTAGAAATTAACTCTCTTTGTAAATATAAAAGAGAGCCCTTCACATCACGGCAAGGCAGAATTTTCTTGTCTTGAAATGCATAGGCCATAAATATAAGATAAATATAGTTGTAAGACAGGACCAACAAGCACTCACCATACTTAGTATTTGATTTCTCTGCCCCTGTTCCCAGGGTCTGACTGCCAAAAGGCAAGCTGCCCATTCCTTAATGTTGAAAAAAATGGAAAAAGGTTTGGTTATGCTGTGATTCTCTCACTGAGTTTTCTCTCATTCATAAAGATTTGAATGAAATTAAGCTACACATACCACCATACTTGCTGCCTAATTTTCCATTTGGACCAAGGCCAGCAGACTGAGGCTCAAACTGGCTAATTCCTGTAGAATAAATGGGACATGTTTGTGCATCGTATTTGTTGGCTTTATGAGACCAAGACTGTTTCTGATATCACCTCTATGCTGAAAATGAGAAATAATCAAATCACTGAAGTAAATGCAGACACGCTGATTGAAACTGAGAAAATGATGTAATATGACAACAAATTATATGAGTTAGAAAGCCCCTCAGTGGCAAAGAGCAGAAAGCAAACTTACAAACTAGATGCATTTAAAAAGACAGACATGTTTAGTGCTGCCTGGGGAGCAGCACTGACCTCAAAATGTGCTGTATATCAACAATATGAACTGCAAAACTCTTTTTTATTTTATTTTTTACACTTATGTCTGTTTTTGCACATCCAAAGAAATCAGTAACCCTTTATGGATAATAGCTGCAGCCCTAGCAAGTAAAAAGCTTTCTTCTTTCTTTTTTACACTGTGAATTATTGTTCAGATCTTATTATTCATGACAGTTGAATAATGTGTTATACAATGGCACTGTCTTACCATCTAGTCCAGCAGGAACCACTGGGGCTCCATTGTAAGGAACCTGTTTGGCGCCACCTGTAGGATCAGTAGAAATTTTCACTATTTGTGTCCTTTACTCTGATTTACTTAATGCTGTGTTATATTTATCTTAACCAGCTTCCTCAGTTGTAACCTATATCATACCTGATTTGCCATTAGGAGTAGCTACACCTTGTCCAAGACCTGGAAAAAAATGTCCACTTTTGTATAATCCACATTTGATGAAATCATTAAAAAACAGATTTTCTCGGCTAAATTTCATATAATGGTTCTTACTTGCATAGTCAGGCTGTACATCAGCACTATAGCCATTTCCATAACCTGCGAAAAAAAAAAGACATTTTAAGCTACCCTAATGTGTAGGCTGAGTTACACAGCCTGCAATAAGTCATGTGTTACATCTATTTGTGGATTCAGAACTTCAACAAAGTTAGTAAAACACTGAAGCCTACCCGATTTGGACTTACTGGCTCCACCCAGACCTGCATTTCCTGGGAAAAAATTGCAGAATTTCAGTAAAACTCAGACAAGAATATTTCAAAGACTTAGTTTTGGTGGTCCAAAAAGCTATTTCAGGCCTAATTTATCATCAGCTTACAAATTTAATAAATTAAAATGCACCTCCATATAAATTTCCATTTCCATATCCAGCTCCAAGATATGCTCCTTGTCCATAAACTGAGAACACAGAGAGCAATTATTCAAACATTCACAATTTCCTGAGGTTGTATTGTTTTCATTTAAGAAAAAAAAACTACTTACCAGGTTGCTGAGGTTTCCCTGCATAAGGGTATCCAAGTCCTGCACACATAAAAGGTTCAATGAAAATCGCAAATTGACCATCATTGGAAGTGAAAGAAAAAACTACCAAATACTACAAATTATATTAAAGAGCATATTTATATTGGCAGAAAACAGCACCAGCTCCGTATCCATTGCTCAGTCCAGGGACAGCAAAGCCACCTGCTCCATAACCTTTAGAAAAAACAAAATTTAAGTGAGACATATGCAGCCTTTACCTTCACCCTCATACCGCTGAAATGCAAACAAGAAGTAGAAATACAAAAAAACAAACAAACAAACTAATTCTTCTTTAATGACTTAAAAAACTGAACCTTGTTTTTATCTTCTGTGGGAAATATTATACGCTAACAATTTTGTTGAGTTGTCATGATTGACATGATGTGCAAATAATCATATATCTCACTTAAAAGTCTTAACAGTATGTATTAACTTTGTTTGATGACACAACAGAAAAGGGACAATGCAAAAATGAAAATGCTCTTCACACAAAACATGAAATGCAGCTGCTTCATCAGACTACCTGGTTTGTTAGATTTAGATCCTCCTCCATTTGAATATCCCCCTGCACTGGCACCGTTTCCTAAGTGATGACACAATATCACTATAGTTACACATGCAATCATGTCTGCATTTCCATGATGGTCAGGTCTACAGTTGGCTTTAAATATCATCTGTAATATGCTCTATTGTTAAAATTTCATACAGATGGTTATTGAAAATGACAAATAAATAAATTTACTGTTTGTTTTAGCACCATTGCCGTTTGGAACACCAGCTCCTGCTCCATAACCTCAAAACAAATGAAAGAACCATAAACATTCATTTGTAATTCAAATAAATAGTAAGTATTCTTGTATTGAAAAAAACTGTCTGCAATGAATTTAGTCAAGTAGTCAGGTACCTTTTGTGTTTGTGCCAGTGGATGCTCCAGCACCTGCATTATAATCTAAAATGAGAATGACAGAAAACATTGTGAACACAATAAAAAACAATGTACATAAGCCATTAATATATAATAGTCTCAGTTTACCAGGTCTAGGTATTTTCATCCATTGTCCATTTGGTATTCCTGATGGCCCACAGTCTAGAAAACCAATGTGTCCATGTATTACCAACAGAGTTTAAGATTCAAAGCAAACACAGATATGTGCATACAATCAAGCTGACAACCACAAAACAAGGAGATTTTGTGTTGATACTGTAATTTAAAGGGCCGGCATGTTAGACATGTTAATAATTACAATGTTAACATAAGGAATTAACTCCAAATTCAGCTGTTGTTCTCAGATTAGTTACTAATCAAAGGACAGAAACAGTTGTTTTTACCAGGAGTGGCTGGTTTAGCTCCATGACCCTTGGAGACTGAAGATCCTCCTTTATCGGACAATAAAAGGGACAGGCATACATTAACAAACTAGTGTTTAGTCGGAAATAATTCATGTTAGATATCTCCTTAAAGTGTTACACTTGGGTCATAAAAAACTGCTTAAAAATACAGTGTGCTACATTTTAATTTTACCTCATGCACTAAATGCACTAAGAATTAATTTAAAAGTTAAACATATCATTTACACATGCAATGCCATACTTTTAATCACTCCCAATTCAAGACTCGGTTTACCAGTTGCCCCAGTTTCTCCTGCAGGGAGACCTTTGACCGTGGGCCTGTCAGGTCCTGCCTCAGGCTGACTTTTGATGTTCGCCTCTTCTGGTGCAACCTCAGGGACACCCAAAACCAGTGTTTCTTCAGGGGTGATGCTCCCTGTACTTTTAGCCGCCACTGTTTCGGGAACAGCTTTGGTTTTCAAGGGTATGGTGCTTTCAGGGGCAGCATCCCATTCTCTGGTGCTGTCTACCCCAAACAGAACATCGGCCTCCGCACCTTTTTGCTCAGGCACAGCACTTCCAGTCACATAACCTAGAGGTCATAGATTACAATCAATATTCATGGACACGTGTTATTTCATTAGATGTTTGCACTCATAACCGCTAATGTCCTGTTCATTAAAAACATTATACGTGCACATGAAAGCACGAAATCAAGTCTTTTTTTTCTCAGACTCTTTAGTTTAAATTCATCACACAGTATGTACATAGCACATTGTAATACCACACAATCAAATTTAGAGGCAAAATATTAAAAGCAATGCACTGATAGGCTGTTTGAGCTACAGTTACATTGCAAGTGACTAAGCAAGTTTATACTCTTGATTTTTTAAAATATTCCAACACTGCAACCATGGCAGCAGTAACATATATTTTTGAATGAAAATATGAGTTGCTTCATAAAAATATGACTGTGAGAGTTAAGTTTCAACTGAACAGCCTCTCTGTATTTACTTTGCATATTATTGCATTGGATACTACCAAAACTTTACAACAGAAAGTTTAGCTTTGTAGTCTAGAGAAATCAACCTATTCATAATCATTTCATGATCATTGTGCCTTCCTACAACATACAGTTTAATTTACTATCAATAAAAAAAATAATAATAAGTAGGTAATTTCATTAGTTGTATGTAATCACTGAGCAAACAGCAAAGAAGTAATCTAGTACATATGTAAACAGTTGATATTTACATTTACAGTGACATATTACTACTTGATTCAAAGCTATAATATAATACAGAGCACATACTTCAAAAATGCAATCCAGATACTGAGAAACAATACTCACAAAATGCATGTAAAGGATAAGCAATATATGCATTTTTAATGTACTTCATACTTCATACTTCACACTCGCTAAGATAAATGCACATTACTATCAAATATCAGATATTATCAGTTATCGTTCTACATTTACTAAGAATTACAATGAAAGTAAAACATATGCTCTTTTCATTTATAATCACAAAACAACAACAACAACAACAACATTAAATATAGAATGTATACTTATTAATTTACACATAAAACAGTTACAGTGGGAGTTTTGTTGTATTTAGTTTTAAAATAAAGCTAAAAGTTTGAAACTCCACTGCAGATAAACTGTGCAGATTCAGCTTTAAGGTACTTGCCTTGGGGAAGATCTGCTGCCGGCTCTGGTGCCAGGTCAAGCTGAGGAACAACTGGTTCAGGTCCAGATGTGGTTTCCTTCGGACCTGTGGGTGCTGGTTCAGGTGTGGGCTCAGGTGCAAGGCTCGGGTCTATGCCCTGAGGAGCTGCTGGTGCAGGTTCTGGTGTAGCCTGAGGGATTAGTGGTGTCTGATTGTAGCTTTTTCCTTGTGGCACAGGTGAAGGCAGCTTCTGATATTTCTCTTGTGTCACCATAACAAGGATTCCACTCGTTGGCTCAGGGGCAACAGGTACAGCACCTTGAGTTGTTGCTTGCTGAGGGCTAATTCCCTCCTCTGGTGCCACAGTTGGCAGCTCAGGAGAGAGAACTCCACCTTTTAGGCTTTTTCCATTGGATGCACCCACACCCTTTGTTCCCTCCCCATTTGGTATCATTCCATAACCTGAGAATTGAGCAGAAATATGTGGGAAAATTTTTCATAGAAAACCACTTAGGATGCAATGACATGTCAGAGATAAAGTTTACGCAAATCTACAGTAATAAACACAACATTTTCATTCATATAATTTCTGTATCACAAAAGCATATAATGGGAACACATAATTTACAGATTCGTGCAAAAGCAAAAACAGAGACAAAACAATGTTTGTAGCTGCGTCTTTGTTTGGTGCTTTTTTGCTGACTCATGTTATAAATATTCCCATCCATCTCTGGTTGGTTTGGCATGTATATCAAAAACTTTGCATGAGTTATACACTGTAGAATTGTTACCTTTGCCAAGTGTTTTGGCACCTTCACCAGGTGACACTGCTCCTTTGGTATTTGGAGGTTTTGTGCCTCTGCTGTGCCCTCCATACCCTGAAAATGACCATTTACATTTTACATCAAAATTTCAGGGTGGAAATGAATTAAAAACTACACTAAAATAAAATAGAAAGAGTTTCACAAATTAAGCAGCATTTAAAAAATACTGGAACTGGCTCGCTAGAACTTATCTCAAGTTTACCTACAAATCCACCAAGTGCAGCACCATTTCTGACTCCATGACCTTGAGAAAAACACAGCAAGAAGTC
>JAPZDV010000014.1:10772173-10828446 GCA_029814665.1 Acanthurus lineatus | reverse complement strand
ACAAACACAAAGGTTTTCTTTCTCCATCCCTGGTCATTTGATTACCAATCAGTTGTCCATAACTGAATTTAACATCAGGCAACATATAAAATATTTCTATACATCTTCAGAAACCATTATAAAATCTTTCTTTTTTTTAGGATTTTTGGTCATTTTAGTGACATTGTGACTTTGCTTGAGGATCTGTAATCTGTGAAGATCATATGCAATTAGTTTATACATCTTGTAAAAAGATGCGATTTATTAATAAATCAGAAAAATGGTAGCAAAATTTGTGATTGAATAGAACTAACTGACTTCATCTGGTATGAAGTCTTGTATCTGAAGAACTTGTTTTTCATAACTTGACATTATCATTGCAAATGAACAAAGATAGTTATCTTTGATCACTCACCAGTGGATTTAGCTCCATTCACAGCTCCAGCTGCAGCACTGTAACCTGAAAGCCAAATAGAGAAACAAACACCAACAGACTCATTTGGTCTGCTACAGTTTTTGCAAATGAGGCACTGCTGTAAAATGAACTTAACTGATTCACAAAATTTTCAGCATTAATATAAAGAATACACAGCAGCCTGTCTGTCTTCATAAAATGATTCAAACTTAACCTTTAAAATGGCCTCTGTTTCCATTTGGTGCCGCAGAAGCAGGAGCTCCATAACCTAAAGATTAAAATCACCGGGTGACTTTAAAATATATTCTCATCTCAGCGGCTGCATGCAGTGGTGAATGATCATTATTATTTTTAGCATCCAGTATTCTCATGACGTCAACAATTAGAGCATCATCACATCTTAAATACCTTTGCTTTTAGTTCCTTGTCCGCCATATCCGCCAGCTTGTGCACCATGGCCTACCACATAAAAAAAATTAATCTGACCATTGTTGTTTCTCTCTTTATATGTGTGTGTGTGTGTGTGTGTGTGTGAGAGAGAGAGAGAGAGAGAGAGAGAGAGAGAGAGAGAGAAAGTGTCTTTGTGTCCTCTGTGAAGAAATGTGTTTCATACCGTTGCCTTTCATTTGTTGTCCATTGGAAGCGCCGGCTTGAACACCATATCCTAGAAATAGAGATTACAGTACAATTCCTTTGTAGCAAATAAACATTTAGTTAAATGAAAATTATTTGTACAATAGATGCAAACTGGCAGAGATTCATGAAATCTACTATTAGATGTAACTGTGGATTTTACAGTGTAACATTTAACTTTAATGTCCAAACTTACATCAGTGCACTAATAGTAAACTCCACTGAGACTTTAATGATGATCACTTGCCCCAAGTTTTTCTCCTACATTATTATCTAAAAAAAAAGTTTTAAATTGGGCTCATATTGAACAATATGTACATTAATAATGATGTATCCCTGTGTAGCTGTGATAGGCCAGCATCAGCTGACAATACTGGTCAACCAAGGGGTTACAGGTAGATGGCAAACTTACCTTTTGTCCCTCCACCATTGGCCACTCCAGCAGCTGCACCAAAACCTGAAACAGATTAAAGTTTTGGTGAGAAAGTTGTGTGAAATTAAAATAAGCTCTAATTTTTATACCCCATTGTTTGGAAACAC
The DNA here is from genome assembly GCA_029814665.1 of Acanthurus lineatus. NCBI lineage: Eukaryota > Metazoa > Chordata > Actinopteri > Acanthuriformes > Acanthuridae > Acanthurus > Acanthurus lineatus. The sequence goes on along the minus strand of JAPZDV010000014.1, from coordinate 10,826,879 downwards.
ATCTGTTATTAGATTTTGCCTGATTTGCACTTGAAACACCAGCACAAAGAACATTACTTCAAAAAAATAGATCAGCCTGTCATGCAGAGTTTCTGATCACTCACCTACTCCTTTTGTGGGATATCCACCATATCCATTTTGTGCCTGACCCACACCTTTGAAAGAAAAAAAAATCAAGAATAATATATTTTTAGAAATAGAGAAATACATGGCAAAAAAAGATTACTTTACCTTTTGATGGCATCAGCATTCTTCCTACACCTCCACCATTCTGAGGATTCTTTCCTAGAAAAAACACCATTGGAGCTGTGAAGAAAAGCTTTGGCTTGTGTACAAACCCAAAAGTACAATCACTTTCATGTATGATGAAGACAGAAACTGCATGCGATGGATTTACCTTGAGGTTGTGGCCCTTGTCCATTGGCTGCTCCAGGTGCAACACCATAACCTTAAACAATGCACATGTTAATGTTATGGTCGTCAAATAACAGAAAAAAAAAGAAAACAGCTCAACAACATATCAAGGATTAGCATGAATATTTCAGCATATTTATACAAAGAGGACAAAGCAACAACAAGTTTTTAGCAAAAAGGGAGAAATTCAAAGAATTTTTAAAATGACATAGATAATTGTTGGTTGAAGGGATGAAAGCTTTTTAAATGGCTCTTCATATTACAATTCAGTCTTCCCATCTGATATTTGATTTAAACAAATGAGTGGTGGAGAATAATAATATTATATAATAATATAATAATAATGTTGGGTGTTTTTTTTCTATGGTGAGGTTAGATTCTAAAGAAAATCACAGAGTTACTGGAAATTTTCATACAGTCCTCAAGTTATAATCTCACACAGTTTTACAAAATTAAATCCAGTCTCCTGGTGAGTCAGGACTCTGAACATTTTTGGGAAGTGGTGAGCCTCTTCAGAAGTCAATGGAGTGACTGTGTACAAGCAGTAAAACTATTCTCTTCCTTCCTCACAGACGGATGTTAAATTTAGACTGCTGCTGCCACTGAAGCCAAGCTGCCTTTGATTTTTCAAACTGAGGCTGCTGGTAAAGAGAAAAAAAATATATAGTAGCTTCGCATCTTCACAAGAAAACTTGGTTGAGGTCCGAGCAAACGTACGAGCCGAACGGCGAGCCTTGATAAGATTTCACTTTGACAGAAATGTTTGAAATTTGACAGGCAAACCCAAGCACCTAAAGACATTTATCTCATCTTTTTATCTCTTCAGGACTCTCAGCGGGTTGTGCTCTTTCACTGCCACTAGAGCATGCACAGTTTAATGTATGCAAAATAGACAAATAAAAGTGCATTTTATTTTTGTATATTCCGCATAACTTACACTGTATACAACTACACAAACTAGTCAACATCCTTGCATTAACTAAAAGTGGACTCATTTCTGTTTAAATCATTCATAGTGCCCCTAGAGCTGTAAATTCTTGTATAATTCAGATCTGCTTTCAGAGTGAATGGCCATGACATTGGCTGCAATCACAGATTCTAGCTGCAAGATCATTAAAGGTTAATTAAAGTAACATGAGAGATAAATATTATGTACTTTTGGTTAATTTTCTGAAACAACCTCTTTTAGAAAACGCTTAAAATACAGAAAGGGGATGCAATCTCACAGAGGTCACTTGGCTCATGTACAAAGACAGAGAGCAGCTCCTCATTGTATCATTATCCTTGGCCGTAAGTTAGCTCATTATTCACAAGCCACATTGACTCTATGGAAACTAATTAAATTACATTGAAATTTCATCTGAAAGGTTTAAGCTGACTTGTTTGACCTTATGTGCAGTTAACATGCAAACTTGCCAACTTTACATATTCGCATTTATTCCAACGAATAACCATTTAACACTAGACAGTGATTGTATCTTGAACCGATTATTCTGATTCATGGCTTCAATAATAAAGGCAGTTCATGTACCTAGTTATTTATTGACCACATTCAACAAAAATGAATAGAAATCTAAAGTAATAACAATATCGAGAAAGTGTCATTTTGAGTGTTTGTGTGTAATTAATGATAAACCTATAATATAAAAAGTAGAATAACAGTATTGGGGATATTTTTCACTGCATTGAGTACCCCTACCAGTAATACTTTAACTACATTTTTCCCAATTATACTTACTTACTTTTTCCAATGCATGACTAACTTGCAACCAAGTATTTTTACAATACAGTACTTCTTAATAACTGATCGGGATATTTCCTCCACCACTGATTATTTTAAATATGACAAACTCCAAGCACGGGCCTTTACTCACCCCCCGTGTGTGCCGACTGCACCAGCCAAAAGATCACTGCGCTCTGGAGAAGTAGTTGTCCCAACATAGTGGACCTGAAGAAAAAATGTCTTATATGTTTTAGACCCAGCAGGAGGATGAGGAAGGTGCAGCACATGAACCGGAGTGGGTAACATACCCTGATTGTGAGGGTCTGATATACACTCTGACTCTGGTCTGATTCGTCCCTCCTTCTGCTCATGGATGCTCCTGTTCTCCAGATCCTCCCCCGGCTTGTTTGGGGTGTAGGTGTACACACACTAACTAAATAATTGGTCACTTACAGTACATTAACACTTAAGAGAGAGATAGAGGGGCAAAGAGAGGGAGTTCACCAGATTGGACACTGACTGATGAACTGATGCGTCAACACAACATGGTTTAAAGGAAGATTTGTAACTGTCACAGTTTTGTTGTTTAATTAGACAATTAAACTACTTTCTCATATGTATATCTATATCTAATATACTATATTCTTACAGTAAATTAGTATATGAAGTGTTTTGGATCAATGGCATTAGCAGATGTACTATAATTATTGTATTTGTAATATGATTTTGCCCTCTATAAGATACATGGTAAATAATACAGGAAGTGCAATAGTAGAAACTTGCAATTGTAGTGAATTTTAATCTACACTAATATGTATATTTTTTTATTTCTTGATATGATCAGGACAGCAAAATATGGATGATGAGTCTTTTTTCACTCATCAGTTTTCACAAGACCTGTTTCCAGCCAGTCATGCTTGTAGTAGGCAGAGAGCAGCTCAAACATTCAGCCTGAACTTTCCCACTGAGGCTTGCTTCAAATTTGCTTCAATTTAAGTTCTTTTGAATGCATCAATAAGACCAGTTATTTGATTTTCTTAGCTTTTAGCCATTGTTTTCATAAACAGGCATCTAGTTGTGCTGTCAAATATTGCTTGTACAAATGACACAAGTCACTCTCACATAGGAACATCAAGGTGTAAAGCATTAAAAACAACCCTGAAGACAAACTGACACTCATTTAAACTGTCCAACCATGGAAACACACACTGCAGACATGCTAAGCTAAACATTTACATCATTCTTAATGACTGTATCGCAGTGACACAACCTAATAAAGTTAAATTGTACATGCAATGATGTGAATAGGCAGCAGTTTAGTCCAGTATTTGGTTTAAAGAGCAGTTTTTATAAGTACTCTGACCAATTTTTGTCCAGTCTTTCTGTAGATTAAAATAAATATAGCAAGACTATATAGTCTGACTGTAAGCATAGAGCTCAATGTGTAACCTGTTTGGATTGTCATCTGTTTTATTTGTGAATGGGCTTTATGATAACATGACATCACTTAAGCATGCAGAGGGGCCACTTTAACGTGAGATGAAGGAAACTGTGAGTTAGTTTCACTCGTCACTCATGACTCTATCAGTCCATGTTTCCATGGTCCCAGCATACACACACACACACAGCTGAGAGTGACCCTTTGTATGTTTAAAGAAAAAAGCAAGAAAAAGAGAAAAGATATCTCACCTTTCACATAGATTCCTCACTTAAAGTCCAAATCCTCTTCTTATGGGGTCAAGGAGAGGTTAACGTCTCACCCCGCAGCCCACCCAGACCTCTCACATACTTGGCTTCTCTAACGCTCTCATCACCTCTGCTGCCACTGACAAACCATCAGTCTGACTTCTCACCGCCAAATGTGTCCTTTGACTTCCTCTCTGATCTTTCAGCTTCAAACATTCATTTTCAAATAAACTGCGTCTGTGGGGTGTCATGCAGATTGTAACTGGCAGCCAAATGAGTGAGTAAAAAATGTCTGGTGCAATAAAAGAAGCTTGATTTGTTTGTTGTGTGTGCGTGTACAGTAAGGACAATGTAACAGGAAGTGTCTTTCCAAAGTAAATTTTGGTATTCACAATCACTTTTGACAAGTTCAACCATACCAGCAGTATGGCTCTAAGCATTGCACTATTGGTCATCCACTTTGGTCTAGATTTAAAATATCTCAACAGCTATTGGATGGATAAAGATGAAACTTTGTACAGACAGTCATGATCCCAAGATTAAAAAATCTTGACTATTTTCATGATCTCCTGATTTTTCCTCTAGTGTCCCTGTGAAGTTGACATTCAGGATTTTGAATGAAACATCTCACTCTTAAGATGACAAACATTGTTAAGATTATATCTGCTTTCCATCATTATGTTAGCATTATCATTGTGAGCATGTTAGCATTTAGCTCAAAGCACCACTGTGTGTAAGTACAGCCTCATAGAGCTGCTAGCATGGCTTTAGACTGATTGTCATGTTTACAGATGGCCTGTGGAAACAGCTTTTATAGGTGTTTAGCTCCTGTGGCTGACAGCTGTGCTGAGTGGAAAATGTATGTCTGTACCAAACTGCTGAGGGGTGGAAAGGTCATTATGCTTAAAAGCCAGACTTCATTTACATGTTTACCTACAAATCTTTACAGAATACACTCAATCATGTTGATATCCGGTGCAGACTTCCTGCACATGTTGTCAGGATGGTTTTCAAAAAGACTGAAGACAAATATTAATAGTCAGTTTGACGGTTTAAGTTGTGTGATGTCTTAATTAATGTGTTGCCTTGTGCACCTGAACTATCATTAAGAAACCAAGCTGAGCAATAAAACAAACTTATTTTAAACCCACAGTTAACAGCTAACCTAATGCAGTAACTGGCTTCACTGCTCTGCTGTGGTGTGGTTTGGTTGGAGGAGGTGGTCAGGATGTTAGTACGCTGCTTTGTGTGGTAGAGAGAAAAAAAAATAAGTGAGCTCAAGACAACAGTGCAACCACTGTTCAGCAAGGAGTCTGTAACTCTGCGTAGCCCCATGTCTGCAATGTGTGTTCCTGTCCAGATGTGTGCAGCTGTTAGAGGCTAGTCAGCCAACGAGGCTCTGACTCCGTGTTTGTCGGACAGCCAGTTGACTCAGCCGACTGTGGAAACACAACTTTACTTTACAACTTTGCTGCAAACAAACCCAGACCTACAGCTGTGACCACAATGAGATCACCAACATCAAATGAAGTGAATGTTTTGTTGTGTTTTCTCAGATTTCCATACAATATTCCTGAAGATTTAAGGGACAGTACAGAGATCACCTGTTTTTGATATGATGACATAAACAGGGGAATTTAAACAGGCCTTCTCCTTGGTGCTACAGGTCCCTGGACAGATGCAGCAGCAGTGAACAAAGATTTCAAGATTTTCATTTTTTAGGAATTTTACTGATTACATACAAAACCTCAACAAGTCACATCCCAAGTAATTTCACACATTCTGTTATTGCCTTGCAGCCCTCTCCCCTGTCGTTTTGTTTTAATTGTGTGACACTTTGTAAATGTTTTGAACGTTCCTACATAATTAACTTAACTGTCATAATTACTGTTGAGCAAAGCATTCAACACAGTTTTCTAAATGTTCACGTTTAGGTTTACTCGTTAGTTCTTGCATGTAGCAATGTTAGAGAACGATCTCTTTGTCCTGAAAAGGGGTCACACTTTATTCCATTTGGAAAGCCAATCCATTACACTACATGTAGTAAATTAGTTCTTGTTTTCACCTCACTGACAGTTGCAGCGTGAGGCCTTTTATTGTCTGGGCACAGCTTACACCTGATGTCTGCCAATTTCAGCCTATAACCAGTATTTGTAACACTTCAGTCCAAATACTTGAGTCAAAGATATCAAGCTCTAAACCAAATGGAAACATATCATCTCCCTCTCAATAACAGAACTTGTGTAGTTATTCCGAAGGGTTCGATGAAGTTGAAACCAGCAGTGGTCCTCTGTTCCGTCACTTGGTCTTAAGAAGAGTCAATGTTTATCTCTTCACTTGTTTGTCTTACCAGCACTTATTTATTTTAACACTGTTTGCCAGCCCACAGCAAGGCAAAAAGAAAATGCTTTATATTTAATGTCTGCTGAGATTTTATAAAGCTTAAACACAGTCTGATCATTGACAGACATTAAAAAGAGAAAGACAGTGAACAAGGGAGATATTAGCTTTATTTGGAAGCACATTACATGAGAGAGTATTAGTGTTGGCAGAGCACTGAAGTTGTGCGTTTTTAGTATCAGCTATTATCATCTTATTCAACAAAGTAACTGATTATACCAATAATTAATAATCTTTTACCCCTGTCTTCTGAATGTAACTGTTTGTTTTCTTTCCCAAAGATGACTCTTGTTCTTATTTAGACTTGGTCAGCACAAAAAATCTCTTACAAATTTTGGAAAATCCCTTATCTCGGTGATGATTTTGAGTAAGTGCCTGTCATTGATTGGCCTTTATCCATTTAAAGTCACATTATGTCCTGCTGCCAGTTTCCCTCTTTGGGAATGTCACACATTGGTGTTTTAGCACAGGACAAGCTCATTAGTTTGCTTAAGAGCAAACTCCCTTCAGCAACAACAAACAACTAAGGCGCACCAGTTAAACATACAATGTGTTATTTCTGCCACTAGAGGGCTCTCAATCAAAACAATGAAAGCTAATGTCAATTTAATGAGATCCTAATGTAGAGAGGGACCATGGGATTTGTTTATTTCATTTATTAAACAGCCACTATTGCAGATGAAGCTATCTGACTCAGACAGAAACACCCACAGATAAGGTTTAATCACATTATGTTTAGTCGCATTTGCAGATTTCCCTCCTCACTCTCTGACTGGAAGTTAGTGACAAATGAAATACACTGTAACCTTGAATTAAATTACATATTTTCTTCTGTCCACATCACTTCATATTAATCTGTATATGTTGCTGACACTGGCATTACCTCCTCCTTGTCTGATCCCCAGCCCCATATAAGTAAAACAATAATTTGCCTTAAAATATTTTCTCTTTTTCTTTTGAGCTTATATTAAATCTGCTATGTAGTTAAGTACCAAAGTAATTCTGCAGCTGGGGTCTCTGACACTCCTGAAAGAAATACTGCACTGTTTTCTATAGTGGACTTCTTACACTTTAGTTTCAACCTGTTCATGTGCAGTTTTCATTAAAAGTAGGAAAGGTCATTAAGTGTTAAGGTGATAAAACAATGGTAAGTATGTAGGCCTAAACCCTTAAGACCTAATGTTCTCCCCTAAAGAGAATATTAAAGACCTGCTTCACCCAAACCAGGCTCAAATAAACTGTGTTGTGCAGGACTGTTCAAAGCCTAAAAGCAAATAATGTTCCCCAAAGGTTCATGCTAAGATGATTTTCACTTGATCAAGCTGTTGAATATTTTTAAAGATTTTTTTTTATTTGTGTTGCAGGTGCTCTACAAGGGTGTAATTTAATTATTCCTGTTTCCAAACAAATACAATAAATAAAAATCTCTTTACAACAGAATTATCTAAGATGAAAAATTACATCAAATACATTATATTTAGTATCGCTACACATGTATAAGCAATGCATGTCTTTTTACAAAAAAAAAAAAAACATGGCTTAAGTTGATGGGCCATGCTGTGACAACATTCTTATTGGTTACTATTTATAATAATGAACATATATGCATATCTGTACAACCATAAATTACTGTACAATCCTCAACCTGGTCACCAATATCTGCCCAAGACGTTTATCACAGTTTGTGAAACCTCAAATTTCTTTACCAACATTTAAATGGCATCAACTGACGTGGAAACATGTAAATGTGGAGCTGTTAATGTAATGTTACCAATTCTGTATACAGCAATCTCGAGACACAATGGCAACATGTTTAAATAAAAACCACCAGGTTTGTGATTTCAGAGTAACTTGCATTGATATAACTTGCTGGAGACCAAAGGGAGGAAAGTAAAAAGATCAGATAGACGAAATAAAAAAGGAAACAGTTTAAATGTGCAAAAATGTGAAAGGATGGGGAAGAGAGGACCAAAAAAGTAAGACTCAAAACATTTAAACACAGGTCAGAGTAGATTACATAATGAACACTGAGGCCTTTTAGTCAGAGCAGCACTTCTGCCCATTTCACTCAAGTGCTCACAACAACTGGATCATCAGCTGGACGTCTCATTAGCTTCCGTCCACCTTAAGATGGAAGAGCCAGGCTTCCGGTTGCAGACCTAAATAAAGATATTTAGAAATGACACTGGGGTCCTTATCCAAACCATTATTTTGTTTGCACAAAGTGGAAATACAGGACTTACTCCATGTTGCTTTTCAGCTGATGCACGGTGCGTTTGTCCAGATAACGACAGAAGAGAGTGAGCAGGTTTGAGGGCAGGAGGAGTGGCTCCACCAAGGAACACTGGGAAAGCTGTCCTGCTACCTGGAATATTGTGTCAGTCCTAAAACACAGGAGGAACGCCAATATCAGAATCCCATAATGATGCTAAAATGATCACAAACTGTGAAAAACGAGCCTTAAAATCCCCACCAGGTCTCAAAGTCACCGATGCTGGGCTCTAGAGGAACGCCTGAGGACAGCAGCTTCTCTCCTTGGGACAGGAGAGCATATAGCAAAGACAGTCCAAACTGAAAGAGAAAGAAATGAATGAGAAAACATTGATTAAAAATCCACACAAAAGTAAGGGCCAAGCAGAGACAGAGAGCACAGACCTTGTTCTGACATGCCAGCGCGAGGGTCTCGTATGTCGTCAGAGACTCGGATGTCAGATCTTTGAGGAACCCAATCAGCTGACTGAACGTCAGGCCTCCAATAACATTGCGAAGGGGCGGGTAGAGCACCGGAAGGGCCTAAGAAGAGAATATGAGGACAGCTATCAGACTCATCCTAATTATTTTAAATCACAAGCATGCAGTTACTTTCCTTTGATTGCTAAAAAAACAAGTGCCCCTTTAGAACAATATGTATATCAAATGATTTCAGCTCCAAGGTCTGTATACCTAAGCAAACCTTAGAGCTTAGATTTTCTGCTACATATATTTAAAAAGGGCCACTTGCTTAGTACATTAAAATCTGTACTAAAAAAAAAAACTCCCATACCTCTTCAGTGTCTCTGCTCATCAGTGTAGGTAGGTTAGAGGTCACAATGCTCAAGATTTTCAGTGCAGTGTCGTGTTTGAGGAATGGTAGGAGACGGGCGACTAGCCTTTTGCCCTTTGAGACCAACAGGAAAGGAAGAAACTCCCCTCCTGAATCACTACATCAAAAAATGTAAAATAATTCATGGCTCAAAAAAATATCCATTACAAAGTGATATAAATTAGAATACTTTAGATGAATTGAGAAAGCTAGAAACAAGAATAAATGTAAGTTAATTTGATACAAGTAAATTATTTACACATTAGCCATCACTTCCTGTAAGTGGTGGGTGTTTATAACTCACAGGGGATCGTGGTGTTGCAGCTGGGAGTAGATGTGCTCCACTTTCCTCTGTGTCTTCTCCATCACCCGTTTCTCTTCTGCTTCAGACAAGAAAGTTGTTTTCATCCTCTCCATCTCCTCCACCTCCAACAGAACTATGAACAACTGCAGGGCAGAACAGATGTGACTCGGTGTTGGATAACAATTTAAAAAAAGCATCTCACTACATCTCAAAGAGAAATCAGCAGGTACCTTTTCTATTTTGCTAAGGATCTCTAACCGCTGTTGTCTGATGTCTCTCTGCTCCTGTAACATGGAAATACATCACAGTATTGGGGAAGGCAGATGGTTGCAGGTCTAAGATGCTAAAAGTTAATTACAAACAGTCACCTCAAAAGGACCTTGAGCTTGGACTGCATGAACTGCACTGATGGCACGACGAGGAGAGTAGCATGTGGACACAGCAACCTGACCCAAAGAGCCCTCAATGTGCACCACTGAAAGAGCAAAAGACTTTTTCAGTTGTAGGTAAAATGCACAGCGTGGCAGGCTTTTCTGCATAAACTACATAAAAATACAGATTAAAAACTTCTTTTAAAAAAGGCAAAGAGAAAGTATCCTTTTTTAGGTCTGACTCATGTCTTGTATTTTTTCACCCTTCACCACTATGGAGGGGCAGCATGTAGGTAGCTACAGCTAGGGAACTACAGCTTTTCATGAAGCTTTTTGCTTTGCAAGCATGGTAATGACTGAAGGGGACTCAGATGAGTGTCAACATTTTTATCAAATCAGATCTTCTCTTACCTGCAGAGGCTGAACAGCCAGACAAATGTTCAGAGAGATTTTAGTGAAAATGAAAATATAGCTGGATCTCTTTTGAGAAATAACACATGCCAAACAATGTGGTCATTGAAAAGGTGAGGAGAGGAAAACCTGGTGTGTAGGAGTCAGTTTTGGTGATGTAAGGTGTGGTGAGTTTGGGCGGCTCTCTCTTGCCCCTGATGCCAAGCTCCTCTTCTGCCATCTTAGCTTCTATTCGCCGATAGTACTCCTGTGACAAAGTTTAGATAAATGCAAACCATGAAATGTTGTTCACTTTATACTGAAAATACCAAAGTGATCATATGTTATGATGCCACCAGATCACAGATTTCCCACCTGGTAATAGTAGTCCTCCAGGTATGGATGCTCACTTTGCAGCTGAATCATCTGCAGCCTGGTGATCCACTCCTTCTCTTTGGCTGTCATGAGATTACAGTATGGATCCCAGCCCTCTGGTTTTCTACAAACAGGTCATATATTTCTGTAAATAATCCCACTTTTTCTCATAGCATGAAGACAAAAGTTCAAGACTGTGACTTGATGAAGCACCAACCTTTGGAATATACGCTGTTTTTGACTGAGGAGTCGTTTATGTTGGGGGTGGAGCTGAGTGACAGGACCCGGGTACCTGAAGGTCAGACAACTTTACACTTAAAAAAGAGCGATGGATGCGTTTAATATTAATCAGTTTCCATGAAAAGTTGATAATTTGCTCTGTAACACACATCTGTCACACATAATCACAGAATACCAGTGCCTGTTTATCATGTCCAATTAAAAAAATATAAATCAATGTGCAGAACATTTGAACATACACCAATGTGATATAAATGATTGAAAATGACAGAAAACTTTTTTCAGAAAACTTAATTTGGTGTTTGTTTTTTTTAAATTTTACCCAGCCACCTTCTTTTAATTAAAGGGATTTAAAACCTGTACTACAGCCAGCCACCAGAGGGCGATCAAGATGTGTTGGCTTTACTTCACTTCATACTAAGCAACATTTAAATTCAGCTACAGCATAGTCTTTAATCTCCAGAAGGTAGAGTTATCCTTCCCCCCAAAGTTATCCCTCCTCCAACTTTACTTTTCAATCCCCCCAACTTTTCTATTCAATCCCTGACCCTAATGTGTAAAACAAACATCAGGGTCAGGGATTGAAAATAATTTGTGAATGTCACGTTGATGATGAAAGGTTTATATACTCATGAAGGATGAACAAGTCTAGCCAAGTCGTAAAAATGCTCCACGCTCAAACTTTGCTGACAAATACCTGCCACAAATCAAACACTCCTGAGAGATACACGGGTTCCTCACACACCTGAAAGGCTGCACTGAATTAGACGAGGGGCTGTAAAAGGGGGACGGTCTTGGCGAGTTGGCACCGAAGCGAAGTTGCATCATCTTAGGAGTCAGGGACTGAGGAGTGGAGGGGCAAGGCCGGTTCGCAGGCACCAAGAAGCCTCCTGTCTGATTCAGGACAAAATAATGTCATAAGTCACAAGAGGATTCACTAAAATCCTTGTTAAAAATTTGGTGTTAGCTTAAATGTATCAGAACAGGGCTGATTAATTATGAAATAAACCTGATTGTAATGTTGCCGAGGGGCTAATGGTTGACGTGAGAGGATGGGTGATCTTGGCACCATGGACGAATGCATCTGCAAGAAAAAACTGATCCAGTGATGAATTTGACAGGCAACATATGACAATGTTTATTTCAGGGAATTGTTTTAGGAATTACTTACCTTCTAGCAGAGATTTAGATCAAAAGATGGATAATATTCTCATGTCAGGAAAGCTTATATGTACATGGAGGTAGCAGCTTGTTAGCTTAACATAAAGACTTGAAACTGGGGATTAGCTATCTTAGCTCCACTAAAACAGAACCCATAAAACCACAACCCAGAGTGTGTGTGGCAGACTATTTCTTGGCTGGCTCCAGTGACCTTGATCACCTTATAGCTATGTATTACAGGAAGTGACTGCCCTTGTTTATACTTGCATTTTCACATGAACTAAACATGATACAACAAGTAAACTTGAGAGCTTTAGAGATATTGTCATGTAGCTATTATATCCAAAAGAACCAGTACTGGCTCCAGCTTAATTTTAATCCTGCAAATATGAGTGCTAGTAATCCTCTCATTCGAACTACAAAGCCAGTTTTTTCCCTTGAAAATAAACTACAGCTTCTTCACCTGAGAGAGGCCTCGTTGGCCAAAATGTCGCCTGGGGAAGGTTCCTCTTTGTTCCCCTCTCCTCCCCCTGAAGGAAGAGACAGGATACTGCAAATCCAGGAAGTTGGAGGTCAGGTGTTGACCCCTGCGGCCATCAATCACACACACTATAGCACTGTCCTAAGAAACAGAATAAAATAAGACAGCCATTTGTTTCAGCAACCCACGGTCATACAGGCTGTAACATGTTCTTCAGTGATCTTAACCTGAAGTATTGATCCAGAGATTCGCCTGGTCTTTCTGCAAGATGGTGCCATACACTGAAAGAAAGAAAAGACAACTCAAAAACAGCAATGTTTCAGCAGTAAAAATAAAGAGTGTCACAAAAAAAAAAACTTTTAAAACGAGCACTTACGTCATCCTCAAAGCTGTTCTGATACATGGCATTCCCACAGTCCACTATGGCACTGTCAAGCCCCTTAAAAAGCAAAACCAAAGATTATAATGAAGACAAAGAACTAAGAGGTAAACTGTCCAATCCCAAATTTCACACAGTAAATAAATCTGCATCACCTTGAGGCTCGGTCGTCCCTGCACTATCCTCATCACAGCTGGGTCTTCAAACATTTGTCCCCTGCCCAGTCCTCCTCTTCCTCCACGGCCTCTGCCATGCTGCCCTGGGGGGCAGACTTGTCTACGGGGCAGATACTGAGGTCTCTGTCTAGGAGGGGAGAGAGAGCTGTGGCGGGAGGGTGGTTTAGGGTCTGGTGGTGGCGTCGGAGGTGGAGGTGGTGGCTCTGCAAATTGAAGGAGACCACTGCCAGGGTCCTCTGTGGTCCCGTGTACATCAAGATCTATGATGAAGACGGATGGCGAAATACAGACTAACAGTCTAAACCTTCCTATGTTATAAAAGCATCAACTTATTTTCTTTTGTACAAATGAGGATTTAAAGTTGCAAGTCAACAGAATTTTAAAGTTTGACTCAAATCAGATTTAGTTGTAGCTTCTTCAATTTAAGTAAAAGATTTCAAAATGTATTAATAATTTAACAGATAATACTAAATAAAGAGGGTAAAAAAGAGAAAATATCAGAGATGCTTTTCCTTTTTTTGCCTGATTGACTCCAGCAGCCAGTTCACGGGTGTAGTGCTGTAGTTTAGGCTACATGTCAAACTCATCTAAGGATACAAGGTTTTGGAGTATAATTGTTTTGTTTTAGGTGGGATACTCTGGGTAAGTGATGGGAAAGTTACACACCCATTCCAAACGTCTCTTCATTGTAGACGTTGATCTCCTCATCCTCCTCTGCCATGGCCTGCAGGAGCCCGCAGTCCATACTCGTCCCATCTTCTCCATCACTCCACGCATCTCCATTCTCAGGCCACTGCGACTCAGACACCTTCTCAGCCGCCTGGACCGATGCCATCATGTAAGGTGAAAAAAAATATTACCAAAAAGTCAAGAAACACCGAGATTTCAGAAACCTCAAGACAAGCCAAGAAACGGTGACTAGTGTTAAAAAAATTACTGTATTATGCTTTCCTTGAATAAAAATGAATATTTCTTCACAGCCATTGCTGTAAAAGTCATTTAAGACAATTAGGCATTTTGTTTATATTTATTTAGCATGCAACGAGCTTGTTAGCACGCTGTGTAATTTCGCTCGCTTGCTCAATATTTACGCATTTGAAAGCAGCCAAATGATTCTGACTTACTTGTTGTTGTTGGTCTGATTCACTCATTTTTTGTATTTTGTAAGTGTTTTTACACGTCGAGTCAAAAAGGGTGACGGTGTCTTCCTTCCGAAGTTAACCTGCTTTTTTCTTTCCGACGGTGCGGGATGCTCATTAACTTCTAAATGAACTCACCTGTGAGGGGCAGAGGCCTGCTTACGTCAGCACGCTGCAGGTAGCTGTCACCACGCCCCTGTTGTAGACAATCCCGATCTTTACAAATATTCAATTGCTTTTTTAAAATTTTTAAATTGTTAATTTCGATTATTTCTGCACTTTTGTCAGCCAGGAAAAATCATTCGTTACATGATGCTGATATTGATTATAAAATACTTTAGAAAGAGCTCAACAGGATACAATGTGGAAACAGTGACATCTAGCGGTCAAAATTTATTCCAATCACATCAATATTTTCTTGATAACTTTGACAGCTTATTTACAACCACAACGTAATATTTATAAATGACCATACTAGACATGGTCTTATACATGGGTAAATAATTAAGGATTTCCGATTAGCAGGGGTAGAATGTAACTAAGTAAACCTCCACTTACTCAAGTACTGCAGTTTGCTCGAGTACAAATTTACACTTAAATTTAGGATTTTCCCTATGTGCAATACTGTACCTCTGCTCTACTAAAAAACACTTTGAGTGTACATTCTTTTTATCAATTAAGGATTAAGTGTACATTTTGTGTTAAAAAAATCTCTATTTTGTAAGGTAATGGACAATTAGATATAAAAACAATAAACATTTTCTTAAAGCATTTTTTCCTCAAACACAGCACTATATCCTTTGATTTATGAACCAATGAAACAACAAGACACACAGTGCTCTCCTTTAGTTTATTCTTTGGGATTGTTTTTAGCAAATTGCATAGAGCGACAGTGGAATAATAATGCAAAATATCTGACAATAAACATATGACAGCTTTGACTGTTACACAAAACATACAGTATATAGCGGACAGCATACAATATGTAAATGGAATTGCAGTGGCACTTCTACTTTTTGCAATATAAAGCAAATATATTAAAGGGTATTTTCTTGCACAACAGTACAAGTCCATTATTGAAACAATAAATTTGCTCTCAATACACCGTTTCACATCTACCTTTGGCAAAAGAGTTCAATTTTCAATATTCAATTTGAATCAATACAGTATGTAAAAGATTTACATAAAAGAAAAAAATCATTTGGCATTATTTTGTGTGTGTCTGTAACCGATACTACAGTCATATTTCATACTGCCAGTCGAAATGCAGTCCATTTTTTGGTAAAATAAACAGAACTAAATTGGGTTAGATGATTCTCTTTTTACTCCCCTCCCTCAGATGACTTTTTTTATTCTTAAAACCAAGAAAGAGACCAGCTCCACCCTCATTCCCGCAGTAAAAAAAACAGAAAAAAACGAGAACTCCGAGTCATACAGCTTCTTCTTCTTCTCTTGGTGACCCAGAACAGTTGGGGCAAAGTCCTGCTGCATCCTCAACCAAAGAGTTTGATAAAGCAGGGGTGGCAGTAGGGCTTGTTCTCCTGCTCCTTGAAGCAGCCTTTGCTCAGGGGCTTCAGGCAGAAGTGACACACCAGGTGGTGGGGGTGGAACTTGGCCCCCATGGCGGTGACGCAGCGGCCCAGAATGGGCTGCTGGCAGGCCTGACACAAGGTGCCGCGGGACTGGTGGTAGTGGGCCTCACACAGAGGGTTACCCTCATGCTCAAAGAAGCTGCCGTTGACGAAGGGGCTGTAGCACTCCTGAAGAAAAGAGGCAGTGAGATTAGTCACAGTGGAAAGGCCTGACTCATGGAGGTATAATTAGAAAGTTGTTATGTGAAATGGCAACTCTCTCATGACATAATTCCAACTATTTTTAGTTTTTCAGATTTTTTTTAAAACCAACATTACATGATAGTTTTGCAGAGAGTAGTTGGTTTTTTTCAGGAACACTAAGTCTAAAACATTTATGAAATTACTCCCACACACACACATCAAAACTACCACAGCCTGATCTGTTGGGCACTGAGCAGCTTCACTGTAGCAGATGTGGGTCGGGTACCTTCCTTAGCAGGTTGAATTAAACAAATATCAGCCCAGTGGTCTCAGAAATGTGCCATGGCCAATTTGCAACACAGGTAAAAATATGATTTATTATCCTGCTTTAAAAATTATTAATTAGGAACAAGTTACTTAAAGGATGCTCACCGAATGCTAAGTTATAACTTGTTGACAAGAAAACTCTACCTTTTAGTTCTTCAGCCTATCTGACTCTCTTAAAACACACACACTTTCCAACTGTTTGCCGAATTCAACAAACATGATCACTGATGCAGCCTTCAAACCCACAGAGAAGCACTCACCCTACATACGAAGCACTGTGGGTGCCAGAGAGAGTTGAGAGCTGAGATGTAGTTTTCCAGAATGGGCTGGCTGCAGCCTTGACAGCGGGAAGCAAACAGAGTCAAGAAGCACTGCTGGCAGTACTGCTGGCCCTCACGGTCATGGAAACCTGCAGAGGACATGGTCACAGCTTCACACACTTCAAGAGTTTCTTTGATAAATGTCAAATTAACCGGATGATGCTGGAAAAATAACACACTGTCTTAACCTTTTCTATGTGAGTCCAGTCAGTGTAACATAAAACTACAGGTTGTTTTAATTGTTTAAGGTTTTACTAATCAAAATTTTACGAGCTGACATTATTTCTTAATCTCAAAGCTTCTTCTGCTTTAAATTAGGTCATTTACATGCCACAAAGATTGAATGTTTCCTCTGTGTACTTGGCAGGGTGGAACTGCTTTTACAACAGAACATTAATTCTCCTTTGACAACCATACAAATTAAATGTTTTTTGGGGAAAGCAACATTCAAAGCAAGCAGACGGAGGCTAAAAGGGGCCATGCAGTGAGCAGAAATCTGTGACAAGAGATTTCTTGCTTCTAATGGTTTCTTCACTGATTCAGTGAATTATAAACTGTACGTAGATGTGTGTTCATTAATTCCTGCAGTGTTTTTTAGCACTTGGTAAGCATGACCTTGCTGAAGTTTACTGTTAACAGTTATGTGCTGAACCCAGACAGGATGTGCCGCCCATTACCTTCCTCTCCAAACGCCCGACTGCACTTAACACAGCAGAAACACTCTGGGTGCCAGTTCTTATCCAGAGCAGTGACCATTTTCTAAACAACAAAGAAGAGTGAATAGTTAAATGGCTTCAGGTGCGTTCAGGTATAAATTTCACGGTGGTAACATCAAAATGAGCTCAGAGTTTTGTGACACATCTGCATCCAAGTCTCTCACATTAAGGATGGGCTTGTTGCATTGTGCACAGTGGGGAGAGAAGAGGGTGAAGTAGTCCGACTCGCAGTACGGCCGTCCATCCTTCTCAAAGAAGTTGCGACTGCCTAACTCTGTCTCACATTCAGTGCACACAAAGTGCTCCGGGTGCCACACCTTTCCAAGAGCCGTTACCACCTACACATTAGAAGAACTGGTTAATGAACAAAGTCCTCCAAATATCATCTGTATGAGTGATTTTTGACTCACTCTCATTAAATTATGGCTTTTGACAAAACAGCCAATATAATTTTTGACAGTGCTACAAGTTGTACATATCAGATATTATTAAATTCACAAGTTTAATATACTTTTAAGCTTTTTTTAAGTCTATATTGATTTATCCTGATAACTCACCTGTCCCACTACTGGCTTTTGACAAGCTGAACAGTTTCCCTTGGAGGATGTTTGAACTCCTTGTCGGCTCAGGTCTGACTGAAGCAGCCCGAGCATGCTGTCCAATGAGCCGCCAGATGAGGCCTGTGGTGGGGCGGCAGGCTGCTGTGGTGCTGTCACCACTGGATTGACAGGTGCAGCTGGCTGAGAGAAGACAAAAAAACAAAATATCTTTGCACATCTGTCCTAAGGATGTTATTCTCCAAGAGTTGATCATGAAACTCCAGTTGATGTGTAAATAACTGCTGTAAAAGACAGTGACTAAGGCTTTTTATATCCAGATATGAGGCTGTGTGGCCAAATAACAAATGTTTTTGGCAAATAAGAAAGTCTGAGTTGGAAAAGATAAGGGCATAGAAAAAGCCACAATATCTGCTTTTGACATTTATTTTAAAATATACTGGAGGCAGATAAAAAATAAATTCTCATTTTAGCTCACTTTTTAACAATCTTAAGGGCAAAACCCCATCAAATTGGCAGAAATACTAGTACAGTAACTAATAGTAGCTTAAATTGCAGGGAATGTAATGCAACCAGGATACAACTTGCTTTTTGTGAAGGAAACCACAACATTAGGGACCAAGTGAGCTGGCTCACTCCAAGCCCACTCATGCATGTTCTGTAAAATAGTGTAATGTAAAAAATCATTTAAGTAGTGTAAATACACGCCTCAGAAATGTTGTTTAACAAGAATAAGAGTCTACAGTCTTTCTAACAGCTCTGTAAGACTGCATTGCAGAGCTTTTAGCTAAATATTAACAACATGATAATCACATGGTCATGGTCATTTGCTAATAAGTACAAAATGCACAGCGCAGCTGGGGGAAATCCCAATGTAATGTAATTATTGATGGTATTTTGATCATAAATTAGAAGCACTGGACACAGTCAAATGTCAACACTAGAGGAAGGGTCTCTGGAGGAGTCTTCTGGGGATCATGAATGCACAAAATATCATGTAAATTAATTTGTCTCATAGTTGTCGATGCCTGAAGCCATGTCGCTAGCATGGCTATAAAACATGGTACATATCAACATGTTGGAATGTACTGAATGAAGAAATGTTACTGAAAAAACTCTGTTCACATAACCTCTCGCTTGTGCTTGTTTATTGCCCACAGCTGGACTGCACACTGAAACTAAACAAACCTAAAAAGACAGAACTTCTCCTTTGCTCACATGCTAGTCACTGACTCGCTGAAAAGAAGAATGACTGGATTATATACCACACCAAATGTAGATCTAACTGAGGCTATTTTTGAGGCTGGAAAAAAACTCTCCGCCAAGACTAATTTCCATCCTAAAGCTCTATTCGGTGGCCACACACTAACAGTGAGGTCATCAAGAAGTCAAGTTCATGTCTTCAAGGATCCATTGTATGTCCATGAATCATTGTAAGCTGTGGTAAAGCCTGGGACAGCTGGGGATTTGCAGATTTGTCCTCTCTGTGTCATTTTTATGCTGTTGTGTGGATTCTTACTGTGCTCTGGACTTTGAAGTCTGACAGGGAAGCCATCAGCTTGTCCAGTTCCAGTGTGGCTGATGTTGCTGAAGGCTTTGCAGAGCTGGAACACAAAACACAATTCAATTGCTAAAATAAAGCCATAAAACAGATTAATTTTTTGAAAAGATTGAAGAGAGAACAGAAGAGATTTTTACATTAAGTAGTTTGCAGTGCAGAACATTAAGAGGTATTGCAGCAAATCAAGCTGATAATTTAGACTGGACTAATCTGATTACATTTGGTACCTGGAAGTAGAGGTTGTGGCCTTGTCTTTAATCTTGTCCCTCTCATCTTTCTTAGAAGAAGGGAACTGTGCCAGGATCTCATCTAATTGAAAACAAGATATATAGAAAAGATTAGAAAAGATTCAGAGTTAAAACATGGAGATATAAACACACTAACACACACACTCACTAACCTGTGATGTTGAACTGTGTGGCATTGAGCTCCTGTAACAGATGGTCCAGTTCACTCAGACCTCCTCCCAGCAGCGAGGAGGAGGAGAAGGCCGGAGGAGGATCTGCTGCGCGAGGAGAGCGCGGTTTACATACTGTGCTGTAGGAAATACAGGACAGGCCAAAGTGGACACAGATTAGGAAACATCATGTCACTAAAGTGGTTGGCTTCATTGTGGTTATTCTGTCATGAATCATAGGACATTTAAGAGAACTTCATCCATTCACATATGAGTCATGAAGAAGCAGAAAAGTCTCATTGTTTAAGATCCAAACTCTCTTTGTCAAAACTGGACAAAATATACTCAAGAGAAACAAGTCATTTATTTCCATTTTATATGGTTCATAACTACCTTTGGGCTGAGTCTTTCCCATGCAAACACGTTGAGAGACTTTCTCCCTGATGTAAAATCTGAGGAATCAACTTAAATCAACCTGACGTGGAAGAGGTACTCAGATATTCTATTTGAGTAAAAGCAGCAATACAACAGTTTTAAAATACTCTGTTAGAACTACAAGTTGTACATTCAATATTAATGTGTACATCACTTTAATGTAGACACTGGTAAAGAAGTCAAAGCTAATTTTAACTACTTAATATATATATATTTTTTATTTGCTGGGTGGCTTGTAAATTTCCCCCAGGGATCACTGGAGTTTTATCATAATCTGTAATATTGAATCATAAGTTGTTAATTCTGATTCTTTTAGTTTTTTATCTGAATATTTTAAGCAATCAGAAATTAAAATTAGCAAATAAAATTATTGCAGTGAAAAATACACAATTTCTTGTGAAATGTACTGGATTATAATCAGACTGTAAGACCATTTTCATTTTAATTCACTTATTTTTAAAAGGATAAACATATACCGGAGTTGTGGATGGGATGAGAAATAGCTGCAGAAAAATCTACTGGATGCAGATGATACTTCATTTAAATATCAAGCGAGGAGGTACCTGTATAATTTGTCTGGGTTGGAGTTCTGGGTTGATTTCATTGCAGCAGAAACAGTCTAAAAGACAAACCAGATGCAAACTCAATAAAAAATTTTAGTAAATATGTCACAAACACAATGTGAAGTTACAGAGAATTTTTTTCAGAGAGGTTCAGGGTGTTTAAATAAGATTATTATGATCCAAATTTATCAGAATCTGCAATTATGAAATTTCACTAACTCTATCAGGTGAAACGTCTACCTGCTGTGGGGTGTAGGCAGGTGGCGGTGGCCGGGCTGGGGCGTTGTCCTCATTGGCAGCATCTGCATTTTGTGGAGGGTCAGAGGTGAGCAGGACAGGACAACGAGCTAAAGGAGAGCCCGTGTTCTCCAGATCAGCAAGAAGGGCATCTGGGAGGGAAATATGGAGCATATAAACTGAACATGAAACAGAGAGAAATAATACAACTCACAAAGGCAAGAAGCTGACGGAAGTTTGGTTGGATTTAGAATTCATTTCATTTCTTGATGAGAACTAAAGAGAGTTAACTACCCCATAATGTATCTCTATATCTCTATGAATGTCTCTGATGATGTTATCAGTTTGTTTTTTAGACCTCAAAGAGAAATGAAAAGAGATATAAGTTAAGAAAGGGATTTAACAATCATGCAGTGCAGACGAAAAACACACTGGACAAATGACAGAACACATGCCGTGACAGAAGGTTAAACGAGTGGATGATGCATCAGCACACAGAATGAAACACATGCAAACACATGCACAGACAGTTACGTACCAAACACAACAATACGAGGACTGAGAGGGTAGTTAGGTGGTTCAGGCACTCCTACAGAGAGACAGAGAGCCTGTGTGACCAATACAGCAGCAGTAAAATTGGCCCACACGTCACACGAGACATGGAGGACGGGGAGCATCATCACACACTAATCAGTCAGCAGACAGGACAGTCAGAACTGGCACGACCCAGAGATAATCCATCAACACAGTGAAGTTATTACAGCACACAAACATTTCAGCATTCAAATCCAAGACATGCTGACATGGAGAGGAAGCAGAGGAGGAAGAGTGTTGGGCAACTGATACCTAAATCCCCCCCCCAAACACACACTCACACACACACTCACATACACACCCACACACACACACACAAAACTCCATGCTATAGTGGAAGCTGTCTAGAAACTCGCTCAAGGGTTTGCACTGATGACATCATTTGGGGCTTACAAGTCCATGTATGTGTGACTAAAGGCCAACAATAAAAGACCATAAGAGAAGTTTGTTAAAACTGGGCCAAACATGAGTAATTAAAAATTTTGAGTTGAATAGGAGAAGCTGCTGTCTTACTGACTTAACCTTTCACACTGCATTTATCACATTAAGCAATAGTTTGGTCAACTTTTTTGTGCCTTACATACGGTCACAACTCGATCAGATGAGCCTAAGTACCCCTTCAGTGTCTATGTGCTGTGAGATGCGTTTCTCTGATTTGATACTGGATATGATTTTACAATATTAAAGGGCCAATCTAGTATTTCAGGTCCTACAAGTTTTGGGATTTGAGACACAATAATCAATTGATTAATGAATTACTGGTCATAACTGAGTGTCTGATCCCTAAGATGCTGTACCCTATAATTCCCATAATGCAACTCAACAGCACCTGTCTATCCTCTGAATATAGCCAACATCACACAAAAATAATGCAGAGTCTCAGTAATAAAACTGTAGTCTTTAAGAAAAAGCTGAGATACATGATCACTATGACACCATCAGGGATTCTTTTCTCGGACTGAAGCGCCCTTAGGTGTCTTTAATTCAAAAACAATACAAGCAAAAGACGTGGTTTGATGATGTCATGAAGACGCATGGGATCATGGGCCACCAGTGCAGATAATAATCTGTCTGACTGACTCAGGCAGAATTATTTACATATGTGGTCATGTATTACAGTTTCATTCATGTTAGGCTCAGTCATGTTCACCAACTTCCAGTCTCACTCTATTAATAAAGTAACAATTCAATAAATCTAGATTTAAGCATTGTTTGAAACATTTTGGATAATTTAAGTACACAGCTAAACAAAATATTCTTATGTGGATAAGTTCATTATTGTATAATGCTGCGCCATGTGTTAAAAGCATTGAGAGTGTTCAAGTCATCAAGAGGGTATTTTAAAGTTGGTCATCAGAGGGTTAAAATGCTATCCATCCAATATAAACACCATATCTATGAAATATGAGTTTAATTTGCACTGAACAACATTTCTTGGCTGCTTTGAGGCATCCATATTTGTTTGATTGTAAGGAATTTTTGTGAAGTGCCAAGTTAAATAAATCAAAGCTTTGAGATAAACTCAACTAGATGTAAAATATTATTTTAGTAACTACGATAAGAGAGATAATGAGACCAAGAGAGCCACAGAAGACATTTTTACAACTTGGCTGATTGATCTGAATAGTACTCCTTATGACTAATAAACTTATCTGTATGCATAAAAATGGTGGAGTGGCCCTTTAAGTGAATATCACTCAAGTATTTTTTCACACAAGACAAGGTGATCATGGAACTATTGATATTCAGGTTTGGTCAGGTTTGTCTTGCAGAAAATCTGATGGTTCACCCATTTGTCCATCACTTTTTTAGCGAGCTATTCAACATGTATTACTCTTGGGTCGGTGGGAGGTGTGTCCTGTACAATTACAGTTATTAATATATAATGAAAATACTCCCTGGCAACTGCAGAAACAGTCTCTGTGGGGGGAGGAGTACCATTGTCTGGTAATCACTGATCTACCACACATCAATTCAGTGACATAATCAGGCATGAAACCAGGTTAAGATCAGAGCACCAACCAATCTCTAAACTGACAGGACAACAGAGACAGGGTCTGAAGTGGTGAGGTCTGGAGCACACAGTTATAGTTAGAGCAATTTTAAGGTGCTGTCCCTTGTTAAAAAGCTTTAATTATAACCATGTGCTTGAGACCTCATCACTCCAGATAAACCAGGTAGCCATGAAGCATCACAGGGAAGGTCTCACCACAAGTTGATGAAATTGTAAATGTTCAAGTCTCATCTAATTTTCCTGAGAATTTTAAAGAAAAATCAGCAAAAACTGGGCTTTAACTGAGCTTATTTAACCTCACATTAGTCCATGACTGCAGTCACTTTGGCCCCAGATGATTCACACTTTTGGTACGACCATGTGGCGAGTTTCTTGGGAATATACGACTTACCCTCCTCCTCCCTGCTGTGTCTCTGTCTCTTACAAACATGCGCGCACACACACACACACACACACACACACACACACACACACACCACACACACACACACACACACACTCTTACAGACTAAACTGCTCATATAAGGAGCTGAACTTCTCTCAATGGGAATTATGACCATATTTAGAGCCGCTTGTCGACTTGTTTGTCTTGGCCAAAGGCCTCTCTAACAAGTGGTCTCTCTCACTGAAAAGCCTCACCAGATCCCGCGCATAAACTTACATCACTGGTGGACAACAGTATAAACCGAGAGTCCCGAACATGGTTACTGCCTGACTAAAACACTCACCCAGTCACCCAGCAACTTGGTCTCCCTGAGTGCAATCCAATCCAGATGTGCCCAGATGTGCTTGGCTACATCCAGCCATTCTTTTCAGTACTGCTTGAAAAGCACATATCCCCCAATACTGAAGTGGACTTCAAGAAAAAAGAAGCGGGCAGCTGACGCAAAAAAAAAAAAGGCCCTTCTATTTTCATTGAACTCTGCGGCTTTTTGAAACAGCAGAGTGGCCCTGGGCTATTTCAGGGCCATTCCGACATAGTTATTCCCAAACACAAGGAGTCAGCTTCTCACAATGTTGTTCTAAGAGAGAAAAGAAATCCTCTTTCAACATCTCTATCAATAGGAACGACAGAGCCAGGCGTGCTCCCTCTTGGATGTCTTCAAAACGGAAAACACTCTGTTGCACATTAAGTGGCTTCTCTCCATCCCTGACTTGTTAATGTTAATGGATGAGGAGAGCTTCTCTGGACCTTTTCAAATCTAATTTATAGAGTATCTATTGAATTTGCAGGGCATGCACAAACACTCAGCAGCAGTCAGGCAGATGTAGCAGTTCATGTGTTAACTACATAAATGTGTCTGCATTTGTGGCTTGTTTGCTAGGAAATTTAAACACAATTCTGCAAAATAATACAATCTCAGATGATGGAAACACA
Organism: Acanthurus lineatus; assembly: GCA_029814665.1. Classification (NCBI taxonomy): domain Eukaryota; kingdom Metazoa; phylum Chordata; class Actinopteri; order Acanthuriformes; family Acanthuridae; genus Acanthurus; species Acanthurus lineatus. The sequence continues at coordinate 10,801,684 of JAPZDV010000014.1, read as the reverse complement.
CTTTTGTCAGTATAATAAGGTCTCTTAAGATGTCATAAGAGGAAAAAAGCACTAACACAGCGCAAGTTTTTTGCCATTACTTTTCTCTGCCTTACAATGTAATACATGGGAGCCAACAAAAACCTCTCTCATTACAGTCTCATACATTTCCTTGTGGACCATTAAATCAAATTACACTCCACTATGATTGCGAGAGTGAAAAGGGACCTTATTTCCTCTGTTTGGGCACACCACCCCTTCCCCAAAGATCCCCTCAAGATATCTCATGATGTGCTTACAACGCTTGAAACGAAGAAACAGCATTAATACTCACCCAAATCGTCCATGATATGATTTCAGCCGAGCGTTTTCCTTCTTGTGTGCCACAAAACGGACGCGGACAGCATTAATAAGTGGTGATGGACGTGTATCCAAGCCCGCAAGATAAGACTATTGTCTGCGGCGGTCCAGAATAACTTCTTGGGCACCGTTATCCGCCAAGAGAGAAGGAGAAGGAGGAGGAGGAGGAAGAGGAGGAGGAGGAGAAGGGCGTCCCGTTTCTTTTTTCCTTCACGACTCTTCCTGTGTATTGCCTACCAGGACCTCAGACTGGAGAAGGCGTAGTTAAATAAATGTGGTTACAAACCCCGCATTCCCCGGACACGCGACGTCATCTTGGACATTCCTAGTCCATATTTGGGAGAGAACATTAGGCGTTTATGGCGCCGCGAGCTCGCTCAAACTGCAGCCGCACGCGCTGCTGCGACGCTGTGGTCCTAAATCGGTGACAGAATATATTGGAAAATGATTTTACTGGCTTGTCCTGATACAACACAAAAGTGGACTGGGACGGGCCTTACACCACCCCCCTTTCTTAAAGGAGTGAGGAAATTTGGAAGTTTCACTGGATATTTAGAAATGTGTCTTTTAAAAAAAAAAAAAAAAATCCCATATCAGCATTTTAAGTTTGTTTCTAAATCTAGGATATAATTTTAAAAAATTGAGTGGGCGTTACAAAAGGGTACATTTGAATTTCTTTTTTTACAGTTTAATTCACTCAAATGTTCAACTTTTTTTGTTTGTTTGTTTGTTTTTTGAAAATACTTAAAATATTTTTTTTTGCTCAATGGGAGGATTTAAGGCAGGGCTTAAATTTTTTCTTAAGTGTTATCCTATACAATACTCACGTCTGTGTACATAAGAATACTGTTCAAACTGTCCATATTGGAAGCATATCTTTTTTTATGTTTTGTATTAACCTTAAATGCATTTTTCACAGAACAGGACCTGGATGTTCTCCCATCATTTTAATCAAAATTATTTTGTGTGATTCATTGGGCTTTAGAAAAGACATATTTTCCATTTTTAGATTTTGTCACCAACTGCCATAAGACCTGGAAAAAAACCAACAAGTTTATAAGTAATGCACCAAATCAACAATTTTCCTTGTGTCCCCTTGACCTTCATGGGTCCCAGAAGTCTGGAGTTTACTGTATCAGTTACTTTTTGGTATTTATATTAATCACAAATATGGTTAGCTTTAATACTATCAAAGATGTTTATCAGCTTAATCAAGCTGACTTGTGCCAAAATCTACTTGTAACATTTATTAGTTTAAATCGTGCTCACAATTAGCATTTTACTGAATAAAGAGGGTTCCAGTAATTTACTCAAATTTACTAACATACAAAAATATAACCATAGGATGATTTCTTGGTGCAAAATGACAAGTCAAAATGTCTGCTGTAAAAAAGGCCTGTGGTAACTACAGTCCTGCCCAACCTCTTGAACAATGACCCTTTAAAAATTTGTTTTCTTTATTAATAAATGTAGGCACAAACCAGTGATAAAAATAAAACTCAGCCAGCAGTGTAAAAAACAAAACAGGAAAACTTTTAATTAAGCAAGCTCACAGTTACAGGCTATGTTTGTGTGATTAGGGAAAGGTGCCACACTGATGTAAGTGACATGTGGTGATGAATGCATTTTCAAACTTAAGTTTAAACACAGAACCCCCTCCCCTCCTGTGTACACTGGATGCCACAGACAGAATGTTTTTTGACCAAAAAAATCCCTCTGTTGTTAAAGAGGTACCTGCCTTTGGTCTCAATGCATGAACATACAACAAAGAACTGACAAATGAAACATTCTGAAACAAACAAAAAACTAAACATAATAATTACAAAGACTTTCCTTTCTGGTAATCACATCAGAAATGTACAACAAAACTGGGAGAATGAGACGAAGGAAACTTATCAGTTGAAGGTTTATCTGTTTCGGTGAAAATAAAGCCTTTGTTTTAAACTTGTTCATGCAGTTTGTCTTTTGACACAGGTCTCCTTTCCTATGCATGTTACTTCTAGAGCACAGACACACAAAACTACGCCTTCAACTTTTTTCAAAATATTATTGAAAATAATTATAATAACTCACACACTTACACACACACACAATCATACTTTCCAAACCAACTTTTTCACTCGAAACACTCGAGTTAGTTGGTGTTTAATAGCAATCAAGGAGCAGAACTGCATGTGATGTGGAAATTGTAATGAGTTAAAAAATGATTTGTGAAGCAAATTGGGGGGGGATGCTAGGATGATAGCATGAAGGTAACATGGATAGGCTTGGTTACCTATAACACCCCTATCCATCAACTGAAATTATATTACATATCCTCCACCCTGCTACTTTTCCACTGATGTTAATCCACACGCACACCCACTTCCATCCTTCTCTTCATTGCTCATTTCCTCTCCCTGTCATCACTGCACAGCCTGTTCATTGGCTGTGCTACCAGAGTCCTGAGGCTTCATCACATCAGGGAGTTCTGGGGGGCTGGAGAAGGCCTCGATGTGCAGCTGTTCGAACATCTCATCTGGAGGGCAGAGGAGACAAGGAAACATTAGCTCCATTGTGTCAGAGTAGAGTTGCATGTGGCTACATCAGTCATGTCACAAAGCCTTTCTGGGCAGATATTCCAAAGCTTGAAAGTAGTAACTACTTTGGTAAATGCACTATCTCACGGAGCAGAAGGAATCCCTATATGTGATACAGTTGTTGCGGATCACATTTAAACTACATTCAAAGATGATTCAAATTCAAATCCATTTTTTGTGATTTTTCTCAGGCTTGCATTAAATTTAAAATGAGACACACTCATGTTCTTTGTCACTTATTTTGTCTCCTGCTTCATGTACAATGTAAAGACCATTTACAGCACAGCTGAAATATTCATGTTTCATGTCACACTCATGTGTTTAGAGTCATGTTTTGAAGTCACACAGGGACAAGCCAGGGCAGATTACAGCCACAAAAATTTCTCAAAAACTCATTTAGCTACACTTACAACCAGTATCTTGGTTTCTATCACTAAAAAACTCCACAAGAAGTTTCATAGCCAAAGTTGAACACAGTCATATGTACTTGAGACCTTTAAAAAATATTCTGCAAAATTTGAGAAAATCATGACTGAATAGACAAGGCAGATTGAAAGGACAGCAAAACTAAGTGTATATTTACATTATTTAATCAAAAAATGCATATGGACTGCACATGACACCTAAGATTGATATTTAAAAGTGCAGGAGAATGATGAATAAAAGAAGCTGATAATCACAGTTATCTACTGACATGTATACTGCCACAGCACCCAATGAGAGGTCTTAAGGGCCTAAATTACTGATGTAGATTAACTAGCATAATGTAAAAAATGGTCGTCAGCAAACATGAAAAGAATTACTAACCAACTAACCAAGTTCAGAACAAGACTAATAGAATAATTCTAAACCAAGAAGGGCAAAAAAAAGGAAACAGTTTTATTTGCCTATAAAGTCACATAATCCTGAGGAGGAAACAAAATATCCCTGATCCTCACAAATAGCATAAACTGAACATACCATTTATGCGAAAGGCCAGACCAACTGTAGCTGGAGCTTGAGGTCTGGCAGTCTTATTAGTGAATCCACAGTCACCAAGAGTTTTGCTGTCCTCTAGCAACTGGTCATCCTGTAGAAAAAAAGTTGAAAATGTCATAAAATCTCCTAAAACCTACAAATGAGTAAAAATCAACGACATTTCCAGAAAATATTTGTTTTAATTCCAAAGAGAGACTAGTTAAATGGCAAACAGTGAGAAATAAGTGACAATGCTGAAATAAATTTAAGTACATCTTTAACAGACTCAATTAGATGTCACTGGTATACTTGGTGATGAACTCACTTTGTAGAGTCTCTGGTCTTCAGGTGTTCTCTTGAGAATTCCTTCAACAATACGCTTCAGCTCATAGACAGTGGTGGACTCCTTGGCATCTGTGAAGATTGTGGTCTTGTGACGCCGGATCATTAAAAACACGTCCTAAAGGAAAGAGGGCAGAGTATTTAAATTAAAAAAATGTCAAAAGACAATTTGAGTTATTGTTTTATCTCGAAGATGACAGCTTAATGTTGTTTACAAAATGTTACCCTCAGTTTAAAAATGGAGTCAGGCAGGATAGCCAATTATGTGACTTAATAACCAGGTTAACTTGCAATTACCCTCAATATCTAACAAGACATCTCACTAGGCCATGTAAAGACGCTGATAGGTGACAATCTGGTAACTGTTTTTTTCCGCTGCTAACAAACCAGAATTCATAAAAAAAAAATTGAAGAAAAGCAATAAGTCTTCAGTTGGCTTCCTTGACAGAGATTTAGACAATTCTTTGACTGGATTCAAACGAATTAATATTACTGACAGTTCATTGATTCATAAGCTAGCAACAAACAGTGACCAGGGGCATGGAGACGTACATTTGAGCTAACGCGAAATTAGCCTATACAAAACAGCCTTTAGATTTCTGAGTCAAAATAAGGCCTGTCAGTTAAAATACTCGAAACTGTAGATCTGACAATAATTGTGACGTTAACGTTTTACCTACAGCTGATTTTACCAATCTAATTGGGTTAACTGTCTTATATTAACTACATCACTTCAAAGGTTAGCCAAGCAAGATAAGTTATCTCACTAGCTACACCTCTAGTTAGCGTAAAGCTGTAGTCAAATGGGAAGCTAACATAGCAAGCTTAGCATTAGCCGGCTAGCAAACACAAGCCGAAATTAACAGTTCTTACACCCAAAGTCAAGTATTTTATTATAGCGTTACTACTTTATAACAACGCACTGAACGTAAACTCAGCGCTCCTATCTAGTCACCAATCTTACAAAGTAGTCGATGATAATGATAAAGTTACCATTTCAAGTGGTCAGCTAGCTAGCCAGTTGCGCCAGCCCCCGTTGTGCAGAAGAACACCAGACTGCACAGATTGCGTATATTGCGTAATTCAGAGATGCATTCTGTATTCACTGAAGGCAGGTACGCATTACTGCGTATAATTTTCAGAATTTGGCGCGAGGTACATACATGCTTGAAGGGTGAACACAGTTTGGTTTGTACACTGTAAACATATGAACTCCGCTGTTTTGAAGACTGTCTTTGAGCCTGGATTACGGTATGCGATAATGTGTCTTAAATTCACGCTAACGTTACTTTATGTAAAGCTGAGCTGTCACTCACAGTACATTATTTGACCGTAGGTTAGCTAGCTAGGTTATATTTTGTTGTTGGGTGGATCCGAACTAAGTTAACGTTAGCCAAAATTTGTTTTGAAGAGGTGACATTTGTCAGCGATGGCAATGAATGATTAATGCTTATATGTGGCTTGGAATAATGTTAACGCTGACTATAGCTCATTTAAAAAGGTAACTGAAATACTTGCTACAGTTTAAGGCTGACATTTTTAAACGTATAGAGTGCTTTTAGTCAATTGACCTAGCTACGTTATAATTAGCAGGTCTATTCTGGCTCTTAATTCCAGTAGTTATCTACAGGCTTGGATTAGCTTTTCTACAAGTAATCTGTCAATGTATCAAGAGTATTAAATATGCTAATATTAGACAACATGTCAAGTAGGATGTTCAGCATGTAAGATGTCTCTTTTCGTGAAAAATGAGCGTTACCAAGCTGTGAAGAGAACAACCAATTTGTGGTTCACTTTACTGACGTTGTTAGCACAAATAATTTTGTAATTATTTGTATTCTCTATAGGTAGATCACATTTTGTAGCATGTCGATCAGAGGTTAAATTAACAGTTAACTTATAAGTGGAACTTTGAAGTTTAAAGTCCCTGTTTTTGCCCTGTGGGAAATACAGTTTAGCAGATCATTTACCTAAAGTTTTAGATTCTCAAGGTTTTGAGCATGAATGGGCCTGAGCAGGGCAAAAAATAAAATGGCACATTCATGTAAATAATTATACTAGGCTGCCTCTGTTCAAAAGTTTTCTTTCAAATATTGCAGTGCAATATCTTCCCCGAAAGGAACTAAAAAGTCTCTCCACGATGTCAGTGGCAGTGGAGACTACAGTATCCAGGGTGGCTCTCCCTCTTCCGACCCACTTCTCCCATGCAGAGCAGTCCTTTTCCCTGAAAAAGCGCCGTCTACCTTTGTCCTCATCATCTACGTCCAACTCATCCCACTCTTCCCCTACCCGAGTGTCACATTCTCTGCCCCCGTTGCCTCCATCAAAGGGATGTCCCCCTTTGAGCAGGATGTTTCCCCAACATAAGTCCCCATGGACACCCCTGTCTTGTTCCCTTAGTAAGTCCCCCCCTTCAAATTCTGTATATGATCCCAGCAAAGAACAGTCCTATTTTAGTCAGTGCTTTACTAATTTGGGCTTGCTGGGAAGAGGATCCTTTGGAGAAGTTTACAAGGTGAGCAAGACAAAAGTTTGTGTTTATATTTGCATGAAAGCAATACATAGATAATTCAGTTGTACTCATGTACAAGGCACTAAAGTTATTTACTGTATATAAGAGGCTTTCTTGTGTGAAAAAATTAGAAGTCTGTTATATAAAGACCAGAAATTTGAATCAAATTTAAAAGTGAATGACAAACTGCTTTGTAGTGCATGATATACATTTCCTCCCTTTTCTTGTGTTTTTGTAAAGTATTGCAGTAGAGTAGCTCACAATACAAATTAAGATGTCTCTATAAGCTGTAATGTCTTTGCTGTGACCAAGATTGTTATTTTGAGATCCCCCAATGCATTCTCTGTATCTTTCTAGGTACAAAGCAAAGCAGATGGCCACCAGTATGCAGTGAAACGCTCTGCCCATCGCTTCAGGGGAAACAGTGATAAGAACCGGAGTTTGAGAGAAGCCAGAAACCATGAGCGCCTGTGTCCTCACCCTCACATCCTGCATTTTGTGGCAGCCTGGGAGGAGCATGGCCGACTGTACATTCAGACAGAGCTGTGTAACACCAGCTTGCTGCTTCATGCTGAGAACCAGCCTCCTGGCCCAGGTCTGTCTAAAATCGACATTAAAATCTATTCAATGTTAATTTAGCTGTAGTATTGTCTACTGGCTCCAGAAATTGTCTAATTCCCAGAGAAACTAACATGCCTTTATTTAAAAAATTCAATTCAGATGAGTCCTCAGCATGGGCCTACCTGTGTGACCTGCTCTCAGCACTGCAGCACTTGCACTCTCATGGTTTTGTGCATCTAGACCTCAAGCCTGCTAATGTTCTTATGACTGACTCTGGACGTCTAAAGCTGGGTGACTTTGGGCTTCTGCTTGAGATTAAACAGAAGGGTCAAGAGCTTATAGAGGAGAGAGTTAAAGATGACCCCCAGGAAGGAGATCCTAGGTACATGGCTCCTGAACTGCTCCATGGAGAGTATGGACCTGCTGCAGATGTTTTTAGGTACAAATACCACAAATTAAATTTTACTCAAAAATATGTAGCTGATTGATCTGATTCAAAGCTCTTCCTAAATGTTGTTAAATCCTTTCAATTTAGTTTGGGTGTTTCTATTCTGGAGCTTGCCTGTAATATCGAGGTCCCAAATGGTGGAGAGGGCTGGCAACAGCTTAGACAAGGCTGCCTCCCCTCAGAAGTTACCAGCAGTAAGATTCAGTTTCTTTTCAGCCCTCAGATTGTCCTGTTATCTTTATTCAAATTACTTGTTACATGTATTTACTACTCCATCTGTGCTTACAGGCCTGTCAAATGAGCTTCAGACTGTTTTGCGGATGATGCTGGCCCAAGACCCATCGGAGAGGCCAACTGTCTCTAAGCTTCTTGCCCTCCCTTCTGTTTGGAAACACAGATGGAAAAGGCGCATTTATCTGATGGTTGTTGAAGCCATGTTGACCGTGGTCTCCTTCTGTCAAGTAATGCATCTAATAAGTCTTCTAATCATTAACCTTCTTATTTTTGTTTTAAATAATTCTATTAAAATGTAGCATTCTAAAGAGTGACTTAAGTCAGCAGCCTTTACCAATTAAGAGGAAAATACCAAGTAAAAGTTGTAATGTTTAACAAAAGTCGTGTAGACTTTTTGCCATATGTAACACAATTAGTTATATGTAATGCAACTATGAAACATTAAGTGTACCCTTTTAAATCTTGAAGTTTAAATTTTTACATTTTTCTTCTTTTTTCTGTTTTTTTCATAGCTGGTGATGTGTTTTGGGAGTAGACTCTTGTCCTCCCCTCACTTGTCCTTTCTCCCTCGTTGGACCAAGCCAGTTCCCTGCACTCCTCCTAAGGAAAGCTGGGACAAGGATTTAACCTTGCCTCTCAGTGCCATGCATGGGAGCCCAGAGGATGATGGAGTGTTTTTTGTGGATCCCACAGACCCAGAGCTTTCGCCTACTTTCTCATACAGGTACCATTTGATGTTCAAGACAAGAGAATTTATCTCTTACTTGTTTACTTGAGTATATTAGAAATGTAATGTGATTCATAACTTAAGTTATGATATGTATTTAAAAAGTATTTTTTATTTGAAATACGGCAATAATAACATAAACTAATAGATGTACGGGAATTTTATTTTTCCTGAGCTAAATGTGTTATTTCTTTTTACATTTCTTCCTCAGGGTCAAATCCAGATTGTCTGTGGAAAGCACATCCACTCCTCTCCCAGGGTCACCAACACACAATCATCAAAGTCCTGCCCACACACCTACCCACTCAAATCCGGGTGGCTGGTCCCCTTGTAACTTAGCACAGACCCCCTCCAGCATTCACTCAAATGGTTCCTGTCACACATTGACACCCAATGCGAGCTCCATACACGCAGAGCTTCATGCAGACATCACAAAGGAAAACTCCATGCACAGTCTACATTCTTCCTCTTCCATCAAGTCCTCGCAGCAACGCGGTCGCAACTGGATCAGAACAGAGGAGGCTTTACCTCGACCCAACTTTGAGCCAAAGAACCTGCTCAGTCTGTTTGAGGAAACAACTTAATGATTACAACACTGCCAGTTTACATCCAGGGGCAAGATTTCTCACTTTAATACGTATGGAAAGCGGACCTAATATATGAATGTAACAAGTTCACTGCTTGGTGTGTATGAATTACTTTTGCCATTTTGTAGCAGTCTTACAACAGCTTCTTGTATCTGAAAAAAAAACAATTTAGAGGAATGGGTTGAATATGAAATTCGCCCTTTAAGGCACTTTCTATGTTTGTGTAAATGCAATCTGTTGCTGAAATGACAAATTATTATGTGTTGTTAAATAAGTTATCATTTGCTGGGTGCACTCTGAGTATGCCTCATGAGTTACAAAGGGAAATAAAACCAGGAGAGAAACAAACTCAAACTTGTTAAATAATTTTTCATATAAGAAACTTATTAAATATATAAAATTGTAACTGGTGTGCTCGTGAACTTTAAATTGGAGTCCAATAAGCATTTGTATTCTCAAGAGTGACAAGAAAATGATGGATTCCAATTGTACAGGACATAAACCAGACATACGTTCAAGATCATCAACAAATGAATAATTTTTTTTTTAAATAAATCCTTCTCTGAATAGTTTAGGGTTATATGCGCACTCACCAGTAGATGGCAACAGCGCACCTCACTCTGGATGCCAGCCGCCGTAAAACCAATGCGTTAAACCCAGGAAGGGGATGCTGATGTGGGTGTTAAACCGTCATTGGTAGTGATAATACTCGCACTCACTACTCCTATCTGTCGGGATATTTATTGTTTAGCGGTTCATCCTCAGAAAAGGTTACGCTCACGAATGTTAAATTAGCTTCCGTTTTGACATGTATTTAGGACGGATTTTGCATCCAAATCAGGAATAAACTCTCTGCACACTTGTGAACATTGTAAACAATGAGCGTTATCACCTGAATCACAATCAGGTAATCTGGGATTCACCAAAGAACGCGGTAATATTTAGCGGGATTACGGTGGTCATAAGGTAGGCCTATGCGACCTTTCCGTGTGTTATGGTTTTGTTAAAAAATATATATAAACCTAATAATAGTAAGTAATTGTTCTGAGAAGGCCGTCTATTTTAGCCCATTTAATGGTGAGATAGTGTTTTTTTCCTGATTTCTCTGCATGCTATTGATACCTGAGGGCCACAGTGTATCAGTTAATCATCATTTGGTAGATGGTAGTTTTGCGAGAGCAAAGTCAAGTCATCACTGAAAGCATGTTGCTCCTGCAGAGACGAAATAAATGCTTAAAAAAAAGATCAAAATTCATTCTCCATTTTTTTCTAACCATCAGTCAGCAGAAATGTCCAAAATTGAGCGTCTGAACGCCCGAGTTGAAAACCTGCTGTTTAAAGCTGTGCATGAAGTTCTGGAGGTGGTGCAAGAGACTGTTTCAGAGTACCAGGAGAAAGCTGCCAGAACACAGAGAGAGAACCACAGTCTGAGGAGGAGGCTGCAGGAGCTCCAGGATAAATCCAAACTGGAAAGTAATGATATGACAGCACAGTATTAAAATGTCCAGAAATTTTGAAACTGATAAAAAAAGAAAAGTCTTTTTAATTCTTTTTTCACCTTTTTGTTCATGCAGGAATTGTGCCACAAATTTCCCTCGCAGCCCAGCAAGCTGATATGGAGTCACAACTTATGTATCAGAAAAAGAAAGGAGAGCTGGAGGAGAACATTGAACTTATTTCCTCCGATAAGGACACTGCAGAAATTTATCCCTCATATTCATTTAAGGACCTTGACTTTGAAGCCTCCATAACATCATCAGCTATCCACTGTCTGTCCTCTAGAGCTACAGTAAGACCACATTCAGGTGGTGATAACTTGAAAAAACCAAGAACTCTTAAAATGGAGACAGATAATAAACTGTCAGCAATTTTCAACCACACAGAACCTGTCACTACAGTTACAACCTCTGAAAATGATCATAAAGTGAAAGTTGAGCCTACCTCAGATGAAGACACCACGCACACCACAAATTATTTATATGGTAATGCCAATACAAGCGCCACATCTTTACACAGCCTGTGTCTGAAAGATCCTCAAGCCAAATTAGGACTTTACAGTGAGTCAGAGATTGTCTTCAATCTGGACCAAAATGGAAAAGAAGAGCCATTTTATCAAGGATCCAACAATGAAGGCAACGTTGGAGGAGAAAAACACAACACTCAAACAAACACAAAAGGAGGTGCTTCAGGCTCAAGAGTGTACCAGAGAAAAAACTACTGCTGCTCGCTCTGTGGTCGTACATTTAGACATGCAGGCGACTATAAGAAGCACAATAGAGTGCACACAGGGGAGAAACCATATTGCTGTTCGGTTTGTGGGAAGAGGTTCAGTCAGTCGGGCTACCTGACGGTGCATCTGCGCTACCACACAGGAGAGAAGCCGTTTGGCTGCAGTCACTGTGGCAAAAGTTTTAGTCACTCGAGTAATATGAAGAAACACCAGCAAACTCATCTCTGAGGCTGCTTGTTATGTGCACATTTCTCAGCAGATGTATCCAGATGTTTGTATACATTATGTTATTGATTTTTTCAGCAGTTGATGACAGGCAGCCTGTTTGTAAGCTACAAATAGAAGTAATGAGTTACCCTTTATGAGCATTTTATGTTGGAGGTCAGCCTAGCATACAGCAAACCTATTTCGAAAACAGTCCAGCTTCAAGAGTTGAAAAATAATTGTGCCTTCTTTTACCAAAACAAGAAACTTAATGTAGTACATATCGTCTTTCAAGTATCAAGTACAATCTAATAAATGCTGCTGTAAGTTACTATACTGTTTTTCAAATTCTCAGTAATGTGTTTATGCCCTTACTTGTCCTGAAGGGTTTTGAATGGACCTCCATATTAATTTCAAAATCAAATAAACATATTTGGTGCTTAATGGTAAAGTGTTCTGTATTGCCAACAAGATTCCTTACAATGACCCTACATGATCTGAGTCATAAAAACAAAACCAGACAACAACAACAGCAAAAAAAAAATCTCAACAGAGCAGTGAGCACATTGCAGTCACTGCATTTAAAGTACTGAACTAATAAATAATTTTGAAGAGAGATGTTCTGTGTCTAGCATCCTATGAGAACATCAAGCACAAATGGCACCCAGAGGTGAAACACCAATGCTATAATGTGCTTATTGTCCCTGTGGGAACCATAGGAGGCTACATCAGTCTTTCTGTATGGCCTAATGTGCTTGCTATGGGAGTACTATGTAATTATTTTAGAAGGCCTAGAAGAGTAAGACTATGAAATTTAATATTACAGGTAAAATTTTATTTTACTTTACCTTCCATTTATTTCTTTAATTGTTATGTGTAATATTGAAACACAATTCAATTTGAAAAATAATACTGTTTTTGCAAATTACTAAATCTCTCTCTTCTGGGTTTGTGACTACATGAATTAAGCATGGAATCGAAGTCAGTCATAATGCATTTATTTATTGAATGTATACTTGCACTGGACAGAAAAAAATGATTTGATGTGACACAAGAATTCAGTAGATGTAGAGATTAATTGTTTCTAATCTGTGCAAATTATTAAAAGCATTATATTCTGACTTTAATTTTGAAAAGCCAAAATACAGACGACGCGAGTGATTCAGGTACTGCTTCCGGAGGTTTCGAGTTGATATGTCGCGTTCGATTTTTGCCTTTTTGTGTTATTTCTATAACCAATTTCTATTTTTTCAGTAAAGTTAACCAAAAAATAATTTAAAACAAAGTCCTGCGACCACGATAACCGAATGGCGGGTTTGTTTTAGGTTTAAAGGGAAAACGATAACGTACGGTTTAAGCTTACGTAGCTAACGTTAGCTACCCGTTATCGTAGCTATTTCCGCTAACCTCAGCTTGCAGGTACAGTAATTGTAAACACACTTAGCTAGGGTACTGCTACTAGCTAACATGTGGTCATTAAAAACGTTTTTGAATGAGTGGACTCTACCATACCAAAATGTTAAAGCAAACTATGTATAAATTATTTGTCCATATATAGTCGATCAACGTACGTCAAAAGTTTCTTGTTAAGTTATTACCTGTTTTTATTGAATGTCATTCCTTCTTCTAACATAACAATACAGGACAAGTACAGACATGCTTATGATGTTAATAAACATTTTTTAAGTTTCCAAGGTGGCCTTAAGCCTGTTAATGAACGGATATATCAAACAACTGAGTTTATTTGTGCTACTTTTTTTTTCTTTTACGTAACAGTGTTTGTGAAACACTTCCTTTTAATTATAATGCAATAACAGTTTTCAGAGGGTTATGTATAATCTGACCATTGACAATTCTTGCCCTGTTTTATTTCAGGATGTCTAAACTTGAGCGCCTGAATGCTCGTTTGACCAAGCTTCTGACTGAGGCAGTGCAGGAGGTGCTGGAGGTGGTAAAAGAGACAGTGTCAGAGTACCAGGAGAAAACTGCCAGGACTCAGAGAGAAAACGAGAGTCTTAAGAGAAGACTGCAGGAGCTTCGAGACAAGATAACAAGAGACAGCATAGGTGGGTAACAAGTGTAACTTTCTCAAAAAAATTCTCATTATTGTAGAGACACTACTATCTTGTTATAGTTGGAGGAATGAAGTTATTCATCAGTTACTTAATTAGAGTTAAGGCTTTTATTTATTATGGTATCCATTTCACAGCTGTTGTTCCTACAAGTAGTCCATTACCTGAGGAGCAAGATGACACACAAAATCAAGAGCAGGAGTTTGGGCTGGCTTTGAGACAGATCTCAGAACTCCCTCACACAGGGAAAAAAACAATAAGCAGCTACCAGTGTGACCATGACGTGAAGCAAGAAGCTAAACAACTGGAGAACTTCAGTAACAACGAATCACAAGCTGAGTGCAACTTTGTGCAAATGACAGAACATTGCAGAGCTCAACCAGGGAATTTAACAGACACTGCTGATGAAGCAATGACAGTCCACATATCACACAGTGCAAACAGGGACATTGGTGCTGTCTCATCAAATGAGTGTACCTCTAACTCCAGTACCTCACTTGGGGTAAACTTGGCTGTTATCAAAAGAGAGCCCGAACCAACAGACTGCGCAACATCAGAACCACCTTGCCTTCAAGAACAATATAGTGGATGTGTGGATTTAAGCTGCAACTCTTCACGTCACAACTCTGCTGACACGCACAGGCCACAAGTTAGAGCTGAAGCTTGTGGACTTGTTTTTGTCCACTCAAATCACTCCATACCAAGAAGGCATGGATTTGCAAAAACCAACAGAGCTGCATTTGATGGGAGAAAAGTTAGAATGGAGCACTTCAGGAGAGATGACTCACACTCGTGTGTTGTATGTGGAAAGACATTTAGCAGGGTAGGTAACTTAAAAATTCATCAGCGTTGTCATACAGGGGAGAAGCCGTATGGCTGCATACAGTGCGGGAGGCGTTTCAGTCAGGCAGGTGACCTGAAAAAGCACAAGAGGGTCCACACAGGGGAGAAACCATACTACTGCAACCAGTGTGGCAAGAGTTTCAGTCGGGGAGAGAATCTAAAAAGACACCAGAAGATCCACATTGGAGAGATTTTACACTTGCAGCAAGTGTGGCGGGAGCAGCAGCAATGACTCACTGTGCACAGCAAATTTAGGACACTCACTTTATGGAGAATAAAAGTAAAAGTCAATATTTGGTCTGTGCCCTTACTTAAGGAAAAAGTCGGAGGACACACTTGCTTCAGATCTTTGCAAAAGGCTAGTCTCCTGTAACTCATTGTTACTTGCTGTTCTGGTTTGTAGTCTGTCCTGTGCAACCTGTGCTTGTCTGTGTGTTTCTGTGATCATAATCACACAGGGCTGTAGATTGTGTTCACTTAACCAAAGAGGCTAAAGCTTTACAGATATAGATACTGATTTAAAGACAAAGTATCAGTTTCTAAATTAATATTAATTATTATTATTTTTGATCAACAGGATAAATTTACTTAAATTTAAAGAAACAAAATAACAAAAGAAAGAAATATGTCTTAAAGAAATTGCACATCAGTGACACTTAAATAAAAATGATTTCAAATATTCTGGCCGATTAAATGCCCTGTCAGAACTTTATGACATCTTTATTAGTTTGAAATAATGTCCCCTTATTTTTCTTGGTTGTGCAGAGTTTTGTGTGTTCTACATAACCTTAACATAAGGTCTAATCATCCAGAATAAGTGAAAGCACCTATGATGATGTATGGTAATATAAAGATGGAATGAGTGATTTGCTGATTTTTTTTAGCACATTTATTATTTGAAATGATTTTGTTTAAGTGCAAAATATGATCAGAAATGTGTCAGACATTATAGAAGGAAACTTTTAGACATTTTTTTTTAGAAAAGACATTGGTGCATCTCCACTTTGCTGTGACTATTGATTTTGGACTTAATAGATTCATTGCAAGTAAGACTTAAAGCTTAAAAGCAGGTCTGGCATTCTAAGATGATTGTGTTATATAGTGTAACACCTTTTTTGATCAGATTGTGATCTCTTCTGGTACATAAGTAAATGCTTGAGATAATTAAAACATTTTTTAAAATTTGAAAAAAAGTATGATTGTCATTCAAATTGCTTGATTTTTCAGACTGATTGAAGCTTGTTGGATATATGTATTGCAGATTTATTTAGTCATTTAAGATTTAAGAGTTTGTACAGCAAAATAATTTAATTAGCACCAACACAAACAGGCTAACTGCTCCTCAGAGAATTTTTTAAATTTTACTCAAAGGCTCATTGAAGTAGACATAGGCGCATTTTGCCATGGCTTATTTAATTGAAAAATAATAACAGACAGGTATCATCTTACACCCTTTGTGGTTGTGTATAATTTGTACATTATTAGCTATTTTGGGTTGAGTAACATTAGAAGGCCAAAATGTGTATGAAATTATCACATGCATCCACATGACTTTACGCACCAGATGTAAGGGATTTTCGCTGAATGACCAATACACACCACTGACATACACTCACAGCCAAAAACTGCATGCTTACAGCATTTTAGCCGTTCATGTGATTGCGTCTGATAAAACCACAGGTCCCTTTACAAGTTATGTTTCAAACACTGGATGAAGAGAAAACATACAGTAAATATCAGAAATTGTTTGACTTTTTTAACCCCTAACAGCTTTAGCCATTTACACACTGTGTATCAGTGACTGATTACCTCATTTAAAGGAACAAAAAATGTTGTTTGGACCCGAAACTGAATACTCTCTCAACTGTGACCCATTATGCATTGTCATATCTGTGAAGTACGACAGTGCACATTACTGAGTGCACATGGCAGCTTCATGATGACCTGCCAATACTCTGGAAATTAGCTTTTTTGCAGTACTTGTTTTTAAATAAAATGAATCTAAAACCCAGTAATAAAAAATAGAGTAAAAAAATCAAGTTCTGAAAGTACAAAAATGTGTGCTTGTAACAGACTGAGTCAAATGAGGAGATGTAAGTCTATGTAATGTGTAGTTGGGCCACATTCTTCCATGTCAGCAAGGGATCCCAGGCCTTATTGATGAGGTCAGCTGTAGTCAGTGGGGCCCTCTGCAAGCATAGAAATGACCTAAAAATCCAGGACCTGCATTTGTTCTATTTTTACATTTCCCAACAAATTTGGAGATGATTACCAAAACAATTCAGACAGGTGCTGAGGAGATAACTATTAGACCCACCTGGCCTGTTATGTAATGCAGGTTTGCTTATATATCCGATAATCAAATGTTAATTAACAGAAACCTAATCATTTGTGAATGATTTTCATATCAGAACAGTTTCCTTCACATTACAGAAGTTCATGTATTGTTCTCTGAGTCCACAGCTGAAGTTGTGTTCACGCACAGTTCAGTTTGTGCTGTTGACGTGGAGCCGCCCTCACCTTAGCTACCAGGAAGTAAGTGACACACACCCACAGGAGGAAACTGAAACACACTTACACACTCCTGAAAGGTGAGTAAACACCATGTGGAAGTGAGAAAATGGTCTGGTCTCGCAATTTCTTAAATTACAGTTGGTATGTTAAAAAACGGAAGCGGAACGTCTTTAGTGAGTCAGTTATTTTTATCGTAACAGACTAAGACAGTTGTGTTATCACGGACGGTGAGACGCTGCCGCCTTAAAAACAGCTGGCGAATCAGTAATGGCGGTCAGTTTGTAATGTTTCCATCGCTGTTTCAACGATGTTAAACGACGTACTAAATTTAAAAAAAAATAAATAAAAAAATATTCGAGAGAGGGAGCAACACGGAAGTGCCAGGAGCCCCTTAACATCAGTTCTGTAATAAATACAAACTACGCAGAATTAAATGAAGATGAATGCTAATTATTTTTGTGTTTTGTGTGTGTTCAAGTTTCAGTTCTGAGCAACTTGTGATGTGGAAATGAAGCTTAATGAAAAAATTGTCACCTATTTTGAATCTTGCAACTCACCAGTAGACAAAGAAGGATACCTGTTCAAAAAGGTGAGATTTTGGATAGAACTTTTTTTAAAAAAATGAACAACTTATTGGATAGAACTTTAACCCAATAACACAAGCAGATTAAACTCAAGAGGATTTACAAACGTTAGTTTGTCTTTAAAAAAATTAACAGAAGCAAATTGTTGTTTTAAAAACACAGTTAACAAAACCCACTTAACAGCTCCAAAGTCAGGCAAATAAAAGTGCACAAAATTAGGAAGTCAGAATAACGCAATATTTGGGGTTTCAAGGTTCATAAAAACTTCCATAGAATACGTTACTTCCCTTTTGGTGCTTGCATCAGTAATTCTATAAAGAACAAAAACGTTGAACCTCCCACTAAGTTGTTTATTTCACTAAGTGAGTTGTGTAAGAAAATGTGTAAATGACCCATTTGTAATGATGTCACAATTCTCCCATAGGGAGAGATAAAGACTTCCTATCAGAAGCGTTGGTTCGTGCTGAAGGGGAACCTCCTCTTCTACAAGGACAGGCCTGCTGACCGGGACCTGATAGGGGTGATTGTTCTTGAGGGCTGCACTGTCCAGCTGTGCGAGTCCGAGGAACAGTTCGCCTTCTCGCTGGTGTGGAGCGAGCCTGGGCTGCGAACGTACAAGTTTGCTGCTGAGGATCAGGCCAGTCAGGAGAGCTGGATCAAAGCCCTGCTGTCGGCCAATCACAGCTACCTGGCCCTGCTGGTGATGGACTTGGAGAAAAAGTACAAAGGTGAAAGATTGTAAAGCTGAGCATGTTTTTTATAGCTGTGGGTGAAAGAGAGCTGCCTTTGTTCTGAGAGCAGCTGTGTGAGGAGTGGAAGCATTGTTTATAGACGCTGTGTACAATGTGGTACATAGAAGACAGTGAGTATAATCTCATAATATCTGTCTGTCATGATGAGTAGAAATTGAACAGAGTAGGTCAAGTTTGTTACAGTTTAATTGGTTGGATTATGAAGGAGTTGTCAATTCAACAAAAGTACTTTAAGTTGCAGTTTGTGGTTTTATTGTGTTGTGATAATGAGTCCACAAAGAGTGATCCAAGGTTGGTTTTATAACAGGGTTAATTATATTATACAGGTCTCTGTGTGTATGCAGGTGCAAATGTCTTCTTTTACCCTCCAATATTTGTAATCTGCAGGTTCCTTAACTTTTAAATTGCAAAAATCTCAAATGATCTTTTTCTGTCTGGTCACGAGAAGCGTGTGATTATCTGTTATTGGTATAAGCAGAAAAATCCATATGCATCACTACTCTATTCTGTTTGTGCACTGTTCTATCAACCATTAACTTTGGTTTGGTCAAAATAAAATCTTATTCCCCAAGTCAGATGTGACAATCTCTGCTAGCGATGCCTGAACATCCTCTCTCTCCTCTCCCACTTCGAGCCTCAAGCTTCCCGTCCTTCCTTGCCATATCTTTGTAGTCCCTGAATCCAGAGTCCTGGTCGAAGCCACCATAAATCGCTTTGGCACTGTAATCCTATGTCAAACTGGTTTTAGTCAGTCTTTGAAGATGTGTTTAGTCCTGATCTGTCTGTGTTTACTGAGAAGCTACATTGTTCATGGCATAAACACCAACTCTCATCTGTGGCTGATCGTACTGATCAGCTAATGGGACCGCTAGCTGCATGGCTAGCTAAGCAAGCAAGTTAATGCCAGCTACAGCCAGAGAGCTGCAGAGAATACTGAGCAGCAGTTAGGGGTTACTATCGAGATATGCTGCCACCTATCATTTTTCCTAATGGCACCTTTAAAGCTAATATTTTCAAATATGTTGTAAGACATTGTTAGCATTTTGCTGCAGTTAAGGTGGGAGAATAGGTCAGCCAGTCATTGTTGGATCGTGGGTTTTGGCCCCTGCTTTGTTCTTTCAAAAAGTCTGAGTGTCCTATACTGAGGGCTAATGAGGGCAATGTAAGCAGCTTAACGTAACCTCAGCTGTTCAATTATTAATGTATTTCTCTATTCCTCAGATGCATTAGGTGAGTTCTCCAGTGAACCAGCCAAACCGTTCGTCATGCCAAATTTCAACACAGAGCTGGAAAATCCTGCGGCTAGTTCACGAGCTTCAACACTCTCTTCAAATCCAGCATCCAGCGTGGGAAGCAGAGCCAGTCTGAGCCCCAGTCAGGTGCTTCATCCTTCAGCTATTTCATCCAAACCAACCCTCAAAAAATCCCCCAAACTGTGGCCCAAGAGGAATGCAAATGTGGTTCCTATCAACACTCCAGCTCCACCTTTGGGGGAATGGTCAGGGGTCTTTTCTGGAACCATGGAGGAATTTAGTAAACTGCATGATGACTTTGGAAAAGAGATAAAGGAACTGATAGCTGATTGGTCAAGGAAGAGACTGGGTGATAAAGTTGTTCAGGAAGAAAACTTAATAGATTTTGGATGATAAAACAAGGAATATTGAAAGCATCTTAAGCTTAATTTCAATACTTGTGGTTGCATTACAGAGCTGTGTGTACAGGAGGTAACAGCAATTATTAAGGCATATTTCAGGTATATGTGTATATTTTGTTGCATAAGAGCACACTGTTTCTTTTTTAATTATGATTCATTAGAGTCAAGATATGATTGTTGATATTTATTGCCCTTTGTTTGCTTTATACAAAATATTTATTCATGGGAAGTTTTTTAACGGTTTAAAACTTTTTTTAAAAACACCAACTTTAAATGTGGCCTTTTTCCAGTTGATGTGTATCTACTCCACGGTTGTCTATTTTACTCATTCATCTAGTTTACATATATGTATGGTATTGTAAAAAAATTATAATAATAATACCCACCAAGTTTTTTGTTCAAGTTTTTTGTTAAATTTTAAAAATTTATAGTTGCAAAAAGGTAGATGTTTGATATTGACACCTTAATTTATTGTAAGTCTCTGGTTACAATGTTCAGTTGTCAGAAATTCATCCACATCTAGCAGCCAATCAGACTGTAGAATCTTCTGTGGTCCGTATGTGAGGTTTATTTAAAAGTGTGCTGGTTTAGTTCCTGAGTTTCTCTACAAATACCAAAGTTATACTTTTTCTGACACCTTTAAGATATGTAGCCCTTGACGGCTGTGCAAGAATGTTCCCAAAATAAAGTTGTCAGAAATATGGACCTATCTGATGGAAGAATAAATAAACAAGATTACTAGCCATTGAATGGAAGTATTTTTCGTTATCAAACAATTATTTTGAATACCACAATTGCATCAAAGTTTGATATCAAGCCATGTTATTGAGTAATCAAATGTTATTGATCACTTAATTGTCCAGTTTGTCTGTATATAAGTGAATTAAAGTTCCAAAGCACTTCCACTTTAAAGGAGGCCAGTGATTGTGTGGGTATAAAAAGAACTTACAGTTGCATGGGTGCACAGCAGGCCAAGAACAGTGAAGTCTGTCAATTTTAAGAAGAGAGTCAAAATGGCTGAGAAAGAGAATGGTATAAGGGGGGCAGCGCTATTTCAGTCTGTACAGCTGTCTTGTTTTTATGGTCTTAGACAGAGCTTGGTCTCTTTCTCCCTCTGTCTCTTTCACCTTCAAGCCCATACTTGAAGTGGCTGCTCCGCTGCTTGTGACATTCTTCACATAGACTTTAACTTTTGCTGCCTTCCCTGCAAAAAATTATGTCTTATTTTCAATAATTTACATCGGGATCATGGCTCAGATTAAATGGACACCCTGAATATCAAAAAAAAGTCACATTTTGGTCCTTTTAAAAAAACGGGTCGTATTTTGCCGTGTGAATCAGATGACCCGCAAATGAGTGAGGGCACGGTATCAGTTCCTTCTGGTGCTGAATCTCAATACATACCTTAGCTGTGCAGTGGTGTGATTGATGGCAGCCTAATGGAGCTCATATATGGAGTTTAGTGGGTGGGCCACTGTCCCCCTATTCTAATGCAACTATACTGGGAACCTCAAGGAGCAACCTAAATTAGTGTGTCCATGGTGGTAAAGCTTCTCATTTAGTCCAATCATCATTTGCTTTTTCCCTTCACAGATCTGACTTACAGACACAGAAACTGATATTAAGATGTCCTCCTGCTTTAGAGAGAGATTTATTATGTGTGAATGAGCTACTCTGGCATGTGCTATTATACATAAATTATTTTAACTGCCAGTTTATTAAACTTTTTTAACTGTGTATGGCATTTTTGAGCTTGCACAAAACAATAAAAGAGTGTGAAAAAGAAACCAACAGGCTCTATGTAGAGGTTTAAGTATACTGTATGTAAACACTTATATAAGATCTACTTTTGTTTCTAAGTAAAGTGTGATCTAGATTTATTTTTTTTTTAGTACAACCTACAATATTTCCATTAAGTGTTTCCAACTACCTATCTCAGTTTTAAAGGGATTATTTACACATCTAATTGACACAAGGTCACTGTTTCTACAAGCCTAGTAGTCGCGTGTCTTTTCTGGAACTGAACCAGCGTCCATCAGCCAACTGTTTTCAAGTTTCATTACTGTTTATAAAGCCTGCTGGCCAGTACTAATCCAGCAGGCACTAACCTCGGACCAAACTAATCATCGAGACAGGTGATGACTTTAGGATATGTTTACTGCAAGTACATGTTGGCGCCTTGAGCTGTTAATTACCGTTAATCTCATATGGTTGGGTATCAGAGGAGCATCAGTCTGTCATCATATACAGGGTTTTGTTCTCTCACGGTGGATGTAAAATACACAAAAATAGCCACAACAAAGACCCTGAGCGTGTTGGGAAGAAGAAGGGTATGGGGGCAGTTCAGTCGTCCCTGCAGCATTCCCTGTCAGTCAGTTTTGCCATATTAGTCCACAGATGACACCAAAGTCACGCCTGTGTGTTGGCATTGAATTCACCTCATTCCAAGACTCCTGGGGCCTATTTTGGAGCATTGGTAAGCCGATCTGCCCGGCCACCTCCTCACTCCTCCCTCTTTCTCTTACTTTCCCTCAGCTCCGTTTCCCTGCCAAACCTGATGTTGTGGCTAAAGTTAGCCCCCAGTGGGCTAGTATATAAGACCCCAAGAGTCCATTGCTTACATGTCAGTCACATCGGCTTTGGCGTAGGCTTCTCTTCTTGACCAACAACAACCCCTCAAACTAGAGAGATGGTGAGTGTGGCCATGTTCCTTGAAGGAGCAGTCTCTAGGGATGTACTGTAGGATCTTCTCAACACTAAGCTGACCAGACGAGAGCATCACTGATACAGCTGCTATCTGGATTACCAACAGCCCATAATGCAAAATTGTAGGAGATTCTTAAGCCAAGCATCCCTAACTGTGGATCCAGTCTTAACTTTTATTTGCAGGCTTAAGCAAAAGTTTGGCTAACATCTCAAACCTTAAGCATGGTGAAATACTTAAACACAAAATGTTTTGGGATCACTGGCTTATTAACGTATTCCCCAAAGCAATTACATAGTATTTTACCCACTACATTGGGTAATAGAAACATTATGGGCAGAGTTCTTGTGTAGGAAGGAAAATCTTTGTAGTGAAAATATGGGATTTTTTTTAGCAATTTGGAAATGATGCAGTAATTTATTCAGTCTTTTATTCAGTCTTTTTAGAGAGTTATGTTATTTATCTTTACCATAACACAGATGTTAAAGGTAGTGAAACTAGAAATTTATGATTCCTTATTTTTATGACCTCCTGAAGAGCATCCATGATGGTCTTTTTATGGTTTATCCAGAGAGATAGCTAGGATTACTTTGTCTCATTGTGAAATCTGTTTCAATGATGTTTTGTATGTTTTAAGTGTATTTTACCTTTTATCACTCCACAGGCACCCAAGAAGGCCAAGAGGAGGCAGCAGCAGGGTGAGGGTGGATCCTCCAATGTGTTCTCCATGTTTGAGCAGAGCCAGATTCAGGAGTACAAAGAGGTAAAATTTTCTTCATCACATCTCATACACTTCAAAGCTAAAGCTATGTTTTTAGAATAAACTCAGTTGTATCTAGGCCTTGTTAGAAAAGGGATGTTTTGTTGAGCTCATGTAACTGATGACTCCATGTATCATATGACCTTGGAGGTAACATAAAGAAGCTTCCTAAAGATATAGACCTGATCAGTTTGACTTAGTGACAGCAAAAATGTCCTCATCAGCACGACAGGACAGTAAATCAGAGATTTCCGATGACAGCAGCTACCTTTCATCTGGGTTAGCTCAGTAATCCTCCTCAGAGATGCAAAACACTCGCTCTGTGACCTCACAGGAATGCCTTCCAACAGCTGGTGGACAGGGGCATGCATCACAGCAGAAAAGACAAACTAAAGGTTGAAAGAATTAGGAAAAAATCTGAGTTCTGTAGACCTGAAACTGAGCTTTTCTTAAGGAAGAGTCAGGGGAACAGTACAAAGGTATAAAGAAAAGAGAATACAATGGTGACAGTGGCTTAGCTGACCATTTAGAGATCTGTCACCATTGGGGACAGGGTCAGGAGATTTAGTCACAAGGCAAGAAAGGGGAGGAGGGGTGACAGCTGTAATCAATATCTTCTCCTTAAATGTCGCAAGGGGCTTGTCTTACATTCCGAGACCATTTTAACACCTTAGAAAGACAAGTGGCCGACCAGCTGCCAAGTCCCAAAAGGTTTGCAATGCCATCTTTGGTTTCACTGGGTGATACGCCCAGCTATGTAGAAAGAGAGGTGGAGAAGAGCTCCGCATTTTCGGGGTTTATGTCGGCAGACTATCTCACACAAATAGTTATCACAAGCAAGTCTTATGACAATGACTTGTGAGAAATGTGAGGATCTCAGTTTTCACAGTCTTAATTGGTTGTATTTTTGTTTATAGTTTCAGGGCTTATGAATGTCATCTCAGTAGGCAGTGAACCTTTGATATAGTGACCCGCAACAATTGGAGCACAAATACTTTTATTATTTTTTTTAATTCACTGAGTGAACTTTCTTTTCTTTTCCTGAATGTCCCATGGTAGGCTTTCACAATCATCGACCAGAACAGAGATGGCATCATCAGCAAGGACGACCTCAGGGACGTGCTGGCCACCATGGGTCAACTGAATGTGAAGAATGAGGAGCTGGAGGCCATGGTGAAGGAAGCCAGCGGCCCCATCAACTTCACTGTCTTCCTGACCATGTTCGGCGAGAAGCTGAAGGGTGTGTTGACATACCTAAGCTTACACAATTCAAGCCTTCCTTTCTTGTTGCTTTTGTCTTATTTCGTAGCTGATTTATTATTGCAAAGCGTACACTTATCTTATTATTTTGATCCTTTTTAAATTAAGACTAATTGACTGCTTTTGCTTTTAGGTGCTGATCCCGAGGACGTCATCGTGAGCGCTTTCAAGGTTCTGGACCCCGAGGGCACTGGCGCCATCAAGAAGGAATTGTAGGGGCTTTTACCTTTAACTTACCTTTTATCACAACAATCTGAACTCTTTGTGGCACTGTCTAGACTTCCTCAGGATTGACACTCTGATATTAATTTTACTCCATTAACTCTTTCCAGCCTTGAGGAGCTCCTGACCACCCAGTGCGACAGGTTCACCGCTGAGGAGGTGAGTTGATGTATCTTTGTCTCATCCATATCGACGGCAGGTTTCTTTCATTAGTTGTTCAGGGTTGTAAGACATTTCTTTAATCCCTCCTCTGCAGATGACCAACCTGTGGGCTGCTTTCCCCCCTGATGTGGCTGGCAATGTGGACTACAAGAACATCTGCTATGTCATCACACACGGAGAGGACAAGGAGGAGTAAAATCCCCCTCTCTCAAGATCTCTACCTCCGTTCAAACCCATACTTGCCGCACCATCTACTCACTCCCCCCCCCCTCCTCTCCAAACGCCGTGGTTTCCTTGCACACTTTCGCGCCCAGGCCCACTCTTTCCACTTGCCAGCTCACTAAGAAAAGACTTGTCTCCTGTATTGAGATATTAAGTGAGAGGACTGAAGGCTGTGGGAGTGTTTGTGTGTGAGTAGCAACAGGGGAACATGGGATTATTTTTCAATAAATTAATCTTGTGGCATTGAAACTCTCCATCTCTTTCCCTGCCTCTTGTTCCTCCTCCTTTTTCTCCCATCACTTATTCTGTCCTCTTGCGTTGAGGCCAACAGTGCATGCATCATACCTACGTTCAGCGCGTATGCATATGCAGTCCAGTGTATACAGCGGTCAGTTAGAAATGTCTCTTGGGTGCTGTGGTGCAAGCACAGTCTCTTGCTTGAAACAAGTAAGTAGTCTGGCCCAAGCGGTTTGTTAGTCTCAACCTGACACAGAGTGTTTAATGGGTTTGTCCCTTTATTTATATTACAGAGGAGTGCACAGTAAAAGAGAGGGAGTACTGTACTATAATAGCTTGCCTACTCCTCTCTTTTAACCTGTCTCTTCCTCTTTTAAACACAGGTACAAAAGGAAAAGTAGTAAGGAAACACAGGGATGCATGATTTCTTTTTAAAATCTTGTTATTAGAGAAAGAGATGGTGAAAGATGGTGAGTGGGAGGCAAAGGTGAAAGAAACAAAAGTAAAGCATCTTTGTTTTGGACTCCTCTTCCTCCGTCTCACTGCTGTTTCTCTCCTGTTGTTGTGACTGTGTCTGTAACAAATAAAGAAGTACAAATAAAATCCACTATCTTTCGTATGACACTGTGTCTGCTGGTTTAAGTGGGGGCGTGGGTGATAGCGCTGCTGGACGGTCCATGGACGACCCTGAAGAGCACTGGCTGAACACTGACTGTGATATGCATTTGAGATACATACTTCAGATTTGTCTGGGGTGTTTAAATGTCATCATCATCTAAAGGTTTCACATATATCAAATATGTCATGCTGAATGTTGTAAAACTTTTATAAAAGTCAACACATTTCACCATGCAAAATCAACCCATGACCCCAAATGTGGAAAAAGAGGGACAAACTCTTGTTAAACACCTAACAGCAATAAGAATAACACACAGTAAAGACATGGATTATATTGTTGTTTTATAAATCCTTGGTCATTTATGAAACATGATGTGACAATGTGTAAACCAAATTCATGCCTAAATGCTAAGCAAACTGGTGCAGAAGTTAATAATGTTTGATCTGATGATCATATGGAGGAATTTATGAGATAAGGTTTTCAGTACAGTGTGTGTTTGCGCATTCACATTGTACATAATCTACAATACATATGAAACACAACACTGTGTTATTTCTAATTTGATCTATTATGGAATGGATTAACATTAAATTTGCTGCAGACTTTATGTCTATTATAAATCATAATCAACTTATTGATCCTCTTCCATTCAGCGTCATCATCTGCTCGTAAGTCTAATTTAATACTTTGGATTATTGCCAAATACGGGCAAATTTAATGAATTTCCATCACTCATTCAGCGGCACAAGTGTTTTATTGCTAATTTGCAAATGATTGCATGCTAGCAGGCCAATCCAAGAGAGTGAACATAGTAAACATTATACCTGCTAAACATTAAAACATGCTACAACTGTAATTTTTTTTACTCTTAATTACAGCATAATGTTGCCCATCATCGACCTCCTCACTGCTCAGGTAATATAATTAATACTTTTAAAAATATTTGTGTTGTGGATGAAAACTTATTAGATACATCAGACACAAGCTCTGCTTCTTATGATACTTTTAGGTATGATATGTTATTTAATTTCTGATTTTACAGTAAAATTTATTCAAATCTTGTTTAAAGTGTTGACAGATTGGAAATATGGTAGTGGTTTGGCTTGTCAAACTTAACATTCACCAATGCACTTACATTATTCAAATCAAGTGAACTTTTTCTTGAAGCAGCAGGTCAAATCGTCATTTTTCTTTAACAAGAGGTTGACTGTCTGTTGTGAAGGGTTGCTCAAAAAATAGTGAAAGAGTGTCGAATAGGGCTTTTTTTTAGTGGAAACATGACACAATCCTAAATGTCTTGGTTAATTAACATTAGTGATTACACTGATGCAACAGTGAATATTTCTATGCAGTGTAAAAGCCCACAGGGTGTTGCTATTTTCTCAAGTATTATTGCAATTTCTGTTTTGAGGATTCCTGGAGCTGCCATTTTACTCGGGGACATGTTTCAGAAAGGAAGAAAAGGAACACCACTGACACTCAGAGCTGTCTTTATCTTAAATCTGGCTGTCATGGATGGGATTTTTTGCTCTTTGGGAGGAATTTGGTATTTGAGGCATTTATGTCCTTCTTGTTTTCTTTCAATTTGTGTGGGAGGCCTCTCTTTATAACCTGTATCTGCCTGGACTGTTATCTGGCTGTGGTTCATCCAGTTACATATCGTGCAAGGAATATTTTGATTCCCAGGGTCCTGATGGCTGTTTGCGTTTGCACTGTGACCGTTGTTTATGGATGTTACTCTGTTTTTGTACGTGGTGAAGCTCTGAACAGCTTAACCCTCATCCTTTTTTTTGCTTGGACTCTCTCTGTAATTGGATATTGTGACCTCTCGATCCTCCGGGCCCTGCAGAGATTTAGCCCAGGAGGAAGAGACATCCACTCCAGAAGAAGGCCATGCAGATTATCATCAACAACCTTGCCGTTATATCTATTTCCTATGTTCCTCCAATAATTTCTCATATGTTATATGAGTTTCTGAGCTTAGATGCACAAACCTTTCTTTGTCCTTGAAATTTTAGGGATGCGCTTCACTGTAGTCAGCAATGTAGTTTCAATCTTCCTATATTTGAACAATCTTGGAAAACTCGACTGGCTTAAATGCAAGAAGCTAAAATGAACATCACTCAAGTTCTGTGTTCTCTTTTCTGTTATACTGTTCAAAAATTTGAAAGAGTTTATTAATGCATATGTCACAAGTTTGATTATAGTTTTCATACAGTGTATTAGTCTTGTGCCACAGATAATGTTTGATTGCATACATGTATAAGTTTTACTATTCAAAAATTTTAAAAAAGGAAACCTATGAAAGATGTAAAGTTATCCTGAAAATGTATATATAGGTCTAAATGATAATCTTAAGCCTTTTCAATAAACAACCAACCTTGCTAGTTGTATATATTTATGGGGTTGCATTATTTTGTAGGACAATGTCTATTTTTAAAGATATTACTGTTTTTTTTAGAATATATAATTGTGATAGTTTTTTTGTGTGTTGGTCATTTCATTTTGTGAGCAGTAGTGTCTTTCCAATATATTTCTTGTATAGCATGTCGATCTATTGGTCTCTTATGAGAGAGACCAGCAGCTCTGAGAATCCTGTAATAAAGACCCTGTGAGGTCAAAACCATTCTGAGTTTTTTAACAACGTGTTAAGACTAAATAAAGTAAAATAATACAATGTTTCTGTATTTTCCAATTCTTGCTTCAGGTTTTAAGAAGCAGTATCCTTAAACTTCAACAATAAAAGCCCTAATGTACATCACTGTATGTTTGTTTGATATCTGTCAGTAGTCACCACTTCATTTTTTATTAAAAGACTACTTAATTTAAAATGTGCACAATGCTGATGTCAGGCTGTGGAAACTGAAGGAAGATGAATGAGAGTGCTAAGTTAAAAACAAGGACAAAACTTGCATATTCAAAGCAACAGACATTTTTCCCTACAGAGGGGACACCAGTTAATATTATAACATTAACAGGTATCTGTCCAATTTGTTTAGTACAAGACAGGTAAGGAAGGCTTTCAACAAATAGTTGTTTGTTTGTTTGTTTGTTTTTTAATATTTGACATTCTCTTCCTACCTTTTTGTAACAGAAAATGTAAGATTTCTTCTTCTTCTTCTTCTTCTTCTTCTTCTTCTTCTTCTTCTTCTTCTTCTTCTTCTTCTTATTATTATTATTATTATT
>JAPZDV010000014.1:10748369-10772107 GCA_029814665.1 Acanthurus lineatus | reverse complement strand
TCTTATTATTATTATTATTATTATTATTATTTGTGTTACACGTTTCTGTATGCAACATGAAAAATCAATGAAACAAAAGATCATGTGACCTGGTGTCATGGATAACAACAGGAAGTAAAGTAAACGCAACAAAACATTCTGCCTTCAAAATAAAAGCTAGAAAAATTACTTTTCCGTTCAATACCGGTACTAAAGGTACAAAATAAGGAGACTAACAAGACAAGAATCAATCTACATAAGCTAAGTAGAAAGATAAACTTTACACCGACACAGCCAAAGCTATAAGTCCAAGTTTGATTACACAACATGAAGGTTTCAACAAACGTTCACCACTTGATGTTTTATTTTGAAAGTGGCGGTCGGAAATATCTTGCGGGTACGAAACTTGACCCTGACCAGATAGCAGGGAAACAGTGGACGTACAATACTGTAACTGTAAAACACTCCAGGCCCGGTTTGTCACCACAAAGTAGGTATGGAAGTCTAGTAATGTGGACCGTCGGCTGCGGAAGCCATCGATACCGCTGTCGTCCCGCCGTGCCTTCGTGAGTTCTGACGGGCCGAGACCCTCCACCATGGCCTCAGCGGTACCTCGCTGCACATCTGTCAGACTCCCCGCTGTGGCCACAGTGGTCCTGCTCCTGACGTTGGTGAACACTGTGCAGTCCTCTCAAGGCGACAAAGAGCCGGTTTACCGAGACTGTGTGAAGCTATGTGTCCGGACCAACTGCACTGGAGCTCGGCTACGGGGTTTTCAGTCTGCCCAGCCGCAGTACATGGCGCTGACAGGTGGGTTGGTGTTGTTGTCAGGTAACTTAAGCTAACTTAGCGTGCTAGCACTCTGTAGCTGCATGTCTCAACAGTCCAAGTGCACTTAGCACTAATACATCTGGCTACGCTGCTAAGTTTATCCGTTTACTGTTTTTGCTAACAGTTAACATTTAGCAGCTGGTTTGTAGATCACTCATGCACTCTGACTTTACACGCGGTTTATTTTCTCACCTTTCACGTTTCATTAGACACCGAATGCTTCATACACTTAAACAGTTTTAAAGCCAGTTTTTCCGGCTAAGCAACTTGTCACAAAAGGCCTATTATAACTCCACCCTCGGTTAGCATCAGTCATCATTAGCACTTGTTAAGTGTTTCGATGTGAGATTTAAAAACACAACAAACCAGTTAACTATATAATCACCAATTTCAAACTTTTGACCCGAGCCAAGATGTTGATACCATGTAATCCAGCCAGAAAAGCAAAACTTGACAGTAGTGCCCCCCTTCTTTACACCTGCAAAAATTAAAAGAGCACATTTTTTAACAGCTAGTAACTATTTTTTAAATTGTTTATAACTCTGCTAGTTATTTTCGTAGTTAAATTAAAATGTTACAGAGAAAAAAGTTGTTTGATAGATAAAAAAACAGAAAAACAACAGTTTACTCATTAAAGGAACCAGCTCGAAAATGTTTGAAATTATATTTAAAATGATTACCCAAAATTTCATTTTCAAAGAATTGTTTGATTATGAGAGTCCTTGTAGATTAACTTGTTTTGTCACTTGACTTTCTGATTATTAGACTTATTGTTTGAGCTCCATAATCAACACATGTATTTTGTCCTTATTAATAATGTAATATTAGTATCTTTATTGCAAAGGAAGATTGAACTTGACTCTATCACCTGTGTCTGTACCTGTTCATGCCATCAACTTATTGCTCTTTGTTCCTTTGTTTCAGGTTGGACATGTCGTGATGACTGTCGCTATCAATGCATGTGGACCACCGTGGGGCTGTACCAGGCTGAGGGGTACAGGGTCCCACAGTTCCACGGCAAGGTATGTGCTTCTTACAGAGGCCAGACTGTAAATATCACACCCAGCAACACCACAAATTCTTACCCAAAAGAATTCTGTACTGGAACGGATGCTGGGCTCTTAATCTGTTTCTTAATCTGCAGCAGAGTATATTAGAAACCAAGGAAGAATGTGTTTCAGCATTAGTTTTATTTTAACTGATTTGAATTAAATTTGATATATATTATTTTCCATAGTGGCCATTTGCGCGCTTCCTGTGTTTTGAGGAGCCAGCCTCTGCCCTGGCTTCTCTGCTTAATGGCCTGGCTTGCCTTCTTATGCTGCTGCGTTATCGAAGCACGGTGCCACGGCAGAGCCCCATGTACCACACCATCAACGCCTTCTCTCTGGTGAGTCTGATTTAGCCTTTCTTTGAGTAAGATGGAAAAAAATAAGCAATTTAACATAAATACATGTGATGTCATAATGTCATGACACTTTTATCGTGCTTATTTAACAAAAGCCTTTGTGCGTTTCTTTAGGTATCTCTTAATGCCTGGTTCTGGTCCACAGTGTTTCACACTCGGGACACCTATCTAACTGAGGTAATACATGTCTGCCTGGATACTTGTAAAGCTATATCAAGCAATATTTGT
This sequence comes from Acanthurus lineatus, assembly GCA_029814665.1. Taxonomy (NCBI): domain Eukaryota; kingdom Metazoa; phylum Chordata; class Actinopteri; order Acanthuriformes; family Acanthuridae; genus Acanthurus; species Acanthurus lineatus. The sequence continues at coordinate 10,769,661 of JAPZDV010000014.1, read as the reverse complement.
GTCCTTGACAATAAAAAGTATGGGCAATCCAATAACAATTTTTCCTTCCTGATGGCGAGTCCATATCTAAAATTTGTGTATTGGTTGATACCAGGTACCACAAGAACCACACTATAGATGGTAGTGTGGTTCTTGTGGTACTTGGTCCATGAAAATAAACTTTTTTTTTTGTATAGTTGTACTTGAAGTTACAGTGCAACTGCATAGTGAAAAATCTGCTAAGTTGCCTACAAATGTACCAGATGCTGCTGAGTTAAAGCAGATCCAGCGTTTCAGGCATTATCAGAGACATTTCTGATACTGTATCAGTATCAGAGCTATCCTTAAAAAAGGCACTGGCTTATCAAGTTTTATGATGAACATTTTATCAAAGAGATTCAAAGCTGCAACTTCAGCAGAAACAGAGCAGCATGGGTATCGGCCCAGAGTTTTGTTTCTCTCTCTACCTGACTGATGTAAAATTAATAATCTTTCACCTTTCAACCTCACTAGAGCAAAATATGTGTTCAGACAGCTCACTGTTTTAATGGCAGCCATTTGGATTCAGTATGCAGACCAGCAAACCAAGACAATGGGCCATGCACAGCTTAATCAACCTGTTTAGATTACAGTAATTCAGTGTTAATTAAAAAAAAAAAACTTTTAATGCAGCTTTATTGTGTCCTAACCTGCTAAATTATCTTTCCAATTGCCAGACCATCCCCTGAGAAGAGTCTTCTTCTGTTTATCTGCTAACAAGCTTAGCTAATCAGTGACATCCTAATGTAATTAGTGACCACAGTGCCAGCTGTATGCAGTATATTTTCTGTAACATTTAGCAGACAGAAGTCTCATTCCTGATCTTGATGTTGATTTCTGTTGTCAGTGAATTTGTCGTTGTCCATATGTGTTGCTCTGTTTCAGAAAATGGACTATTTCTGTGCAACAGCAGTCATTCTTTACTCAATCTACCTATGCTGTGTCAGGTAAGCACTTAAATTGGCATTAAAGGGGACGTAGAAATATTTTCGTTTGAAGATATAGAAGTAAAGGTAGCAGGAGGACTAAAATCACACTTACCTCTGCTAATAAGTGACCCCTTATTATCCATCCAAGACAAATTATGTGAATAATTTATCTGTTAAGTCATGGTTTCTCTTCACACTGTTTACCTCCTCTTTTTGTCAGAACATTGGGCCTGAGGCGACCTGTGGTGTCCAGCATGGTGGGAGCACTACTCATCATGGCCTTTACTTCGCATGTGTCCTACTTGACATTTGTCAGTTTTGACTACGGCTACAACATGGCTGCAAACGCCACCATCGGTACAGCTGACACTCACACTGACACATTAAAGCTCATGTTTGGTTGGTCTTAAAATCTTATTTTTGAACAGATATGTTATTTTGAGCGCTTCTTTATCGATGAATGTACTTGTTAAGGCAATATCTGTATTAAATGTATTTCCTGAAGAACTTGCAGGATATAATTTCCTTGTTCATCACATTCACCACAAAATTTCTGGAATCTGATGTATGTCTCAAGATGATTTTTATCTGATGCCTTGTCCTTCAGATGGCTTGTTTCTAATCTTTTTCATGTGTTTCCTCTCTTAGGCATGGTGAACCTCCTGTGGTGGCTGTGTTGGTGCTGGCAGAACCGGCGGACCCTGCCGTACTGGTGGAAGTGTGGCCTAGTGGTGCTGCTGCTTCATGGTCTGGCCCTGCTGGAGCTGCTGGACTTCCCCCCAATGCTCTGGATCCTAGATGCTCATGCTGTGTGGCACCTCAGCACCATACCAGTCCACTTCCTTTTCTATAGGTTGATCCTCTCCCCTATTCTGCATTTGTTTTGTAGATTTTTTCAGAGGAAAAGCTTGTCAAGCTGAGTTTTAAAGAGACAGACAATGTTACTTTTAGGTGTGTGTGGATAAATACTTAATCCTGACTTCTTTCTCCCTCTAGTTTCCTGATAGATGACAGCCTGTATCTACTAAACACAGAGAAGATGGGTGTCAAAGTTGAGTAGAGGGAGCCCATCGCCCCTGCACCATGCCTACACCCTCACACCACTCCAATAAAGGCAGCCGAACACCCGAACATGGAAGTAGCTGAGCCTCCCTAATGACATGCATGACACCACTATGACTACCATCAAAGTAGACTTTGTTTACATTTTTCTTGTTTTTTATTCATTTTTTATTGTTATTTTATTGATTTGGGGATAATTTCTCTCTTTTACAATTGTCACAATTGTTGCTTGATCTGCTCAACTTTGCCTTGTACTGATGTGCTCAACTGTTCTTTTGCCATCTATCAAACCTGCAAAATAAGATGAAGGTAAGATGAAATGTCTGTTTTGTATGATAGCAGACCCAGTTATGAAGACTGGGATGCATACTTCTGTATTTGATCCCCTGAACTCATGATTTGACTCTTACCAAACACCTAGAAGTTTGACTCACTTGGCTCTGCACAGATGGCAGTTTGCTCTGGCTGACAATAGATGGCACCAAATCGCTTTGCCGGGCCATCATAATGTGCTCTTTTGGTACAGCATGTGTCAGGTTCCATCGATGCCAAAAGTGGACTGGCGACCACAGAGAGGTGCCCCTTTCGAAGGGGAGGGGAGGGAAGGCTTACGGTAGATTGTTCTAGAGAGAGGGGGAAGGGGGCTTATGTTTAGAAGGCCATTCTCGCTGACATTGTCTTTTTTTTTCTTTTCTCACCGTCACACCTTTATTTTTGTGCCTCCGTTGTTTTCACTGCTGCTTTTGTTTCTCTTTATAATTTCAGATTTTAATTCTCATCAGCTGCCTTAGTTGTTTTTAATCCTTTTGTTGTTTTTGACCAACTTGTGCTTTATTCCGTTGACGGTTTTTGCTTTGATTACTTGATTTTGAATTTGGGTGGGATATGTTCATTTTATTCACCTGGATTGCCTTTTAGTGTGAGGAAGAGAAGAAAATGAGTGAGGTAGGAAAAATTAGCAGCAAGAGGAAGCTGCAGCCAGAGATTTATATTTTTTTTACACTGAGAGCTTCTAATAAATTCTGGGGTTAGGTGGTGTGTGTGAAAGAGTGTTTAGGTGTTTGTTTGACGCCCACTGTTTGGATTTGGTTGCTTTTTTCTTTCCTTTAGCCTACAATTCCCTAGAATGGCACACAAACACAACCAGCTACTTTACAGATAACGGTCCCATCATGTAAAATATATTTATTGCCCTCCATGTGTCTCACACACTTTATTAATACTCACTTGTTGATAATCATTTTCCCTCTATAACACATTTTCTGTATCAGATCTCTTTTTCCCTTCTAGAATTGACCCCAAAACTCTCCGTTCATACATGTTTACCTTCATCCATTTGCTTCCTTCACATATGTGCACTTTACGTGTGTGTCTGTGCATTTACATGCATTTTTTTTCAAATTCTGCCTTTGTATTTCTTTGTGAGAATATGAACAATGACACATGAGCGTGAACATGTTGCCTTGACTTGACAGTGTTTTGTTTTTGTCATCATACACTGAATCACTGTGTCTGTGTGTGTGTGTGTGTGTGTGTGTGTGAGAGAGAGAGAGAGAGCGAGACTGTGCTCTATCTTTTTGTACTGAAGTGTGTGAGAGAGTGTGTATATACTGTATATATGTTGGAGGTTTGCTGCGTGAATGCATGTGGGTAAATTTAGCTTTGCTGGCAGCCTGAGATGGGGGTGGGGGAAGACAGAGGACAAAAGTAATGGAGAGGTTTTTATAGGTTTGGGTGGCAAATAATTTCCTGAAATCCTGCAAAGACAGTCACGTTATATGATAAGAATGACTAGTAACACATAGTGCATATTTTATTTTATATTGGCCAAATTGTCTGTACTCTCTCAAATGTAGTAACGAAAAGCACTGACATTCATTAAATGCTGTCTGAAGGTGTATTATAACAATATGCATATAAAAAACTGAAACAAGAGCATCCCATTTCAACAAAATCTTACTTAAGGTTCTCCTAAAATAAAAGCAAATTCAAAAGTGAAAGTTCTCTCTCTACTGATAGGAAACTTGTTAAAAATCATTTCATTGTATCTGTTTCAATAAGTTATGATTTTCCTGAGAAATCAATTTCAATTTGAAATGAATTTCAAAGTTTGGTTCTGTAAATCATTATATTGATGACTTCTGTGTTCCTTACTAACAACTGCATCCCTCCTGTTTCCTCACTCATCTGCTGCCCCCTGCCTGCTGCCTTGTGCACCATCACCTTCTCCTAAATGGCGTGCACTTTCCTCCGCCTCTCATCCAGTATTTGACCAAAAAATTTAAAAAAAAAATCTGAGAGAAATGGAACAAATAAAAGTGTTCTATGTTGATAGAGAATTTGTCTTGGTTTTGTCTTTCTATATTTGTCTATATATATTAGTCTTGTTTTTTATCTGTCAATGTTATTCACTTTTAAATAATTTGTTTTAATAGCCTTGTCAATATTCATAAATATGAGCACACAACAGAATTAATACACTGTGCATACAAATGACTAAGGATAAGCATATTTGCAGGGGTTAGTGTGCTTTAGAGATGCCCTCCACAAACATCAACATAACCCAGGATAGTTTAGTTCTTTGCAATTGGTGCATTTACTTTGTAATCCACTACTCATAATTCTTTGAATCCAATTATTACTACTTACAAGGTGTTAAGAGACACTACTCCTCTTGGATACAAAAGCAGCTCTACAGCCTAAAGGTCCTGCCAACCTGGAACCATTTGTTCATTATGAAATGTTTAAATTCTTTGTAAACTGTCATTATGTCTCTAACTTCACCTGCACAGATTCCCCTCAGCCTCTGTGTGTTATGCTTGTTGATCTCGGTAAGCTATGACAACAGTACAAAACAAGTCTATCTCAGATTCTAAGGAATATTTCCTGAAGTCATGTGTAGTGGATCTTTTCTGACTCTCTCACTTGCACACAGTATCTCTCACCCTCTTGCTGGCCTCCCCCTGATCATCTTGAGCAAACTCCAACAAAAAAACAAGTCAGAGACAATTATGGCCAACTTTTTGGTACATATTGTCATGTTATTCATTTATTTTTAAGAAAATTGACTTCCAAATACATACTTTTATAGCCAATGAAGGGACATTTATGTTTCCACTGAGCCGGCAAACTCTATCGAAGATTTCATGACTTGTAAAACCTCATTTATTCTTTTTACAGAAGTTCACAGCTAAGAAAATTGTAAAACTAGAATGCTAAATTGGCTCTGTCCCTTGAAAGCCTGCAGCATAGTGACCTACTCTGTGGGAACCAAACATTTAAGCAGGACCAGGACCACTAGCCCTTGTGAAAAGTCGGGGACATGTGTTCTGGGTAGTTCAGTGAGTAGCTTTTTGTTGTTTCATGATTGCTCTGTGCAGTAGGTTGGACTCTGACCCTGCTTGCCATGGGTGGGGAGAGTGGATAGATTGGGATGAATAGGGTTTATTCTTCCTCCTTTAACTCCTGATATGGGACTGTGAAGAGAGGGGCATGAGAAATATGAAGATGCTCAAATTATGAAGCAAATCAGTTCTCTTTTATAAATCCAGTAGCACACAAAAATACAACAGTAAAGAAGAACAGAAGAATTTTGGAATATCCATGATTTTTCTTGTTTTTAAAGCATGACATTTAATAATAATAATACAGACATTAGATGAATTCTGGGTTAAGGTGATGTGTGTTGATAAGTGTGTAATGGACTATTGTTAAAACTGTTTGGCATGGATCCTCTGAAGCTTTCTTCTATTAATAAATGATTGATAAAGTCATAAATAACAGCTTTGGAGAGCCCATAGGTAAACCTACCTTGCTTGTTAAGTAATAGACCTTGGACAATCCCTTTCTGTTTAGCCTTTTCCCTAATACATTGTATAAACTATAGTCTGATGTCTCAAGGTTTAAGACATTTTCTTGAGTCTACTGTTGAACAGTAAACAAGTGCATTTAGTGTACATTGTTACAATATTGAGAGATTTCTGTTTTACTTAAGTACAGTTTTTGGGTAATTTTACTTGGAGGTAGCTATTTGGTATGATAAATTATTTTACTTTAGAGAGGAACTTCACAACATGAAGTTCAGTTATGTTTGTGAAAACAGTGGAGTCTTGTTATCTGTGGATAGAAACAAAACCTTGGTGAAATCCTCTTAATAATGGGGAAATCCAGATCCAATTTTTTCATGCATGACTTGTTCAAGGGTTAAAAAGTCAGGCTATCTCAGCTTCTGTTTCTGTAAATCTTTTTCAAACCCCCACAAGCTCTCATCTTCATTTAAGTACAATACTTAACAACATTTACCCAATTTGCAGAGTATCTTTCTCATTCTTTGTTTTAACTTTTGTTTAATCACAATTACCCCAAAAAGAGAAGTTTAATATTTTTCCACTGCGAGTGTGAGGTTCATCACATTTTCAACATCAAAAACCTGACTTGCAGTGATAGTTATGATGATTAAACTGTCAGTTTAAAGGGTGCCAAGCAGTCTATTTAAAGATCCCCTGCAGCAGTGGCAGACTCGGCCAAAAAAAAATTAAAAGGGCACAAGCTGCCTGCAGTGGGGCACCAGCATGCAGAAAGTTTTCTAGCACGTAAAGGCGCCTATAGAGCACTGCATTGTGTTTCTACACTGGTGGACTCGGGTCTACTAGCTGGATACAAACTGCCTCTATCATTATGGAAATGTAAGTTTTCAGTGTACATCCACTGAAGGCATCAAGCTTGAAATCATATTTTGGACCCTGAATAATGTCACAATACAATGTCATACAATGTCAGAATGCAGGGAGCTATAATTGCACCCAGGTATCCCCATATGTGAAAAAAATACTGCATAAGCAATCTCTTGACCTAACATGATAAAGTTCTTCATGGTGGCCCATATGCTGCGGGAAGAAGAAAGAAAACATACTACAGGGCCCTTTAAGTTGTTGTACCATGTTTTCTTGCACATTGAGTGGTTTAATAGTTGATAGTTCCTTGTGTGTTTCTATGACACAGTTACTGCAGTAGTTATACTTTAAATCTGAGTCACATAATAAAACAACTTTAATATTAAACAGGCTTTGGAACCGCTGAGGGAGTGACGACTATGATGAAATACATCAGTGTGTTCAGTGCTTAAATGTGAGTGAGTACACGTACATAAGTGGGCCTCCTTTAGAACAAATTTTAGGTATATGTACTTTACTCAAGTATTTTGTTTGCGCGCCACTTCACATTTCTATTCAATTACATTTTAGAAGCAAATATTGTACTTTTTAATCCATATTTGATAGTTTTAGAGGAACTTAAAAAATATGATGTTTTGCTTTAAATGAACAATTGGTTGATTAGTTGCTTGAGAAAATACTAATTAGCATCTTTTATTAATCTTTGAATTAACTTTTTAAGACATTTCATTGTTCCAGCTTTGATGCTTCAACTTTTAATTTTTTAATTTTATTTTGGTCATGATCTTTTGTACCATTGGTTGAACAGAATAAGCATTGTGAAGGAATTACCTTGGGCTTGGAGTAATTGTGATGGCACTTTTCAGTATTTTCTAAACTTTAACAAAACAAACAAATATTTAATTAAATTTGTTTTTAAGTCATTTTTTAAAAATTTGGTCTCATTTAATTTTTCGATTGATCTATTCTGATTTTTAATCTTAAATTTTTTATCTCAGAGCTAATAGGGTTTTATTCAGGTTGCAACTTTGTTTTGAAAAGTTCCTTAAAAATAAAGTTTATTATTAGTGTTATTTAAATAGGTCACACTATCAGTTTTAATAATGGTTGAATCAATTAAGTATTTTTGAAGTAGTAGTTCTATCAGTACTTTTACTCAAATGAAGGGTCTGAATAGTCTCAGATAAGTGAGTTTGAAGTGAGGGCGGGCTGACTCAATGTGCCACTCCCCGCTCAGGCCTTCACGGGCGCGCGCCTCAGCTCCTGCGCGCGTCACGCTCCACTACCAACAGGCACGGAATTTTCAACCAGGGAGGAAGTCACTGAGATTGGGAAACGAGGAACTCCAACGGTGCCAAAAAAACTAACCTGGAAACGAGGGGAAGCCAGAACGCAGCGATTCCTCATCGGGAACAGTGAAAGACAGTAACTTTTGAATATGGACTAGAGGCGCTGGGTCGCAGCAGATGGAGGCGGCGAGAAGTTTGCTGTTTGTCGGGGCCGTGCTGCTCGGAGTGACAGGCGCGTTGGGCAGAGAAGGTGGGTGAATTTCACAGCTTTTTTTCGCCTTTCATGGCTCCGCTTTCGGCAAAATAGACACTCCGTCTAAATGGAATATTAATGTAAAGTATGTGTTTTATATTTAAGTAAACATTCGAGCCTCAGCGTGACTCAAAGAGGTTGATATTTCTGGCTTGGACCACATTCCTCCGTGAGTCCGCAGCCCTCGTCACTGCTGAGGCTCGTGGGATTCACGAAGCGCTGATTAGGAGGAAAATCACACCTGTCACGAAGTAGCCTCAACAGAGATTCACTGTTTGGCCAAAAAACTCCCATGTTGCAACTTGAAGCGCGCTTTTGTTGCACAAATAAACACAGCAGGAACACAGTAGTAGTAGTAACAGGTAAGAAATATGAGAACCTGCTTTGCAGCTTGGGGGACACATAGGAGCTGACTGACTGACTGACTGACTTGTGCGTGCAGGCGGACGTTAGGCTGTTTTGCTGCTCTCCGCGTAAACAAAAACAAAGCTACAATAACAGACGGCGCATTGTGAGTGCCAAGGATCATGACGATGTCAATTATTCACTTCTGGCTCCAAAGAGGACATTGTCTGATAGAGGGCCACTTGTCACACTTTGGAGCTTGAGTGTATGCCAGTAAAACAAGAGCTAACTGAAAGTGCAAACAAGTGCATATTTGCAAGACAGCACAACATATCATGATATTGGATTCATCTTTAAGAGTTAATAATACTGAAGTAGAAGGGGGTTTAAGAAATTAACCACACAATTTTATCTAATTTAGATGTTTGTTGCATTTGCACTATTTTTAAAATTCATTTCTCTTTCATTAAGCTGAAACTGCTGATCTAGAGATACTATTTTGATAAGAAGTTTAGTACATTTCTAAGCGAAAATGCGAACTTTTGATGAGTTCAGCGACTAAAATTAGAATTTTTTTTGCTTCTCCGCTAATATTACATTACAGTGAATTGACTAGTTATTAGGTTAAATTTTCAGCAATTTGAAGATATCCCAAAGGACTTAAGCGTTTTTATTTTTTAACATTTGAAAGGCCAAATAGTTCATCTTAATCATAAAACAGCTTTATTTACAGCTCTATCTCTTAGTTGTTGTTGCATGGGCCTCCATGTTGACTGCACTCTAGCTAAATTGTCGAATTACATATCAATAAAACTGGTCGGATGATTTTAAAAGCGTTTTAAAATTCACAAACTAATGGCTAAAATATTGATATTTGAGAGTTCCTCACTACACAGCCTTTATTGACATGCACTTGACCCTTTTTTTAATGAATATGCTGTGGTTTAAAATCAAAACATTTCTCAGGAAATAGGCCAGTGCACTGTTCCAACATGAAAATATCAAAATTTCAACTTAACAGCTAAATTAAAAAGTAGTAAAGTTTCTTTTACTTTATCTGCTATTATTATCTGCTGCCCCCTCCCCTCCCCACTGCCACCATCACTGCTACAAACACACAAACAAAGCCAGTTGTCACAGGTAAGTGATTTTCAAATACATCTGCATTGTTGGTGGAAACAGGTTAGTGCACTTTACTCCACGGTGTTGATCTCTGGAGCATCAGTTCAGTGTGAGTGCTGTGGTTGGTCCATAACCACAGAGTTGGGTAACGCATCATGCACAAGCGTACAAGTGTTAGTTTAGTTATTGAGTATTTTCCTGTCAATGTTTTTGCCCTATAGCCAATTAATGTGCGATTTCAAAGGTCAGCAGTTAGATGTTTGTCTTGTGAGTGATTTATTCCAGCAAGTGGCCCCTGTGTGGGGGCATACTGTGTGTGTGTGCGTGTGTGTGTGTGTGTGTGTCCATGTCTGGTGGACTGAGTATTCACTAAGTTCATGTCCTTGTCACACTCCAGTGGATCCATTGAGCGAAACTCACTGCAAAGTGATTAAGTCCTTCTGAATGAGCCTCAGTGGCAGGTTAACTCAGCCAGCCCTGAGTCACCAGTCTCGGCTGCGTGTTAGTGATCTAACTCACTGTGAGCTGAGGAAGGGGCTTTCAGTAGGCCACATCACATTACAAGCCTCAGAGCAAACATGTTGACACCTTACTGTGTGCTTTTATAGGGTCTGAGTTACACATCTTAAACCTGCATTTACTGACACACATTTACACAGTTTTTAAATACATCATAGTAGCTTTGTTAGGAGTTATTAATTTTGAACAAAAAAAAAGATATTGATCATTTTGATTTCAGTGCACCTTTTTTGTGGGCATTAGTTCACTACTCAGTTTCTGAGCTTTTTAGAAAAACATTTTAATATGTCTTTGGACTGTTTATAGGCAGGACACTTCCTGGTAGGGACATTTTGGCAACAATTCAAAGATGGAAATGAGATGATCATTTCAGAGATATCCTCGTTGTCTGCTGTGGGGTTTTATGATGCTGCCCATGTAATCACAGTCTGAGTCTGACTGAATCTCTTTTTTACATGTCACCTCCTGCTTTCTGTCCCCTTTTTCCCATAACATCTTTTTTGTTAATATTGAAAATTGGGGCAGAAATGCCTCCTAATATTAATATAAATAGATTCAGTAGTATTATGATTGACACTTTGCATGGAGTTTGATCTTGGTTAAACAATAGAGAGCTTTCATACTTCAGTCTGTTGGTTTCACTTTATAACCAGGCATCCTTTATCTACAGTGTCCTTTACTTACAGTAGTATTGTTAGTTGTAACTAATGTCTTTTTTAATGTTTAAATAATGTAGAAATGTGATATAGATCAGTTACAAAGTGTTGCATTGCTGTGATATCTTCCTTTTCAAAAAATACTGGGTTATTGGTTCATAAACATTGATAATAAATATTGGTTACCCTTAATTACATGGATTAAAGTCAATATGGGAGTCTTATTTCCCCCAGAGGTTAAATGGTCTAATGACCTGTCGCAGTTCCTCATGAACTTGAGGAATTAAAAAAGTATTAAGAATTGAATTGAATATTGTGATGCTGGTGTGGACAACATACCAGTATTTCTTGTTCATCTTTGTATGTAATGATATTATGAAACTTGTTTTTCAGTGACTTGCAATAAGTGAACACAACAATGCATTAATACTGTCAGATTTATTACAGAAAAAAATTTGCACTTTAAATTGCAGGTTAAAAAAAGGGCAACTTCACTATAACTTTCTATTATCTTACAGACCAGTATGATGGGCATTGACTTTGCAAATAAACAACTGATTATTCACACAAAGTAAATGGTAACAGCTTTCCTAGATGTGTGAACCAAAACAAAAACTGCACAATCAAACTTGTACTTCGCATTTATTGGCAGCTACAGATGCTTTCAAACTGTAGTAATTATTTCAAAAAAGTATTCTGAAGTGACCTGATGAAGTTGTTTTTTATGTGTTTGTTATTGTTGTCTTTGCATGACGGGGTGAATGTGTGAGGAGATCACATGTAGCTCCAGTTAAGTACGGATCCTGTTCTGCTTGTCTGTTGAGCAATACCTGTTCTTTCTTCCTCGGCTGTAGAGTGAAGGGAAAGAAAGAATGTGTTCAGGGAGGTTGGGAGAAATTTGAAGATTATGCAAGACATGTCGCTAGGATTAGCATTGAATTAGAATGGGGACTGACATGTCAAATCTGGGGGATAATAAACTGGCAGCGAAAGTCCTCTTGGATCAGCTTGTTCTGTTTGTGTTGAGCTTTGAAGGGAACTGATCCATTAGAGGAGAGCTGAGGCTAAAGGGATCCTGTTGGCTGCTCTGGTGTGGCACACTGCAGGCTTTCTCTCACCGAGCCCAACTGCTTGGTTGCATCGCTGCCACCGAGTTTATGTCACTTACCATGCACACACTGGTAAACACACATGCACACTCCCTCCCTCTGCTAACTGGCTTGCTGCCACACACAGGTGTGGCTTCAAGCTGGCTTTCAATTTGCAGTCAGTGTGAGATACAAACATAGTCAGTTTCCAGTCAGTTACATTAGAGTGCACATCCTGGCTTGTAAGACAGCCAGATTAAGATCAAATCAATCACAGTTAATTCTTACAAAATACAGTCTGTCATGACTAAAATAACCAACAATATTGTGAAAATGCCTATGAACAGGTAGCTTGCTTTGTTATGTATTATTCAATCGTATATTTAATATCTTTGGCTTGTGGCCCTCTCATTTTACAAAACAAGCAAAGAGAAGTCAGTTCCCTCTGCACTAAAAAATGTGAACTGCACTTTTTTTGTTGTTTATCTTTTGACATTTTACAAATCCAAACAATTAATCACTTAAATGCAGACTATGTCATTTCTGTCAGTAGAGGTCCCTCAACCGAAGCAATGAGAAACAAAACATGTAGTTTGATGGCATTGTGAAGTAGTGTTGGATCACGGGATTTGTTTATTCCAATGTTAAACAGCCACCCATTGCAGATAAAAATCTATCTGACTTACTCAAACAGAAATTCTCTCAAATGAGGAAATGCATGAAAGTTTTATTCACGTTATGCTTCGTCAAGTTTTCCTGATCACATGCATGCTAATGTGATCAGGAAATAAAAGTCCAGCACTTTTTTCTTCATGCCAGTATCAGTAAACAGGCTGCTACTACTTAAACTTCTAGTAAATATATACAAGTTTTAAGGTTGTGTGAAAACAAGCTTCGACAACATATTGTGAGAAATAGTTTGTTAATTTTAATTTTTTATTTGATGCATCGAAATGAGCCTTAGCATTAAAACATGGAAAATCGTAGAATAAGATCTGTGTGGATACTGGACTGTTGAACCTGAATGGAAGTAGTTGCTGATTCAGGAACTTAATTGAAATGTAAAATGCTTGTAATTCAGAGGCCTAACTGAACACGTTATGGTCAAATTTGGAAAACAGGAGCAAAAGTAGAAGTTCACTGTTATACTTCTTTTTATTCACAGAAAAGTTCCCAGAGCACAGTTACCATGAAACACTGTGCAGAAGCCAGCAAGCACAACAGCATGAAGACTTGCATGTGTGTGTGCTTGGATGTCAGTTTGAGACCTCCTGGACACACAGATTGTCTCGAGACCCTGAGGGTCACAGGTTACTGACATGCCTTTGAACAAGACTCTGAATTACAACCTGGTGTCTCTTGGCCCCCCTCAGTGGTGAAATACATGTGTGCATGTGTCATGTTCTAGATATGCAAAGACACACATTCCTGTGAAATGACACTTTCCAGAGTCCAAAAAAGAGTTGGGTAACTACTCATGCACTCACAGAGAAACTGACAGGAGAAAACTTGAGGATGAACTGAACTTAGAGGACATAATTCAGAGAGCTTGCTTTAAAACCAGCTTAAAAAAAGATGCAGTGAGTGAATCTGGAAGGGGAAGACAGGGATAGTGACATGACAGTGGGCAGATGGAGCTAAGTAAGTGATAAAACAGAGAGTATTTTAGGCTTCAGGGATGGAGGGGTGGGCAGCTCCTCACAAGGCCACATACACACACACACACACAGACGTTGCTGAGAGACTTTTTGAGAGCAAACAATGAGGGAATAAAAGGAGAGGAAGCTGAGAACTCGCTTTACACACACTGTTTAGAAATGGAAAATCTGCTCTGTTGTGCTTTCTGTTACGGCACATTTACCTAATCCTCAGAGCTGGAGCCGTCTGTGCTGTTTGTGTGCGTGTGCGGTAGTTTGTTGCAGTTTCTGTTTATATATTCTGTCTTACTAAAATGATTCAAATGCTGGAGAATAAAAGCGCGACTCCCCTCTTGACATGTGAAACTATTTTCCATGATGCCATCGGTGATTAGTCATTTGAATTGATATTTGACACAAGCTGCAAAGACTGGGTGTGTATTTTTGGCTGCCACTCTATTAATCACAGACCCATTTGCTACAGTAGCTTGCTGTCAGATTTTCATTTGGACCTTATTTGCACTTTATGACCCAGTACTTGCAGAAACTGTAATATGGGTCAAGTTCTGAGTGATCAGCCATCATCGGGAAGCTTAACATGAGGTAGACACACGTTTGATAAGACTGTGATAAGAGCATGTCTGGAGCACATTTGAACCCAAAGGTATGAAAATCACTCTCCTCCTCCTGCCTGCCAGCGCTTCCTGTTCCTCTGATGATGTATTTGAGTCCATTCAGCCATCCTAAAAGAAGGGACAGAGATAGAACAGGGCTGTGGAGGGGGGCTTCAACCACGAAAAGTGGGTTGACTATTGAAGGACAGTTGGGAAAGGGCCAGAGGAAGTCATTTATAACCCCGGCAGAGGAGGGACTGCCTACTGTGTGACTGCCTGCTGAAGCATGGGAGCTATGTGAGCGCGACAGCCCCCATGAATTGTAGCGCTGTATGACCCTGAATGTAATGCTGTGTGTGACCCACTGTGGGGGGATCTGTGCTCTGTGCAGCCAGTGGAAAATGTACAGTATCATATAAGAGACAGAGAGAGGCAGTGCAGATGGTGTGTGCTCAGAGTGCCCATTCAAGGCCACTTGTAGCAGTATCACAGTCAAAATATGTGGAAGTCTAAGTACTTGCACTCAACTTTATTTGGAGTTTGAATTTGTAACATAGGTAATCTGACTGGATTTTAAATGTGCAACTTTAAAGATGGTCTTTTGAGTTTAAACTTACAGTGTATTATATGTGTTACAGAATAATTTAAACTTTTCATTAATTGCACAAAAACGAGTGTCTTTGTAAAAATGACAAACCTACTTTAAGGCTACAACTGACGATCACTTTCATTGTCATTTAATCTCTTGATTAATTTTTTCAACTTATCAACTATTTTGTCCATAAAAAGTATAATATAATAAGAAAATGTCTCAGCTCTCCCAGATGTTCCCAAGCAGACCTCTTTACAGTCCATCTGTTATCTGACCAACTGCATATAGCTTAAAGATTGTCAAATTTTTAATTATATAGAAAGGCAGAGAAAAGCAGCAAATTGTCATGTTTGAAAAGCCATTGAAATGTTTAGTAATTATCAGCCTCCGGGGCTAAAAAGTGAAACCAAAGCCAATGTGGCTTGTGTCATTCTGTGTCATTATATTTTTTGGCTGATTATGTATGCTGACTAAATTACTTCGGATGGCAGTAAAAAAAAGCATCAACAGCATGAATGTTGAGCAATAAAAAAGGTTTTGCTTAGTACATGTACTTGCAGGATGAAGTTTAGGTCTTGTCTTATCTGTGTTGCAGTGTGCCTGGGCACTGACATGAAGCTGGCCCTGCCCTCCAGCCTGGAAAATCACTACGAGACTCTGAGGCTGCTCTACACCGGATGCCAGGTTGTCCACGGCAACCTGGAAATTACACACCTTCATGGAAACCCTGACCTGTCCTTTCTACAGGTAAACAAGTTTGTTATGTAGCAGTTGGTCCAGCACAGCAACCAATTTTAAAGACTGGCTGTTGTTTCTGGTCCTTGGTAAGTGCATTTCACAGCTTTGAATAAAAGCTCAGTTAACCTTGAAACAAAATTAATATTTTTATTAGTTACGAAAGTAGAAAATTGAAACAAATAAAGACACAATAAGTATTCATTTTTTTAGCTCAAACTTTTAGTTATTTCACCCGTTTCTGTTTCATTTGACTTATCCTTTTGTCTTTTCACCTCTTCTTTAGGGAATTGTGGAGGTGCAGGGTTATGTGCTTGTAGCTCATGTGTCGGTAAGTTTGGTGCCTCTGGACAACCTTCGGATCATAAGAGGCAGCCAGCTGTACAACTCCAGCTACGCCCTGGCTGTGCTGGATAACACACAGAATGGACAGGGGCTCAGGACACTACGGCTTCGTAGCCTCACAGGTCAGATATTTTTTATAGTAGAACTTTCAATTGCCTAATACCTGATTGGACTGGACCAGAGTTGGGACTGTACGTCTGAAATATTTTAAGCTCCTTCTATGTTCTTTCTTTCCCTGCAGAAATCTTGTTGGGTGGAGTTTATATTTGGGGGAATCCCCAGCTGTGCTTCCCAGACCCCCAGAACATCACTTGGAGGGACACTTTGGACGAGCAGAACATCCACGCCAGGACGCATCGACTACAGGCTCGGGCCCCCAAATGTGAGCAAATGAAACAGCTAAAAACTTAGATTAGATTGTCAGAAGCCCCCTGGATCACTGTGGTTGATTATGTTCATGTTAATATATTGGATGCTTCTCTGACTCCTTGGGGGTTAAATTTATGATTAAGGGTGAAATCTCTTGACAGTTACTCAGTAAATAGTAATGAGATTTTTGCTTCAGGTATGTAAAGTCTCCATGAATTAATTCTGTTGACTATTCCTCTAATACTTTTTATGGCTAAATACTGTCAAAATAAATGATACTCCTGTCAGCCTCAGTAATGTGTGTGTGTTGCTCATTATCTAATGTAAGGATGCTATTAATTAACTGGTTGGAAACAGTATTGTTATGGCTTACTGAAAATGACTCACAGTAATTAAGTACAGTCCCACAATGCTGCTTTTATGGTTGTAGACTCTTAGTTTTGATTTTTTCATGTTAAATTTTGCAACAAGTAATCTGCCTTCCTTGATTGTTGTTGTGGGTTTGTTCTGGTCCAGGTCCAGATTGTTCCCCTGCATGTGGAAAAAGCTGCTGGGGAGAAACCGCACAGGACTGCCAAACCTGTGAGTCAACATCATATATGAAAGTGATACTGTTTGGTTTTTACTGGAAAAAAATCCAGAGTAAGTGAAATTAAAATGATAACTTTATCTTTTTTTTTTTTTAAAGTGACTCAAATTAACTGTGCGTCCGGCTGTCGGCGGTGTAAAGGTCCCCTTCCTAATGACTGCTGTCACATGCAGTGTGCTGCTGGATGCACAGGACCCAAAGACTCAGACTGTCTGGTAAATGATACATAACACACACACATTATCAGATATTTCTTTTTCATCTTTTTTATCTTTATCCTAGTGTGTTGTCAGACAGTCTTTTGTCATTGCTGGAGTCGCATGTCCTCCTTTTTTCGCCAGGCGTGCCGTCACTTCAATGACAGTGGTGTGTGTAAGGAGAACTGTCCCCCACCCACAATCTACGACCCTGTCACATTTCAGACCAAACCCAACCCAAACAAGAAGTTCAACTTTGGGGCCACCTGTGTCAAGACGTGTCCCTGTGAGTACTCTTTTTGAAAACAGCCGTTGTGATTAGCCAAGAGAGCCTCAACATACTGCTCAGCTCTTTGCCACCATGCAGCTCGACTAGTGCACCTGTTGATAAAATGTCCTGTTATATGGTACCTTGATTAAAGTAGATCCTGAGAAGGAGGAAACAGATGTTATATTTAATTTGCTTGCGAAGATTTCCACACACGCTCCAAGGATTCATACTTGGCAATGTTACAATCAAATTCCCGGTTTTGGAACGCTTCAGGCTACCAGCTTGTTATGTCATCATACCTAATTCATTTTGTTTTTGCAGCTAAGATGCCTTTCGAACACTTTGTCTCCCTGTCTGTAGATAACTATCTGGCTATGGAAGTGGCCTGTACTTTAGTTTGTCCCCGAGCAAACCAGGAAGTTATCATCACCCACTCTGACGGAAACGAGACGCAGAAATGTGAGAAATGTGAAGGAGACTGTCCTAAAGGTGGGTATTCTTGGGTCGTTGTGAGTACATGTGCATGTGAACACAATGCAATGTTTACATGCATTCAGTGGCACCTTTTTCTTTTATCCAGTGCACTTGTATTTCACAGCCCTTACACTCCACCAGGGTCTGCATTTCTCCACATGGAGCAGAAATATGCCTTAGTGGTTATGCTTATCTGCTTGAGGATACTTTTCAAATTAAGCACTACAATATCTGTTGTGTTCCTTTTAATATGTGGTGGACATATTGACATTGATATCATGCTGGGCCCCTGGGATAAATAAATGAACTGGAAACCCTGCAGTTTTTGTTCAGACCAAACATCAGACCCGGGATTAAATGTTTGAATGAAACTGATCATGTTGTGATTGTTGATGTCAGATAGGGTGGTTTTATACAGTAGCCAGACTGGTTCAAGCTGACAGGACAGTGGCACTAAGTCAACTAAAGACAAGGGAAACTGAGGCTACAGTAGCCACAGTCTCACTAAAGCTGGTTACTAGATGGTTACTAGATGGTTGGAAAACTTTGCCTGCTCTGACAAGTCTTGATTTCTGCTGCCCGATGCAGATGCTGGGGTCAGAATTTTAAGTAAACAACATAAATCCATGGATCAATCCTGCCTTGAGTCAGTGGTTCAGGCTGTAGGTGGTGTTGTACTGGTGTTGGTAATATATAAGTGTTGCATATTAGGCCCTTTAATACCATCTGAGTATCAATTAGATGCCATAACCTACTTAAGTGTTGTGCTTTCTGCATGCAGTAACACGCTACTCATCTTCTAGCTGCCACTTCTAGCAGAATAATGAGCTTTCTGATGAAACACACGTCAGCTCAAGCTGGTTCCACTAACATGACAATGAAATCAGTGTAATCCAATGGCCTCAACAGTCACCAGATCTCAATGCAATAGAACAACTTTGGATGTGGTTGAACTGGAGGGTTTGCAGCATAAATGGACAGCAGATGATCTTGTCAGCGTGGACTACAATCTCTAAGGAAGGTCTCCAACCCCGTGTTGAATTTATGTCACAAAGATTCAGACTGTGAGGGCCAAATTAGGATCCTTCCCAATATCAGAAAGGTGTACCACATAAAATTGGCCAGCAAGTGTATGCAGCAAGTCTCCAAATATAACATGGAAAAAAAAACAATTTTATGCTATGTGGCTCAAATGTTAGTCATGCATTCTTCAAATGCATGAAAAGGTCTTAAGTTGAGTTGATATGATTAATGCTGCACATTGTGATGCTCTGATGCATTGAATGATGAATCTGATGCATCACATGTAAAGTAACCCAACCTGTTTCTGCTGTATCTTGTTGTTTTTGCTAGTACTGGGATTTGTCTTGTGAATCAGGATCAGATTAAATTTGGATAATTTTAATCATTTATGCTCAGTAAAAAGTAGAGAATCTCTTCTTAAGTTCTAGACTTGATTGGATATGAATTTTACAAAGCTGAATTGTAAACTCGTTAACTGGTTTTGACATAAATCTGAAACATTTGAAGGTGTAGTCCATTGTCCATGAATGGGTTTTAGCCGACTCTATGAATTCATTTGGGGCCTCTATTGCCTAACATGTTCAACACAACCATTTGATGTTGTAGTCACAAAAGCCACCTACAAAGTTCTTGCATTTGTAGTTTATAAAAAAGATGACATTTCACACCAGACAAGGTGGGGTTTTTTAAGGTAAGGTCAATTTGAATAATGCCCATCTACTCCTTGACATCATCGATATATAAATGCAGACAACTACTAGTGCTAGCTCAAGCTATTCATCAATAACCTTATGCCCTGGTTTCACAATGCAGTGCACCACAGTATAGTTTATTCTATGCAGATGATATCCTGATTTACATGATGTATGGTTGATCATTTGTTCCCCTTTATTTTGGGCAAATTTTGTAAATGGAGTTCAATTTCCGAATTTAAAGGCCTGGTGTGTAGGATTTACTTAGATATTTTGTAAAACTTTCAAGGGTGTATAATCATCTGAGAATAAGAATGGTTGGGTTTTCGTTATCTTAGAATGAGCCTATGTATGAGCCTTTGATATCTACAAAGAGAGCAGGTCCTCCTCCATGGAGTTCACGGAGTTGGACTGCCATCCTTCAACAGTGGCCCAAATTGTACAAATTAAACACTGGATCCAAAGGAAAGCCATTTACACTTTGGTTTGCAGCAACTATACATGCTAATACATGCTCAGAAGAAAAACCATTGACCATTATCATAATTTGTATTGCAGTGTGTTACGGTCTGGGTATGGACAATCTTGGCGTCATGGACAACCATAGTGTCACCATGGTAACATCTTCTAATGTGGAGCAGTTCAACAAATGCAAGAAGATTTTTGGTAGTCTGGCCTTCCTCCCTCAGAGCTTTGCAAAGTAAGAGACACACAGACCAAATACAAAACATACGCGCAGCTCAAGATACTTTTGAAATAAAGAGATACTCAACCCATTTCAACCAAACAATTGTGTCCTTTTGTAACCTTAAATAGCAGCTAGATGCCAAAGACTTTCCCGTAAGAGCCACATCCTTCCAATCCTTCAG
This sequence comes from Acanthurus lineatus, assembly GCA_029814665.1. Lineage (NCBI taxonomy): Eukaryota > Metazoa > Chordata > Actinopteri > Acanthuriformes > Acanthuridae > Acanthurus > Acanthurus lineatus. The sequence goes on along the minus strand of JAPZDV010000014.1, from coordinate 10,749,300 downwards.
ATATCTGAGTTTAGTTATTTGTTTACATTTGTGGAAAAATCTTTGTGCAAGTCAAAAGGGAAAGTTGCAGCTCAAGCCAAACCCTTTTGATTGCAGTTCTCAAGTCCACTTCAAACCCAATCACAAATGTTTTCATCTTTCAGTATCTCTGTCAACAAAGAGAAAAAGAAAACTAAATCAAAACTAATTAAAATACATGCCAGTAAAGTAATAATAAAGAGAAACTTGTAGAATTTATATGTTGAAATACACATCATGTATTGAACTTGCCAACTGAGTCATTAGTTGCAGTGTGGACGTTAAATAAAAGATTGGCCGATCAGCCTACGTGACACCAACTGCAGCTGAGATGACAGATTGCTGATAAGGGATCTTGCTTGTGCCAACTGTTCACAACTTAAGTGTGAAATGTAAACAAAAGATTGAGATTACCTGCACCACTGGAGGTCATATCAGTGAATAGAGAGAGAAGAACATTGTCTTGAAAAAATGAAATGACGTACTGGGAGCTTGGCATTCAAATCGTATGTCTTCATTGTCCAGGGATCCTGTGACCAACACGTCAGGTCTGAGCCTTGAGCAGCTGAGTGCCTTCAAGAAACTAGAGGAAATCACAGGTACTGAGCACTGTTGAGAACAGTCAAGTGTTTTTTAAAATTGTTTTTTTAAGATTCTACCAGGAAAAAAAAATCTGGTTAGGGCCAGCATTTTTTTATTGTTTCCACTGAAGAGAGTGTTGGTGGCAGCATGCAAGCACCTGAAGAAAAAGGACCATGCATAATTTTTCAGAGTGCTGCGACTTTTTGGTGTCACATCCAATAGGGCATCTGGTTGATAATCCCTCAGAAGAGTGATGTCCTTACTCTCACTCCTTTTCAGGCAACCAATCTTTGGACAGGACACTTCACACTTATTTAGTTCCTGAAACCAA
>JAPZDV010000014.1:10681067-10743689 GCA_029814665.1 Acanthurus lineatus | reverse complement strand
TTCAGGTGACCAATCAAATCAAACAACGGCGCTAAGTGCAGCAGAACTTACGATGTTTGCCTATCATCCATCCCCGTTACTTGATTGACATACAGGGCAACCAGTCAAAATGATCTACCCGGTAGATCATTTTGACTTGGTCATTTTAAAAGTAGCTCGCATGCTGAAAAAGTGTGAGCACCCCTGCTCTAAATATTTTCCTTGGTTTGTCCTCAGGGTGCAGAACATTGCACAGAGTGTCGAAACTTTCAGGACGGAGAGCTCTGTGTCGATCATTGTCCCAGCGGTGTGAAGGAGGATCAGCAAACTGTGTGGAAGTACAGCAATGCTACAGGCCACTGTCTGCCCTGCAACACTAACTGCACCCTGTCGTGAGTGACCGCACATCTCAAACACAATCACACACTGAGCACACAATGGGAGTGATTTCACACCCAGAGCTTCTCTGTTTCAGCTGCACTGTGATGGATGAGAGAGGCTGCCCCATTGATACCAGGACAGGGTGAGCTATGCTTTCTCCAGTTTCCATTTGGCTCAACTTTTATTAAGGATGAAATTGCCTCTTTTGAGGAATCAGAGCTGTGTTGAACTGTTTTTCTCTTTTCAGACCCGGTACAACCATTGCGGCTGCAGTAGGTGGAGTGGTGCTGTTTTTCATCTTACTGGCTTTGCTGGTCTTCTACCTAAAGAGACAGAAGAAGCTTAAAAGGAAGGAGACAATGAGGAGGATCCTGCAAGAACATGAGGTGGGCACTAATGTTTTATTATTTTTGAAAGAAAAATGCCAAAACTTAAATTAAACTTGTGTTTCATTGTTTAAGATTAAAATTCTTACTCACCGTCAGCTTGGGTCTTTTGTTATTAAGGGACCTCATATGATTGAGAATTACCCACCAAGAACTGTTTTTTGTTGGATATTAACACAAGATAAACCAAGTCTGTTAGTCAGTAAAAGAGCAATGTCTCTTCTGAATTTGCAACTAAAGTGTTAGTACTTCCATTTCTCGACAAAAGAGACAGACAACAGTTGAAAACAAAAGGAGTACACAAGAAAAACCTTAAAAAATATGACCCCAAATCACAGAGATGTCAATTCACATGGGACTAATATTACTTAATGGTTGTAATGGTAGTCTCATGCCAATAGGGCGCTGGGGCCTTCTTTGGTGTCGTAGTGTGTAATGAAGGTATCTGCCATCTTCTCTTTTATGTTTACAGTTGGTGGAGCCTCTAACACCCAGTGGTGCATCACCTAATCAGGCTCAGATGCGCATCCTGAAGGAGACTGAGCTGAAAAAGCTCAGGGTGCTGGGTGCAGGGGCCTTTGGTACTGTTTACAAGGTATGTGAGCCAGTTCTTCAACAGTATAATGACATCAATTGTTATTGAGATATCAATGAGAGTTTTCCAAGTGTTTTGATGCTTTGTTTTTTTAGGGCGTTTGGGCTCCTGAAGGGGAAAATGTGAAAATACCAGTAGCCATTAAGGTGTTACGAGAGAACACCTCACCAAAGGCCAATAAAGAGATTCTTGATGTTAGTACAAGCAGCATGCACCCACACACATTTACAGCATATAAATAAATATGGTTCTCAACCTCTCAACATGTCCTCTCCGTCTTCCCCAGGAGGCCTATGTGATGGCAGGTGTGGCCAGCCCCTACGTGTGTCGTCTGCTGGGGATTTGTCTGACCTCCACTGTGCAGTTGGTCACTCAGCTGATGCCATACGGCTGCCTCCTCGACTACGTCAGGGAGAATAAGGATCGCATTGGCTCCCAGTACCTCCTTAACTGGTGTGTCCAGATTGCCAAGGTATGTAAACAGGAACCAAGGTATCATGTTTCTGTTGGTTTAGGTGCACATACTCGTACTACGGCTTGTAGTAGTTGTAGTAGTAAAAGTAAAGGCAAACAGCAGTCTGGATGTTGCTGATCCTCCTTTTTTTCCTCTCAAATTTGATGTGGTATCAGCTTGTATATTTGTGGCCACATGGATTTGTGGGTGATGGATAAATGTGTGTGTGTGTGTGTGTGCGTGCGTACGTGTGTGTGTAGGGGATGAGTTATCTGGAGGAAGTGCGGCTGGTCCACAGAGATCTGGCTGCCCGCAATGTTCTGGTCAAGAACCCAAACCACGTGAAGATCACTGACTTTGGTCTGGCCCGTTTGCTTGATATTGACGAGACCGAATATCACGCTGATGGAGGAAAGGTAAGAAAAGGCTATGACTGTGCGAGCATCTGCACTTGAGACATTCACATGTTTTATTTGTTTTTTTCAACTGTATCTGTGTTTCTAGGTGCCAATTAAATGGATGGCTCTAGAGTCAATTCTGCAGAGGAAGTTCACTCATCAGAGTGACGTCTGGAGCTATGGTCAGTGTCACTTAAGGCTGGAAATAATGTTAAACGTTACAATGTTAGAAAAACTTTACACTTTTTCAAATCCTGTTTTTCTGTTTGATGGGGCAGAGTTAGTTTTTCAGTTTATGTCATGAAGCATGATACTAAACTATATGCAAGGTTTTCATGAAGTGAAGTACATTTTTCATAAAAACTTGTTTTGTTTTATCAATTTTGGGGACAAAATTGAAACAAACAATTAATTTTTGAACAATATCTGTTCATAGTATTAATTGCAATGCTTCAGAAAAGTAGTAGGAAAATTTGCAATTAGCAAGCTTCTTTAACAATTAGCAAGGAGAAATACCTTGAATATCATCTGATGTTTGCTGATCAATAAGTGCTAACTGACACTGGAGTTTAATTTTGATCAAGAAAGTTTTTTATGTATAGCTTTGTCTCCTGTCTGTTATCTCTTTGTGTTTCATTACTTACTGATACATATTCAATGTCATTTTTAGTAGATATTCTATTTAGAGTCAAAGTTGTGCTGTTAATAATCACGTCTCCCTCTCAGGAGTGACTGTCTGGGAGCTGATGACATACGGTGCTAAACCCTACGACATGATCCCAGCCAGAGAAATCCCAGATGTTTTAGAGGGAGGAGAACGTCTTCCTCAGCCCCTCATCTGCACCATCGATGTCTACATGATTATGGTCAAATGTCAGTAGTTTCAGCATTTATTCTTTTATGATGATTTTAATCTATTTAATAGAAAGTCTAAACACACTTTTTATGTAGTCTATGTACGATGTAATAAAAAAATTGTTCAGTCTCCAGTAAAAGCAGAGCATTGGTGTTGTTCACTTTATTTTTTTTTGTATAGTTGCCATAGTTGCCATAGTTATAGTTGCCATAGTTTTTTTGATCCCAACAGTGGTGCAGAGGTGTTTAAAGTTAGTCTTGGAGGTAATTTATTGACATCTTGATTGTATGTTTGGATGGCAGGTTGGATGATTGACCCAGAGAGCAGACCGAGGTTTAAAGATTTGGTGAATGATTTCAGTACCATGGCCAGAGATCCACCTCGATACGTAGTCATTCAGGTATGAGTGTGTCACCTTGCAAATGTTTTACTTTGTGTGACTGTGCCTACCGTACATTATCATGTAATATTCATGTTATGGGCATTGAACCATGTAAAACTTGTCTAAAAATTTGTGGCAGTTTTGCTTTTGAGTGTAGTTTCCTTGAAAAAAAAAGAAAAACATAGGTGATAAATAAAGACTCTGTTTTTCATTCTGGTTGTTTTGTTCTGTGTCTTGCAGAATGATGAACAGATGAGCATGTCCAGCCCAGTGGACAGCCGTTTCTTCCGCATGCTTTTGGAGGAGGAAGGAAACAATATGAGGGAGCTGTTGGATGCTGAGGAGTATCTGGTGCCTCAGCCAAACATCTTCCCCAGGACTCAGGGAGACGGGGCTCAAGCCAACGGGCCATCCAGACACCAGTCATACAGGGTCAGTGGGGAAAGATGTTTCTGACTTTGATTGCTGTTTTCTGGCCTCTTAGTTGAGGCCTCTCAAGTTCTACAATCATTGTTGATAATTTCTTTTATGCGTCGATAGTCTGTCAGAAAAAAAAGACTGCAATCAGGCAACCAAGGAAACCAAAGCTGTTTCTCAAATCAGATTTTTCTAAGGACTGCCCACTCTTTTGTTATGAGTTATCAGGTTAGATTTTGTGCTCAGTATCAGTGTAGATAATTAACGCACACCAAAGCCTCAAGTTATGTGCTGGTCTCTGACAATAGACTTATGAAAAAAGTGTTGCAAATTTTTGTTCCATTTACGATTTTCTTTAATTTGATGATGTTTTAGCCCTGAGGCCCTCTTCAAGATCTTATCATACTGAGATACAGGCACAGATCTTATGTAGGTCACATCCCCACTCACACATGTGTAGGTAATCAGGTAATCACACTCCAGCAAAAGGGTGGGGACATTAACTAACAACCCTGCTGTTCGTTGATACAGCCAATCAAACTATCCCTCAAGTAAAAAAAAAAAAATTGAGAAGAAAATGTTATTGTTTGTACAACATGCAGATTGCAACTTCACAATACTTAGGAAGTGCTGTAATCGTGCCACTGTGTATTTAAGTTCTTAAGGGCAGGCTTGTTTGGTAATGTTCCCGTACTATTGTTGAAGTATGATTAAATGATCACCTGCACATGTGTAATTAGGATTGTGACCTACATAAGATCTGTGCCTGTATCTCAGTATGATATGATCTTGAAGAGGGCCTTAGGGCCAAAACATCATCAAATAAAAGAAAACTGCACATGGAGCCAGAGTGTGCGACACTTTTTTCATTTTAGATTTTGTGATCAGACATCATCAACTTTGGTCCCAGTATCATTGAAATGAGAGAATGTGTATTAACTCCTTTTCCAAGGCTGTTTTTAGCCATCCTAGTCGCAGATCGAAAAGTTGGTCAATTCATTCTGTCCAGAGTGAAATATCTTAACATGTTTGAAATTTAGTACATATATCTATGGTTTTTGTTTATCACTTATGTCAGATAGCTTGTTAGTTAATGTTAAAGTAACTAAGTAGCAGTAAGTAGTGTGACTTTTGAGAGGTCTCTAGAGATTTGAATTGGATTTCAAACCAGCTTAAAACTATTTTGGTTGTTCAAGTTAAATTAAATTTGATTTTAATATAACTAATTGATTTGCCATTTATTTAGGACATGTAGCAGCCATGGGAACTCAAATCACCTTCTCATTTATTTTCCATTCATCATTTATCTCTCCTCATGATCCAGCAGAGCAGAGATCAGGGCTTAGATGTGGAGCCCTCCATCGTTGGAGGCCCTCGTAGCATGTACTCCTCGCTGAGCACACTTGGACGCAGCCAGTACCCAACTTTACCTTTAGGGGCCAGCACCACCAACGGTCCGTGGACTCCTCAGTACCCAACGCTGGCTCGCAGCCCCTCAGCTGGGGACCAGTCTGACTCGGTCTTTCTGGATGGGCCTCTGGATGACCCATCCCTGCCCCCTGCTAGCCCGGGACGCTACTCCAAAGACCCCACCTACTCCAACGGGAGCCAGGGTGACCTGGAGATAGATGGGCCCAATGGCTTCCACAATCCTCATCAGCTTCATCACTCACTGCCCAGACGGAGTCATGGGCATAATCATAATCATGCCTTGCCAGGTGAGAGGGAGATTACTTCCACTTTAGGCTTTCTAAAAAATGACATATAAAAAGAAAGTGTTTAAATCTTAAGTCTGGATGTGCTCATCTTACTTTTCTCTCTTTCCTCCTTCAAATGTTCAGAATACGTCAACCAGGATATTCAGGATCTTAGGCTGGGGATCCCTGAGCGGCCCAGCACACTGCCTCGTAAAGGCTCCAAAGCAGACAGACGCCTCCCTAATGGCCTGAGCTCTGGTCACAGCGTGGAAAATCCAGGATACTTGGTTCCCACAAACACCAGGACCGCCACCTCTCCAGCCTTTGACAACCCGTACTACTTGGACCTTGTGGCCAAAGCCAATGCCACAGCGGTAGATGGTCGAGAGACGCTGGTGAGAGATGGAGGAGTGCCCAGGCATGTGAATGGGTTTGTAACCCCAACGGCAGAGAACCCGGAGTATCTGGGATTAGCAGACACCTGGAGCGGATATACTTGAGGAGAGAGACAGGGAGGAATGTGATGAACTCAAGAGAAGTTGCAGATTGTGTTCTACTGAGGGAAATAAGGAGCAAGAGAAAGAGAAGATGAATGTATGTGTGACGAAACTAGCTCATTAAAACTGAGAACAGTATGTGCATGTGAAAGTGAATCTTCTCCTGATGTCAAGAGAAGTACACTGATCCAAATCAGTCGTGAATGTTCATCAAAAGTCACCAAATCACCCTTTTGTGACTTACTATGACTTAAAGCACTGTAGCATTACTCTGGTGTCTCTGGCATCCTTTGTATTCCTGTCTTCCTCTCAGCAATCTGCGCTCACGACATGACTGTTAAGTGCCAAAAAGAAGTTCTCTCAGCTTTTGTATGTGACTCAGTACTTGAGAAGCAAAAAAGTTCACCTTTGTCAAAACCTGTCATGGTACGAGAAGAGTCTGTTTATCACACAGTCCAACATTGACTGGATTTAAAAAATGCTGTTTTTTTTTTTTAATTTTCAATTTTTTTACTTTTCTTTTAACTAGTTGATCATCTGTATTTGTCTCTTTACATGTGAAGTTGTTTTTTTTTTTTTTATTAATGTATATTCCATTAAGTTCCCTTTGTGTGTCTGGATATGCTACCTAGCCCAACTGAAAAGAGAAAAAAAAAGATGAAAAACACTCAGAAAATAAGCCATGTTGTGCACTGAAGGTGATGTTTAGTATTCTGGTCACTCTGCCTCTGACCTGATGGGGGTCTTCAACACACTCAAAGCCATTTTGTTTTGGCCAGAGAAGGCCCTGCAGCCCATCTGGCCAGTAGACATGCTTCCTGAAAGAAAGGCATCCTGTATGGAGAAGACAGAGGCATTGTGCCACACTGATGTATGTGGTTGTTAGTTTCTGTGGCTGCAGCTATGTTGTACAGCAGAGGAGATACAAGGTACTAGCAGACTCTTCAAGCTGCAAAAATCTCAAAAAATGATGCTTTCGTTATGAAGACAAAGCATACTAATTGACAGCCAAACTCTTTAGGGATATTTGATTTTGGAAAGAATTAGGAGACCTTATGAGCATTTTAAAATTATGCACAAAGCGCTACACTTCAGGATACTGCATATGTTCCCCAGGCTTGTGTTATCACAGTGAGTCTTGTGGTTGTGGTGGCCTTTTGCTGTGCACGAAAGTACTACAAGCTATTGGTGAGTATATTCCACAGAAAGTGAAGAATTTGCATGTGTTTATATACGTCTTTGCTACTCTTTATGGAACAACGAGCTGTTCTGCTGTTTGTTTTTTTGTGTAAAAGTGAGCAATGCACTAAACACTGGAGCTGAATGTGAATCTGAGGAAGGCAAAAACATTGCTGTGCTCAGTTTAGATAATGAATGCATGGTTCAAATTCCACTCAGCGAGAACACACTGGCATCCCAGTTAATAATCAACGTTCTTTTTTTTTTTTTTAAGAGTGTTTTTTTCATGTTAACTGGTGTTGGGTTGGGGGAGGTCATAAAGCGAGTCAATAGAGCCATTGTCTGACCCGCACGTCCTTGTTGGAAAGTCAGTGCTCTCCTAACTCACACGTCCCAACGACTGATGTTGTCACAGCTTTGAAAAGAGAGAAACAGAGTTTTCCTCTGCAGAGGTTTGGACCTCCAGCAGAATGTGGTTCAGTGTTTGGGCCTCGAAAATCCTGAGCAAGTCTTGAAACAATTGACTGGGTTGTTGAAATGTGTACAACCCTCCGATCCCCCCCGCACCCCATCAGCACAACAGCTTTCCCTGTGAGAGTCTTTGGGAGAAGTTCTGAAATCTTGATGTTTTCATACGGGTTTTGAAGAGTTTTGTTCCTAGAAAGGATCTTTAAAAATGGTACCTGATTTTCTACAAGATATCTTACATAATAATTTGTGTTTCTATGAAATGTGTCAAGATTTTATTTTAATACCATGAACTATCATACAATAACATTTTGAATAGAATTATTACTGAGTGATAAGATTCTCAAAACCCTACTTATGCATTGTTGCTGTCAGGTGAAGACCTCCTATCTTCCCTTTATCTGCTCTAAGTACATTTTTTTATAAGAAAAGCAGGCTTAAAATTGACAAAAAATGTATTTTTGTGTGGCTATTTCAAAGTGTTTGAGAAACAAAACACAGAGAGAGGTTTATATTAATTCAGTTTTACTTTAAAGATGCATCCCTCTACTGTTTATGTACCAGTTAGGGCCATTTAATTTAATAAATTTCCTAAAGCTAGTTTTGAAAGTATTAACTGATAAATCAGTGGAAATTTCTAGGATCTGTGGTGTTACTGAGTGTAAAATAATCAATAAGTACAAACAAAACATGAATTTAATTTCTGCTGTAGATAGAGGGTTTTCACTGTGTTACAACACAGCTCACAGATATGAGAGTACAATTAATGCACTGGTATTTTCACTGTAGTGTGTGATTTGGTACAAAATGTCTCATGCATCCAACATATTACCCACAAATCTCACAAATAAGGTTTTACCTGCTGTAATCCTTTGTTATATGTGGTCTGCATCTAGTTTGTCTTCTTCCTTTGACACAATTTCAACATTAAAAAACCATTTAGTTGTGCTAAAACCAGTACAGAGCCGGCCGACTGACACCAGCCACAGTTGGGTGGCTCAGTGGTTTATGGTAACATGTTAAAACTCCTGTCGTTCTTTCTGTTGAAGCGTCCTGGATTAAATTGCTGAGTCATGTTCAGATATGAGATTGAAATCAGCTACATGTTGAAAAAGTAGAGGGTTGTTTGGCCCTTTTTGAATTGTGTGATTAAGCAGGAGCATAAACTGAATCAAAATGGGGCCTTTGACTGTTTTTAGAAGTTGTTAAACTTCTACAAGTGTGTTTAAAAAGTCTCAAATGTCAAAAGTCTGCAACCCTGGGAGAGGAAGGAAAAGTAAACTAACGAGTGTGCAGAAGTTTTGGTAATTTGAATATCTGTAATTTACATTTTGAAGAAAATATATCTTTTGTACTTTTCTTGTGAATAGATTTTTTTTAACCTTTCACAGTTTATGTGATTGTGTCAGGACAAGAATAATAACAATTTAATTGGGAGTTTTTATAAAATGCATCTTTTTCTATTTGGTCAGTAAGTCCCATAATGTAAATTTGTAGCATATATAAATATATACACATATAAATAAATACAATCACTATGGTAGCTAATTTGAAAAAACAAATTGTGACCAGTTGTTCTACTGTGGAGGGAGGAGGGAGTGAATAAAAAAATATTTTATGAAGAAATGGTCATTTTATATGGAATTGTTTGCATACATTATGTGTCATTAAAAAAAATTATAAAACATTTTAAAGACTGATGTGATCCTTTGAAGACAGCAAAATTTCTAATTTTTTGGAAACTTTTCTCTTTCCTCTCATTTTCTTACACCTACCTAAACTGAGTTAAATATTTGATTGTCACAGATGCATAAGATGGACCTGAGGAGTCAAACATTTAAAACAGACAACAACGTTTTAGAAAAATATCACTATGAATTTACGAGGGAACAATTCAGGCATCCACTGCAGCTCAACAAACTCTTTCTGCCACCAAGTGGCAAGAGCTGGAACTACAACAACTTTCTCCAAAGGAAAACAAGGATAAGGGACCCATATAGTCTGAATTCTTTTTAAACAAGTTCACTAATTTACTTGATTTTGGTTATTTTTTACATTCGTTTCTGAAGAAATTTTAATATTGTGCTTTTCCACTGACAACAGCATTAAACCCCTTTATGATGCATTATACATCACTCATTTTAATCAAAAATCTAATCTTAACCTCATAAACTGAGCCAGTGTATTTACAACAAAACTCGTGATATGAAACTGAGCATAGTAGTTTGATTAACAACTTAACATTTCCAGTTTTCCTCTTTAATTTCACTTTTTACAACTTTTGCATGACCATAAACAAGCAATGAACAAGCATCAGATGTAAATACTTCATGTCTTGTGCTTCAGTTTATATATAGCATCCCCTATATTCCAGACACAAGAGAACCTCTTGACCTTTGACCTCTACCTGCAGAGTGGGGCTGAGAAGACTTCATCTTAACAGAGCCAGGACAGATTATATCACATTAAGTGTTTAACCAAAGGAAAAATACTTTACCAGTACTCCAAGCTAACTCCATGTTAACTAATGAAATCTTCAATACATGGAGTCAGATTGATTCTCTGTTCCTAAAAAATCTCCTGAAAAATGATCCACAGTGTCACTTGCATATTCAAATCCTACTTTTCATAATATAAACAAATCAATTGCTTCATCACAAAGTTTAAAAGGATTTTTGAAACAGGAAATTAGCAAACCACACTGGGTTTGAATTCCTGATCAGGTACAGTCAACACTGACTACTCTTCGATAAGCTGAGCTGTCACTGTTGAGAGGAATGCTTTCGCTTGTGCAACCTCGCTTTCAGAATCTCATCTTTAACCTCAGTGAGCCTTCAGGGGACACATATGGACACTGTGGTGACATGATAGAGGGTATCATAGTCTGGGCTTCTTTCAGTGCTCTCTGCTCTCTGATTGGATGTCCTGCATGTGTTGCTGTTCTCCTGGAGCTGTTTCAGAGATACAAAGCAGGAACCCCCATGACCCCCAACGATGTTTTCATGCTCAACCTCACCATCATGGATTCAGTCTTCTTGTTTTTTGTCCCATTCGGGTTGTGCAACTTCCTCCTGTGGCACATCAGTCCAGTTGAAATGCTTAGCAATTTTCTGTATGCCTTGAACCTGGCTGGACGTCCTCTTCTAACAGCATGTATTTGTCTGGACTGCTATCTGGCTGTGGTCCATCCCGTCACCTACCGGGCGAGGAAAAGCCTGACCCCAAGGTTCCTCATGGCTGCTGCTGTGTGGACTGTCACATTGGCTCAAGGGACGGCGTCTGTAGTCATTGATGAGCTGAACCACAGCCCCTGGGCCATGTTCGTGTACATCATAGCACTGCCCATCATTATCATCTGTGATACCTCCATCCTCTGGACTCTGAAGACATCCCACCCCACAGGAGGAAACCTCCACCCAAAGAAGAAGAAGGCTCTGCAGGTCATCACCAACAGCATGATCATGGCTGTCGTCTCGTACGTGCCTCCGCTGCTGGCATACACCCTTGGGAGACTGATCAATGATGAGAGTGTGTATGATTGCTTTGTGGCGATACCTATCCTGATAAACCCGACTGCAGGGAGTGCAATCATGCCTCTGCTCTATTTGGGCAACCTGGGGAGTTTGGGGAGCTTCTGCCGCTCAGTGTAACTAGTCTGAGGGTTTACACTGAGGTTTCATGATGACGTGAGCGCAACATGCATTTAGATGAGATAACTGTGGTGAAGTCTTAACAGGAAAAAAATACAAATTAACAGTTTGTTACAAAATGTTAGTGAGACATTCATTTCTTTCTTCCTTTAATTACATATATAGAGAAAATAAATATGTTAATTAGTGTGAAAAATAAGAATAAACAAAGTAGAAAACATCCAACTTAGCAAAGTAATATACATTATACTGCCAGGATATTGGCAGAACTGTTGGCAACATTTCAGCATTTACTTATTTAAGTTGTAGTAGATAGGAAATTACCTCTCTTAACTGTTTTTTCTCCTAGTGGCCCTACTTCTCAACCATCAGCTGTTACCAAACAGATTGGAGTGGGGGCTGCTATTGAGGATTGCTTGGTGAATATTATTTCTTTCACCTGTCAGCAGTCTTTAAGGTTTTATGTGATGTCAACTGTGTGTGTGTGTGTGTGTGTGCATTATTGTCAACATTGTGCTTGATTAACTTATTGTCATTATAATCTTTTTATATACACACAGATGTGTGTAAATACTCATTCCAACTATTCTGATTTCTGCTATGTTAGTACAGAGGTATGGCATAAAATTACAAGGGAAGAAATCAATTGTACAGGTTCACTTAAAACAATGACCGAAAATATATTATTTAAGGAGAAAAAAAGAATATTGAATCCTTTTTTGTGTATAAATTATTTTTATTTTTGTTAAATCCTTAATAGTTAATGCAATATGTTGGAAAATACAACAGATTTTCATCACACAATACACCTGTTTTTTTCCCCAGCATTTATCTTCAGAACCGCAGTATGTAAACTAAGTGTGTTTCTACCTGCACACCTGCAGGAGTGCAGCTGTCATGAAAAATGATCGGTCTGCCTGCAGCATTTACATTTGAAATAGATCACTTTACACGAGGAACCTCATGGAAATTAGTGGAAAAAACAATATAATTTTACAAAGTGCTCTACTTGCTAAGCTTACAAAAGACATTTTTTCCTCCTCCTTTTTTTTTATTTTAATAAGTTCAGTCAGATTGATATCGTGAAGTTAAAAGCACAGAAGCAGTGTCTACTCTAAAATGTAATATAGTTAATAAATAAAATATATAAAAGCCAGTTAACCTGTAATGTTGTTTTTTTTTTATTTTTGTTCTCATTGTTTATAGTTTCGTACCACTCAATAAAAAGTTTTACATCTCTTGCTGATTCTTCAATTAAAAGTTCCAGTGGCAACTGTGGTTATCCTTGGAAATTTCCACCATTTCTCCCATCTCTCAGGCATGCTGGGAGATAGGATAACTGGTGGAGCATCCTGAGCCACTTTAGCTGGATCATGTGTATTCACCTATTCTCTAACATGCAGGAATGAAGGCTTGCAATTAATAACTGCGAGAAAAGTAAGTTCAACAGCTTAATTTCTAAGTTTTTCTTTGCAGACATTTAACTCTTAATCTCTATTATAATATATACATTTAACAGATGTTGAAGCACACAAGCAGCTTAAGCCCACAGAATTTTATAGTTCATAGTTTGGTTTCCTCAATTATTTAATTGTATTTTTGTTTTTTAAGAAAAAGTAATATTTGTGCTAACATTCATCCCACATTTGTCTTATATGAGTAAATGAAAAACAACAAAATAACATACAAGAAGAACCCAACACTAAATAAGTCAAATCAAAGAATAACAACATGACATAAAGGGACACAGGCAAAACAATTTCTGATTTTCCATCTCCTTTTTTGCATATAAGAGCTGATTAAAACTCAAATTTTCAAAGTCAGAATGTTGTGTTTTTAGCTTCCCTCTGACTCTTCCTGATTTGGTATGGGAGAAAAATCAAGGTTTCCTGCAGTATTTATGCCACAAATAATTAAATTTTCTGTTATTTATCAGGTGGAGAATAGGCATGATAGCAGATCCAGAAGTGGAAGTTATGGTTACTGGTATAGAAATTACACAGAACATAATATCGATCTGGCTGACGAGGGAATTCCCAATTGATATCAGAAGTACTGGAGGAACATAAGAGAAGACTGTCATCACCAGGCTGTTGATGAGGATCTGAACGGCTCTTTGCTTCTGCGGGTGGATGTTTTTTTTGCCACGGTCGGACTTAACTAGAGCATGAAGGATGAAAGAATCACAGACTCCAATAACTACAATAGATACTATAAATGGCACAATTGAAAAGAAGGAGATGAATAATTTGTAATAAATAAGGTATAAAATCCCAGAGATGAGCGTCAAAATCCAAACGACGGCAGCCATCAGGAACCTTGGAGTCAGACTTTTGTTCTTGTGGTATGTGACTGGATGGACCACAGCCAGGTAACAGTCCAGACAGATACAAGCCATCAGGAGGGGTCTGCCGCAGACACTCAAGGAGAACACAACGTTCCAAGTCATCTCTATTCCCAAGCACTTCCATCCGAAAAAATTTATTACTCCAATTGGTATGAAGGCCAAGAAGACAGTATCCATTGTGGAGAGATTTATTATGAAAAAATTGGATGGTGTCATTGGAGTTCCTCTCCTGTATGTCTTAAACATGTCCCAGAGGATGACAAGAGACGCAGGCAAACCGAGAGAGAAGCACAGCATTGAGCAAGAAGCCCAGATATACATGGACCCTGGATAGTCGATACACATGTCAAAATCAAATTTTTCCCTGTGAAATTCAGATGTGGCAGAGCTGTTGGACGTACGCCTGGAATAAAGATGTTTCTCAAGCAACATTTTTGAGCAGAGCAGAGCAGAGACCTGAGAGACACAAATGTACTACTTTAAAGCAAATATGAACAATAAATTCACAAACATACATGCTCACAAGCTGAAGGACGGAGACTTGCATGCTAAAATACAAAAACGCAAAGAACAAACGTTTGTTTTTAAAGACACTTAATATTGTGCAAATACTGGTAAATTTTTAAACACTAGTCTACTTGGAAAATCTATATTCCTTAGTTTACCCTTTTCAATTTTGCTGCACATTGGCTGATCTATTTGTTGATAAAAATACAAAAACACTGTATACCTTTTTTGAGATTTTGTAGGTATGTTTTCATCAAGGTGACACTGTGCCTTGTTGAAAAAGTGAAACATCTGTGGGAGACACTGCAGGTTTTGTCAGTGAGGGTTATGTAAACCATGTATTTATGAAAAAGAGAGGGAGACTGACAAATGCCCATAATGAGATACTTAAACAAATCTGAAAACTGTGTTTACACAGAGCATTGAGAAGATGTTTTCCATTAAAACAGCAACATAACTGTGTACAAAATTCCAAAGAACACATCACAGCATTAAAAATCAAGTCTGGAACTGTGTGTGTGTGTGTGATTTTCTGAGTGGAGACAGGTGTGTTGGAGTCGGAGCAGAGCACCACCAGCTTCATGTCATTAAACAGTCAAGGCGCCTCTATATACCAGTTTCATCCACATCCCACATCCACACTGCTAGGTCGTAGTTTCTGCCACCTGTTATTCTAGTCTACATTTCCAGCCATTTCTGTTTCACTTTTTTGTAAGTTTTGCTAAATTGCTTCTCACCCCAGTCTGAAACTGTGTCTCCTCTCCCTTGCAGTCCTTCTACCTGGACTCTGGTCCACATCTCCAGCTCCTCATCCTGCCTCGTCTGCTCCTCGTCCTGGACTCTGCATGTTGTGCTCAGTCGGACCTCTGCCTGGATTTTGCCCTGAACCTGCTGGAATCTGAAGCCGTCCCTTATCATCACGCACGGCTCTGCAAAACCTCCTTCCCTGCCTCACAATAAATTATCCTTTGGCTCAATCCAGTTTCTTACCTCTCTGTGTTTGCACTCGGGTTCACCTGCTTCAAAGCCTCAAAACGCATAATTGCTTGTATCATGTTCTGATTTTTTTTTTATGTTAGAAGAAAACACTCAAACATGTTGCTCTAAAGACAGCAGTGCACATGTTGTAACTGTACAACATAAAAACAAAGAACTGTTTTGATCAGTTATAACTTAAGTCTTTGTTAGATAAGCTTTTTTTACACTTAATGTTTCTTGAAACTGAGAAAATATTTAAGTGTTTTTGTAATGAACCCCTCTCTGCCTTCTTTCACTTGTTACCAGTTGATTTGTTAATTTCCTTGTTTCCTCAGGTGGTAATCTTAAAGGTGCCTGTGCTCTGGACAAACAAGGCCAGACTAACCAATCACAGGGTCTGTACCAGTGCAAAAACAAAAACAAAAGTTAGCAATGTTAACACAGGCGTTTGTTTGCAGGCTTTGCCTTGAGCTTTAACATCATTGCAGTAATGAAGAATGAGCACAAGAGGGAGCTATTCTTGTGCTTTACATGTGGACAAAGCAACAAAGGCATTACAAAAGCTGGATTTAAAAATAAAGGGAATTGATTTGTCCTGTTACTACAACTAGGAATCATATCAGTCAGAACAATCTAAACATTACATACATAAAGCTTTACGTACCATTTGAAGGTCATCTTTTCTTTAGTAAATTATCAGGAGCAGCATTTCCTGTGTGGGATTTAAGTGGAGATGCAGCTTCCTGTCTGAGATGAACCATTCCTGCTAACAGCAAAGGAATGACTACACTTTAATGGAAAAATGAATGGTTTAAAGCCTCAAGGTGTTTGAGTTCTTCGCACCACAGCTGAGCCCAGCCACCGTCTGGAGGAAACTCATTATAGCTGCTTGTATCTGAGAATATTAGTACAATGATGTAGTATTAGTTGACCAAAATACAGATTTTTAGTATTTTGTGCACCAATAATGTAAAGGCTTATTTTATTTCATACATTTATAAACAATCTATCACAGATTAAACTATTATACAGATGTTTTTTGTATTTTACAAGAAGTTTAGAGTATTTTACAGTGAGGCAAGTCACAAACATATTGATAAAATCTATATTACAGATTTACATTAGAAATGATAGGAAGAAATGCTATAGTTTTCCAGTTACTGAACAATAATTAGAAAATGCTGCCTGAAGCACAGAATCAAAGAGTGGGTCCTATTTTGACACCAGAATGAAAGCAGGAAATGAAACACAGAAAATCTTTCTTTATGGTTATGATGTGTTAATATCTGCTGAAAATATAATTAAAAAAACACAAATTTCCCACGATTCATTATCACAAATCAGGGCCAGATTAATTTCAATAGAATGGGAAATAAGTAAGTAGAAGATGCAGTGCAGAAATAGCAGAGATATGTTTGTTGTAATTGAGAAAAAAAGGCATTAGTTTTTTCATCAGGGAGCACTGACAAAAATTTCATGATTGTTGTTGAAATAGTGCATTGTTTCTCAGTTTTAGAGGTCATTTTAAGTGTTGTTTTTCTATCTCTGGACAGAATCAAACTAGCTGTTTTCCCAGTTTCTAGTTTTTGTGATTATATAAGTTTACCAGCTGCTGGTTGATACTGAGAGTGGTATCAAGCTTTCATCTAAGGCTTTTTAACAAAAGCAAA
This sequence comes from Acanthurus lineatus, assembly GCA_029814665.1. NCBI lineage: Eukaryota > Metazoa > Chordata > Actinopteri > Acanthuriformes > Acanthuridae > Acanthurus > Acanthurus lineatus. Next base: position 10,726,848 of record JAPZDV010000014.1, on the reverse strand, counting down.
AAAAAAGCAAGTTTCCCAAAATGGAACTTCTTTTACTCCAAAACGACAATAGCAGCGATAGCTATACAAATACAGTGTTGGTCAGGCTTAATCTGCAGGTAAAGGCTCTGTACTAGTCAGCCAGAAAAACAACTTCTCAGGATTGAATGTGACATGACAGGAAATTTACTGAACCAGGATGGAACAAAAAGGTTGAAAGAACTATGTGCTGTAAAGAAAAATTGTGCACTTTTGATCACATACTGTAAATTATCTTTAAGAAAGTATGATAACTGTGTTGTAAATGCCACTGACTGAGCGTAATCTTGTGCCAACACAATGAAACACAAATGCTTGTGGTCCACTTTGTGGTTGTGAGACCGTCTGGCTGTTCCCATGTGTAATGATACCTGAACCTGTTACTGTTCTTACGGCTCCTTAAAAAAGTCTGCGAGAAGCATGTATTGGTACGCTCAAATTCATGATGTGTTGCCAGGAAAACACTTTGACAGACGTTCTTCAGATGATAGGCAGCACGGGGTCTGAGAGGTGTTTCTGTATCTCAGCCAGTCCTGAGGTGATGTTCAGGTTCCCCGGCAGTGACGGGTAACGGAGGCTGTTGCGCAGCTGTGGGTTCTCCATGAGCAAGGATCTGACTGATGGCTGAGGCTGCTGAGGGGTCAACCCTGCATGGGTCTCAGTTTCAGGGGTGACGGTCATAAACATGGTGTCGTCTGACGCCACAGTTGCATGGATGCCACTGGAAAGTGACTCCTGGGACTTTTTGGTAAATTTACGCTCAGTCTGGGAAGAGCTCTAGATTAAAGAAATGACATGGATTAAAAAGTTTTTGTTTGTTTTTTTAAAGTTGAAGGACAAAAAAATCTTTGTAATGGTTGGTAATTTCTCTATAAATTTCTCAGTATTACTTTTTAACAACCTCTACCTGTGCTGGAGCCCGACTGTCCCTCTGTATGGTGGAAATGGGGTACATGCTGTGCAGCACAGGTGTCCCAGCTCCATACAGGCCAGGTGAGTCAGTGGGGAGAGTACTGGACGATACAGTGCTGTAAGCAGGAGGTACTGGAGCAATCTGCCTCTGGAGAAGCTGGAGAATGACATTGATGTCGGCTGTCATACGAGTCTCCAGCCTGGGGAAAAAAGAGATTACATATATGTCTTATTATCCCAAAGGCTTCAAATAATGTTCAAACCCAGAGAAATACATCATTTTATTTGAGGAAAGGTTGCATTTCATTTGGTTGCCTGTCTGTGGTGTCTTACTCTTTTTAGTCCCAATAACTTCCCCACATGATCCATCAGAGAGGTGTTATTATAGATCGAGCTGCTTTTCTTTGCAAGATCCACCTTAATCTACCTCTGATCAGCTAACCCTAATATCCTTTCCCTAACCCTAACCAGAAGGATTTCATATGCAAAGAATCATATAAGCAGCTGGTGGTCAAACAGGAGGAGCCAAAGAAAACATTATTTCTCCACTTCTGCCCTGTTACATCTTTAATGGACCTGGGTCCTCTAGCAGGTTCTGCACATGACTTTTTATTGTTTCTACAATTTCTGACCCACTGCTCCTGTTTTGCATATGAGACTGACCTTTGTTTAATTTGCATCTGTACCTTTCTTTGCATTTGTACCTGTTTGTTTTCCAGAGGGGAACTGCCTTGTTCCATTAGAACAGCCCTCAGCACTCTAGCAATTCCTGAATCTGCCCAATTACATGACAGTTTCTGATTAACAAACGCTCTTCTTGAATATTTTTTTTAAGGCCCCAGGCATAGGAATGTAATTGGACAAATGCAAGATTGACAGCAAGGTTCAAAACTGGCTAATTGACACAGAACAACTCCAAGGCAAAGACCATATTCCTGCTTAAATAAATCAAACTCTTTTATTTTCTTATTTTTTTCTTATTTCTCATTGGTCTATTTGAGCTTTCAAAACAGTCTCTCATCAGTGACTAAACCAGCCTCACTAATTACTCTTTCTCCTCTACACTTTCACATATCTCAGTATGCTTAAACCAGCTGAGGGCCTCATGAATTCACCTGTTGAGCTGTGAATGTAAAACCTCAAGTCGAGACTCCAGCTCACTGGGCCGTTCTTCTGTGAATGGTGGCGGGTGGTATGAGTTGCGGACAGAAGAAGACCGCCAGGCACGACTGGAAAACTGCTGTGACTGGCGGTCTGGCCAGTATTGATACATTCCTGGCACATTTAACGATGAAGCTGAGGAAAATATATGGACAACAAAGAAGTGGACATGGACCTATTTAATTGAGGAAATGAGTATATCTGAGTACTTAAAGAAACATGGGAGAAAAACTGTTCATTAAAGGCAGCTTGTAATATTTTTGACCAACAGTAGCACTATCGAACAATGTTTTAAGGCAAGGAATGTATTAATGGTGTACTTATGGCCCTAGGTTACACACAAAATAACATAAATCATGTTAATTTACTCTGGAAACTCCACTTTTGTATCGAAATCTCAGTCTACTTTATCTATCAAAGCATGTTTGAAATGTTAACATACTGGGCAAATACCATGTGTTTGCCATGTATTTCCCTCCTAGACAGACTTCAATTAAGACTTATCTCCATCTACCTTGATGCCCGAGGTCCAACACTGCTTCTCTCCCCACTGAGGTGCCACTCGGGGGTAGCAGCTGAACTACAGATGGTGTGTAGTCTCGTCTGGCATCCTCTGAGGGGTAAAGCTCCACTTTGGCACCGTGGGTAAGAGGCTTAGCCAGGTCTTCACTTGACCGGGAACATGGGGATCCACAGCTACAGCGATCATCCCAGTGGGCCTGAGCGGGTGAGTGACGATGATGGAAGGACTGAAGCGGATATGAGTCTTCATGATCAATTCCATCTGTTCACAGGAAGCAATCAATCAATTTCAACTTTACAGGCGTTTGTATTCACAAGACTGGCAGTCTTTTAACTGAGATAACAGATATCTCACCTGGCCTGATTCGACAATCCAGGGAGTGTATTCGATGTCTTGACTTGTGACGATAGTTGCAGTCGTCACCAGAGTCATCAGTTGTTATTATTGGTGGTACTTGATCAGCCTGATTAACACACAAGAAATAGGATTAAAATTCAAAACTGGTGGAAAAACTGAAATCACAAGAGGATTTTAAGGAATATTTCTTGGGTGGTCTTAGTAGTCCCTGTAATGGCATTGAAGCCAACCACTGATTTGTCTGAATCTTGAGCTGTGGGACTAGCAGAGACTTGGTCTAACTTATTTCTAGGGAAAATTGTTCATGCTAATGAGAAAATCTTAAAACATTTAATGCCTTAGTGAAAAAAAACAAGTTAGGGCTACTTTTTTTTCTACAATTAACTGCCTGCATACATCTCTGAGGTCAAAGGTTATCTCCAGGTTCCTCCAGAAGTTGTCTGCAAAGCTTGGGTACATTTCAAGAACCTCCAGCAGGTCCTCCCTAAGGATGCGGTGCAGGTCACAGTAGGTGATAGTGTGGACGTCTGAATTGGACTTTCCAGGCTCATCACACAGGTGGATAAGCTCCCCGAAGATGTCATTCTTTTCTGCAAGAAAAGCCATTATTGATGTGTTTTGAGTAGTTTTTGGGGGGTATTTTTGAGACACAATGATCATATCATCTATGGTTGGATGGCTTTACCTAAAATGGCGACCACCACATCATCCCTGATGACCTGGATGGAACCACGTGAGATGAAGAAGAGGGAGTCCAGGATGTCTCCGTAGTTGATCAGAATATCTCCTGGAGGAGCATGGACTGTCTTGAACCTCATACCCAAAGCACGCAGACAGGCTTGACTGCCCCCATGGAAAGCTTTGCAGTTCTGTAGCAGAGATCTGTTCAAGTGCAAACAGATGTCCGCCTGCAGGGACTCTGGAAATCCCTTCAACACCTTAGTATGGGAAGACAAGACCTATGGCATATTAGTGATCAAATGTAAAACAGGAATACTGAACAACCTTGACAGGACTTACAGCTTTAAGAAGGACTCTTAGAGAACACAATAAGACTCAATCCTGTCAATTTTTACTTACAGCATTCATGTCGATGCCATTTGTGTAGGACCAGGCATGCTGAAAATACTCCTCCAGCCTTTGTCGAAGGCTACCAGGGATTTGGTGGAATCGGATGAACTCTTTGACTCTCAGCATCTGAGTGTGGTAGCGGGTTGTACCGGAGTACAGCCGCTGGATGATGGCTGACACATTCCCAAATATGCTGGCATACATGAGAGCTGAGACAGAAGAAGCCATAAGGTAGTCAATATCACAGCAAGGTACAATTACAACAAGATATTACAACAATATTACAACAACCTGCTGATCGTGGCATTTTAACTACAATATTTGTTGAATGTGGAAGTAGGCAGATTTTTGTTCAGTATATTAAGCAGTAAAAATAGGATGGAATACAAAAACATGAAAATTTTTTATGTTTTAACTTGCCTTTTCCAAAGAAAAACAAAGTTCAGACCCACCTAACCACCCCCAAAGTTTTCATAGAGTCCCCTAACTGTTTTTCAACTCACAGCCAATAACCATGACGCAGATGGAGAAGATCTTCTCTGAGTTGGTGTTTGGAGAGACGTTACCAAATCCCACACTCGTCAAACTGCTCAAGGTGAAGTAAAGGGCAGTGACATACTTGTCTTTGACTGACGGACCAGAGGTGGAGTCACTGTCGTTGTATTGCTTGCCCAGTTGCTCGGCCAGGTTGTCCAGCCAACCGGTCTCAGTGTACGGCCTTTCCACAAAGCCAATAGCATACCAAATGCAGGCGAGCCAATGGGCAATGAGCACAAAGGTGCACATGAGCAAGAAGAGAACAGCAGCCCCATATTCAGAATATCGGTCCAGCTTTCTTGCCACACGGACCAATCGCAGCAGCCGAGCTGTTTTCAGTAGGCTTGTTAAGGTTGCCATCTTTGATTACATTGAGGAGGACAGGAAAGAGGATGTTAGGCACAAAACAGCCATTCAGTATACCATAAGATTAGAGAACTAAAGTAGAAATCATTTAAAAAGTCAGACACATTAGGATGGTGTGTGTATATATATATATATATATATATATAATTTATCTCATAATAATTTTAGAATCTATACAAAAACTTCTCAATACTTAGATATATTTTAATAAGCAGAAAGGCAGAGTTCTTACCTCGTCTGAGCCAGACCTGAAAATAAGAAGGTCAAATGGGATAGCCGCAAACAGATCTATGGGGAACCAGCCTTTAATATAGTGCTTGGCTATCCGGCTCGGCTGTGTGACTACCTCGTCATTTTGGTCCACGTAAGTTGTGCGAAAGTTGATGACTATATCCACAATAAACAGCACGTCCACCATAAGATCTGCCACATTCAGAGGGTTACATGTGTAGCCACAACTCCTTTGACGTAAATCCCCATGTTCATCCAAGAGGAAGGCAGCCGAGTAAGGAGTGAAAACAGCTGTGTAGAGGACCAGAAGAAGGATAATCCAGTCCCAAAACGCCTTGAAGGGGCTGTAGTGAAGCAAGATCCACCATGTTGTCTCTGGCACCTGGAGTTTGTACTCAGGCAGAACATCAGACTCTAAAGAAAGTACCTAAGAACAAAGAATGCATCAAAATGCATTGATTATCATCAGTAAGCACTGACTTCTAATGCTCCTTAAAAGGTGTCTCCTATTGGAAAAAATACTTTTTATATGCACTGTTTTGTGTTATTTTAATGCAATGTTCATACATAAACCAATCAAAACACTGGAATTCATCCCACTATTACCCATAACAGATCCAATCATTTGCTTTAAAAAGAATAAAAGAAACAATATACTCCATAAGCAAAAGCTGAATTTCACAACCATTTCTTTCTGAATTCATACAAACCGACACACCTTTCTGGAAGATGTAATGTTTTGACCATGCTCTTGATGGAAGCTGCATGCTCTGCCTTTGTGACCTTGTAGGTCCAACAAATCCTTGACCATCCTGTCATTGGTGACTCTCAGTGAAGGCGAGACGAGATTTAAAAATTACATCCAGATAGTACAATTATTTCCAGATTATTAAAAGAAAAAAAATTTTGATGGAGAAATTAGCGCAACGGTGTGCTGTAATCAAACATGTAAGACTGAGACTGAGAGCTGGATGCTGGTGGGCTGCAAGGCTGAAATGATGAGTTTAGCGTCACAATCACATAACTGAGTTCATGTGCTGCCACAGTCCTCGTGTTCTTGTTAGCCCAAATTAGTATTTGCTGCCCTGATTAATCTCACTGACCTTCCTAACAGATATATTTTTCTATCAGGTAGACAGATAAATAGTCAGTTTGATATATAGATAAATAGACGATTAGCAGGACAGACAGGAATCAAGTTCAGCAAGGTCACCAGCCCTTGCCAACACTTCCTTTGCACAACACATCATCCCACAGAGGCAGTGATGCAGAACGCTGAGCCCCAGGGCTCCTGCAGTAACGACAGAAGGTCTGAATTGAACTGTGGTTCAATGTAACTTTGCTCTTCACACCCAGAAGGAGAACATCCAGCCACCAAATCATCTACTGATTTTTCCACTAGCGGGTTAATTAACAGCAGTCATTCCGAGAGCCTCTTTATTTCATGGAAATCAAAACATGACTAATGTGAGGTCTTTAATGACAGATTGAATCTGGCATGCAGTGAATGCATCATGGGATGTTTTGCTCAAAACATTTTACTTGAAGTTTGGTGGTAAATGGCCAAGTTCATTCATTTAGAGCTCTTAAAGGGACTTCATGGCTCCATCGACCAGACACTGAGCACATGTGAGGTTTTCAGCCTCCGTACCTGTGTGACTTTCTCTGTGACGTTCTGAGAGCGGTCCTTCACCGTGGAGGGGCTAAGCAGCCTGGGAGTTGGAGGTGAGCGGCATTCAGGACCCCTGCTGCCCGGACCCCCACTCCTCATAAGGTCTGAGTCAGACATGGAGCACTGCAGGCTAACAGGTGATCAGAAAAGCATGTTTTTATTCATATTTAAGCCACAGATTACTTAGGAAATCTTTGTTTTTGCAAAACATCGACTGCTATCTCCAATTCTGATCTTTCTGTCATTTCCTACTATGCTATACTTATGCTGTTGTACTGCTATACTGCTGTACTTCTCAGTGATGTTTAAATTACTGTACCCCTCCCTTTAAAAACGTCCTCTTCGCTCTGACTTCCCAGAATGCCAGTCTAGCTGTGCCCCTCCCAAAAATACTCTGCTCTCATGTACTGCATAATCTCACTACTCGAGTCACAGATTGTTTTTGCATTGGAAAGGCAGTACTTGCACAAAACAGAGAACTTCCTTGCTCTCACTAGTTGTTAAAAGTGAAAGTAAATAAACAAAACATACCTGATTTGAAACCAGAATGTCAGATTCTTCTCGGTCTTGACCACTAGGCAGCCATAACTCCACTATACTTCCTTAAAGACTCTTTTTTTGTGTGTTTTCAAAAACATTCACTCTCCTCCATCATGGTTCATATTTAGGCAAAACAAATGTACATCTTTCATTGAGACCTCAGTGTTGAACTCTCCACTCTGGAGCAGGGCAGAGGAGTGGCCCGCAGCTCGCATGTTGCCGCGCAACATTTGCCAACACTGGAAAACCAATCAATGTCATGCTATAGCTGAGAGGAAGTGACAGAAAAATCGATGACGAGAATTGATAAACAGAACAAATGGGCTCCGAGCCATTATACTGGACCTCCCCGTTAACATCAAATGACCATCTCGTCGTTCATGTATACAGTTCAGTTCGGTGGTGTGGGTCTAAAATATAGTTCAGGCTGTGACATACAGTGCATAACACTGTGGTGTAAAAAAATAAATCGGCTGGCTAAAGCTATAGTACTCGTTCAATATGTTACATGCACACTGTTAATGTGGGACCTTATTGACTGCAGTGTTGACACTAATATAAGTGGGTAATGACCCTTGATGACACTGGATCAAAATGCCCTTCAGCTTTAACCTTCAGTCATCTGTATTTCATTTTTGTTTTTCTTTATAAAAAATGGAATATAAAATGTATTTTGTTTTTAAAGCTCAGGATTAGCATTTTTCTTACAGAAGAAGGATATTTGACAATTTACAAGAGCAGATTCTGTTGAGAGAATTTTTTTTTTTTGCCTCTCGATCCTTTACTTGGATGTTTAGGCTTGACCATGATCGATGATGCATGTGCAGATTTTGACAGTACAAGTCTGTTTTCACATTCATTGGCTGAGTGGGGAAAGTTTGTCTGTGATTCCTGAAAGATTAGCTATATTTTTTACATCAACATGGTGAAAATACACTGAGTATGTAATTAAGAGAGGAGTCATCTTGATCAGCAGTTAAATATTTAAGTTATACTTTTGAATTGGCCACCTGTTAAAATTATGAACCAAACAGGTGCAGGGCAGGATATTACCAGAGAAACCAATAATTATAACTAACATAATCCACATTACAACAGAGAAAGACAGGAGTTTATTTTAATACTGTTTAAAGACGTTATGTTTGTGAAAAAAAAAAAATCCATATCAGACACAAATCATTATTCAATACTGGCAAATTAAGTTTCCACAGCATTTACGACAGAAATGCAGAGGCAAAGTTATTTTCAGAGCTTCACTTTGAAGAAAAAAGTGGAGGAAACTGGGGAAAATCTTAATGGGCGATGGTGGGAGTATAGTTTTTCAAATAAAGAATGCATCAAATAAATTGTTTATTATTGATCAAACAATCACAGCACAGTGCTGACAATTCCTCCCTACCAGAAATTAAATATTCCACATGTAAATTTTCAGTGTCCATCAAGTGTCCAGGAGGCGCACTCAGCTGTCCGCCTGGATGTTGTCCCACACTCTTACTACATCTGGACAATCATTGAGGGATTCTATTAGTGTTGAAGCAGCATCCAACTGGTCCTGGTTAAGAGACAAGAGGGTACGAGGAAGAAACTCCAACCCAGCCGATGTGATCTGCATTCCCAGCCCCTCTAATGAGGCCCGTACTTTCCTCACGTCCGTCATGTCACAAATAAACTGAGGAGAGAGTAAAAAATCATAACATTAGTGAAAATGCAACTGAATGTTTGTTTTGTGTCGTCAGTATCAAGAAAATATTAAGAATGTTGTAGGTATGAGGGCCAACAACTAAACTGAGCCAAAAATTAAAACAATATATTAATAATTATGTAATGAAAGTGATGGACAGATGGGTCAAACTACAACTAACTTAGAAACTTTGTGCTGGGAATCTGTTAGGATGGGACCAAAAGTTGAAATAAAAGCTTTGCATGCTAAGCTGGATACATAGTGGTACTGTAGTGTTAAAAAACATATTGTATGATCTAAATTATTCATCAAGATTATTTCTTATTTGCCTTAAAATTCAACATGTCTCCTAAGATAAGATGTCTCCTCATCTGACCTCCAGGAGGGGCTGCTCCCCCTCATCCTCAGTCTCCTGGACATCTTCAGCTCCCGCCTCAATAGCCAGCTCTAGAGCTCGTTCTGTTGAGACGTTCTGGCCCGGCACCACCACCACCCCTCTCTTGTTGAAGTTGTGCCGTGCTCCGTCAGATATCATGCCTCTGTGGATGAGTAGAGAATTAAACCTCTGTTAGACAACATGATCCAACAATAAATTTTAAGATGCGGTCACTTCTGATCATATTCATAAGCCACATATGGGTTTTTGTTGTTATTAGGTATCACATATTTAGTTTAGTTTTTTTTATATAAATGACTAAATTTGGTGGGAAATAAAGACTTAAACTGTGCTCACAGTAGCTGAATTTGAGCTGCTATTTTAATCTAGTTTTTTGCATGTGAGCCAACAGCTTCTTTGCCAAGGCAGTTTGTTTGTATGGGGACATCTAGTGGCTCCTTTGCTTATAGAGCTCTGCACCAAATTCTAATATTAGTGCGCTGAGACAATTATGCCTTCTTGTGTAGAATTAACACATTCTTCTTTTATATTGCCCTTTATATCTGATCTGTTTACAGTAAACTTGCTGCATTTCTGACATACATTTTCCACAATTACTACAGTTAAATAGTATATATGTATAAATGATGGTGTTTGGTGTTTAATTGTTTCAGATATGCAGTCACATCATAGATAAGATTGCAGAGAGCTGGTCCTGACCCGTTCCTGTTAAGCAGGCGTTTAATTTCCTGTTGGCTGCGTGAGTGATTGTCTGTTAAAACCTCTATGAGCAACAGACATCCACCGGGACCCCGAGCTTCGAACATGTGCTGTGTCAGTTGTTTGGTCTTATCCTGTAGAGCAAAGAGAAAAGACATGAATGGGAAATCAATGCAAAGTAATGTATTGTGCTGGTCTGTCAACTTTGTGAGGGTTTTTAATTCATTTTTCACCCATTTCCATGTGACAGAGTGTTGTTAACCCACCGCATTCTTGACTGCAGCCTCTATGGAAGCTTTAGGCATGTTCTTGCTTTTGCAGAGCTCCAGTATCTGGGCCAAGTTTAAATTCGTGTCTGGGTTGGATCCACCCTCTGCAGATGACACCACAATGGAAACATAACGACATGATGCCAGTTGACAAGAAAAACACTCCAACTGTAATTAAAATGCATTATTTACTTTTCCGTGAGCCAGATGTTTGATCTTACCTTTCACAGCTAACCTTATCATCATACCAAACTTCATAAACATCTTGCTCCTCGCCTCATCTTTAGGTCCCTTAATGTGCTTCACCTTTGACCACTTGTTGTGTCCGGCACATAAGGCGGAGCACAGCTGCAGTCCCCTGACAGGTGACGTCCTCCACGTCGGGTACAGCACACACAGAGCCGGCTGGACGACGACTTCAGCCGGAGCCAAGGTCTTAGAGCACAGGGTCCCAAGACTCCTCAGCACCGCCGCCCCCGCCATGTCCTTCACATACACAACCGTAGTGAATACAGTGTAACAGTAACCTGCTGTACATGTGGAGCAAATGTTGTTTAATATAAGTGCTGTAAGCCTCCGTCTGCAGGCAAGGCCGAAAACTTTATAAAACAGTTATTTTAATATTGATAAATAGATAAAACATCCTAAAGTTTACTAACTCACAGTTTGACAAGTCAGGAGAGCACGCAGCTGCTGCTGTCCTTGTTGTTACACCGGCACTTCCTGGTTTCGTTGACGTCAGAAGTTGTCCTTTCAAAATAAAAGATGACTCAAGAAAGATTATGTAGATTTCAATATTACAGGGAAAGAAAAAAAAATATTATTGTTATTGTTTAATCCTACAAAAATAGTTTGGACTTAATTATCCTTAACATTAGACACTATTAAGGCTAATGTCTAACAATTATGTGCTGCAACCCCTAAAAATATTAGGATATTTGTATTTAAATAACAGTGGATATGTGAGTAAAAGACTAAGCCACCTCCTCATCTAATACTGTGCATCGTTTCTCCTGTAAGTTATACTGAATGAAGAAATTTGTAGTAAATCCTGAACCATGGGAACCTGAAACCACTTTGAGGATTCCTTGGTGTTTAACAATCAGAATTGAAACTGAGGCAGAATATCAGCTTCCAAGTTTAATCTGTCCCAAAACTATCAGCAACACAAATCAAAATATCAAAGTCAACATTCTTTCCGATGTAACTTGTGTTAGCTATTAGTTATATCTGCTAGTGTCAGAGAGGTTATCGCTGCAGCGATTATAGGTTCCATCTGAAGGCACAAACAGCAGGCAGTGTGTGTGCCTGGTTTGTGTCAGTGTCCTCCAAAATGTCCCAGCGTGGGAACTGGAAATTAGATGTGGGTCTCCTACTGGGTACCAAAGCCAAATAAATCATACTGTTTCTATTTATGATGATTTGATCCAATACTTTATAAATAGGCTTATGACCCAGTCCCCTGTCCCCACTCAAAAAATAAGAACATACCATGTGTACTGAATCCATGAAAAATATCTGGTTAAGGATGCGTAGACCCCTATTTCTATCACTGGGGTTATGAAAAACTGTGTTAAAGGGTAAAAGTGGGGAAACAACATAATAACAAACAGATACACTTGGAGGACATCTATATTAGAGGAGAACAAAGAGTTAAATGAGGTGGAAGCCACAGCCAATCAAGATATCCCCATCTCTCACACACAACAGTCCAAAGAATTGTAAAAGGAGGAGACTTCTTCCACAGTGCTCCCCTCTCTCCTCTTTCCTTTAGAAACCTTCCCACACTCAAGGCTGGCTCTTGCAGGGTCCCTAAGACCTGCTTTGAGATGTCTGGAGAAGACTGGAGAAGGGAAACGTTTTGAAAGGGGATATAAAAAGATCCCAAAGCTCAAGAAGAAGGGAAGGTCTTATTAATCTGTGATACTAAAGAATCAAACACAAAACTATCACTGATGGGACATCAGAGAACATTAGTCCTTAACTTTGAGACACAAATTTCTTCAATGCAACCTGAGGAGAACAAGATGGTCTGATGTCAATTCAACATCCTGTTGGGGTCGATTATTGAAGAATCATCATGTTATCCACACACAGGACTGGTGCTTTGGCTCTTTTCCACAGTGTAATAATAGTGGCAGCACTGGTAAGTGTTCCCCACTTATCCTATGATTTTTTTTATAAACAATAAGACTTAGGTTCTATTGAGTCTTATTTCATTGGAAATAGGGTTGTCACAATTTACCAGCATTAATGATAACCATACAATTTCAAGATGAATATTAATATTCTGATATCCTTAATACACATATTACAATATTGTGTGAACAATGCAATGCCTCTTTTAACACTTCAGTTACTTTCTGTCCTTACTTTGCTGTAGTAAAAAAGTTCATTAAGTGTAATTGTTCCCACTGTGCTATGGTTTAAGACTTGATATCATTGCTTTTTAATTAGCAAAATTATACCTATAAATATCATCATAATTATCTAATGTTGTGACATTTATTGGATTAAAACTAATCTTATATGTATTATGATGGATTTGTAAACATGTGATATTCTATGGGAAATAACCAAGTTTAATGAGTGAGCAGCTTTAAGCAGACTGTCTGTCTCTAAGGTCAGCATTCACGTATTAAAGGACATGTTCTAAATGTTCTTTCATGTTCTAAAATTAAACTTTTCACACAGTAGCATCATATCTTACACTATAATATTACACTGAGTCAGAAATACCTTTCCAATACTGCTGCAGTTTGGGTCAAATACAGAAAATTTCATGTATCTGTGAATCTCTTTGATCGTTTGAATTTTGGACACAGATTTATCTTGGGCTTCTGGAAATATGCCAGTTATTTACCAGTAAGATTGACCATGAGTGGTGTAATTTTCCTCTTTTTTGACAAATGAAATGATGTGAATGAGTGTTTTTTAGCAATTTTTTTTCCTATTTTTTAGTATTCATGTCACTTACTTAATTTTTTCCAAATGTATAAAAAAGTCAGATTAGATGATAATAAAGCCTTGATGTCATCTTACTGAAAATAAAATGACTTCATTAAGTCTTTAGTGTTAAAAAATATAGCAGAACAGAAAGCCTTTATGTCACCAAACACAAGGAAATTAGGATCGCTATTTCAAAAAACAGTGTAATTGGAAAAGATGAACTCATATAAATAATGAGTGATGAATAAACAGAAAATTAGATAAGTATAATGTAACTTTATTCAAGAATAGTGCTCTATAGTCCTAAATTAAAGTAAATATTGCACCTGGAAAAAATGTGGGCTAACAAATTACCAATTAATAACAAAACAGTCAGTATCTCAAGGAAACATTTAAAAGATTTGCAGATAAACACCAAAGTCCCTCTCATTTACTACGACAGAAAAACAGTGAAACCAAACTAGGAAGCCTCAATGTCCAGCAAAACAAGTCACCTATGTTCTGCTTTGCCTCACAAACTGCTATCAGTTCTGACCTCTTGACCTTTTGTCCACTAAAGCATGACCCTGCTGCAGCTCACACTGACCACTGTCTTCTTTCAGAGCCCCATTTCTTTGTCTCTTCATCTTCCCCCGGGTCGATCCTGAGTGTCGAACTCAGACAGACTTACAACCTCCTGCTCAGTCAGCCTGAAAATCACTTTACATGAAGCAGAGGCCTGACAGAGAGAATTCAATTATGACACTAAGGCGAGGCGATGTCTAAAGCCAATTGTTTTGCTAACACTCCCTGTTCGTCAGCAGAACTCTGTCTTACAAAGAAAAATTAATGACTTCTCGGTATTGACTCGCATGTATTAAATTATGCTGTAGTGAACTCTTTCTGCAATTTTTGGTCGAGGCACAGGTGGAGGACTCTGTTTGGCATGAAGCTCAAATATCTTGCCTAATTGTGTCCGTCAATAATCAACATGTGTTTAAATGGGATTGTAGACAGAAACACACATGCACATTTACACTGTGAGCGGCGTCAACACAGCCAGTGTGTGTTCACAGACCACTATACAACAACAACAAGTGGTTTTAGTGGCTCGATATGTCCGTATTGACTTTGGCAGAAAGTGGCCTCACAAAACAAATCACTGTAGGAAACGATAGCTGCTCAGCAATCTGATCACTACAGTACTGAAAACACTGCTCACCTATTGGCAGTTTATTTTAAAGGCTTATGCCAAGAATGTTAGTTATTACATATCCATCAACAATGACTGGTTTCGATTGGATTTTAGTCTGTTTAGAGAGAGTGAGGAGTTTGTTTAGCTTGCCATGAAGACAGCTGTGAGAAGCAGCTGTGAAAAAGGCACTAAGATCTTTTATGAAAGGAGTTAGAGTACTTGCTTTTCCTAATTAGCACATGAAAGCATGCTAAACTAAGGTGATAAACATAGTACACTAAAAATTACATTCATGTTTTGTAGGTTTAATGTCACTGTTGGCGTATTACCATATAATGTTAGCATTTAGCTCAAACAACCACTGTGCTTGAGTAAAACCTGACAGAGCTGCTAGCATTCATGTAACTTGTCATCAAAAAGCATTTCAGCCCAGAAATTAATAAGTTAGCTACTCAGTTAACAACATAATCTATTTTACAAAACTATCAGATGTTTAATGTTTAATCTTACCTCAAATAACTTGAAATGACACCTGTCAAAAGTAGCCTTAAAAGACATTTCCCTTTGAATTTGCATAAATGGCTGCAAGTACCTCAAAATGTACTTCAATACAGCACTTAATTAGGATTACTTTGTAACTTTCCACCACTTGTTGGATGACAAAGCTGAGGACAGACATTCAGCTACACTTGATGTTTCCTCTCCCTTGGACTTAACTTGTGCCTCATTGTTTCTTTCTCATTCTTTGTATCCTTTTGCCTCATCATCTCTTTTACTGTTCTCCTCTGCTGGGCAAACAATCCTCATGTGAAAATTATAGTTGCTAGTTTTGCTGCTCTGTTGTGAAATGAACCTGGGAACAGAAAGTTGCTTGTGTAGACTAGCCTTCACCAATGTGGCTGAGGTCCGGAGGACAAGGCCCCCCTGTGGCCAGCATCAACTCGGCTTCTGGAAAAAAAGGGAGTTGGTGAAGGATCAACACATACCGCACCCTCACAAAACTATTTCACAACACCTGGAGGCAGCACATCAGTTCCTTGGGAGTATTTGCGGTCGACAGAAGTTGGAAAGAGACCTTAGAGAGACTTTCATTAAGAAACTTTTATTGTCAGCAGGTATCTACTGAGATTAAAAGATGAAGTTCACATGAGGCTTTGACAAATACCAAACAACCAAACAATAAGACCGCTGTAAATACATTAAAGTTGATTTGTGCTTAAGGTAAATGAGGCCATGCCACTTCATTTGTATTGAAACATTTACTTTTATCTTATCTTTTATCCACCTTCAGATTGACTCTGATGACGTCATTACACGAGACGAGCAGATCTATGTTCTGATTGGTGCTCATGCCAAGTGCGAAAGGACCATCCAAGCACAAAAGGCCGTGGTTAAAGGTTTGTGTACTACTTTAGATCATGTTTGCATTAAAAGTCTGGACAGGCTGGTGCTTCATTTTGTTTAGTGATTCTGCCATGAAAGAGCCACAAGGAAAACATGTAGCTAAACTTCTAAGACTCTAAACTGTCTAAAAACTTTATAAAATAGACTTTTTTCCAGCTGAATCCCTGCATTGGTACCACCAGTTTAGCATTTTTTAGTCTTGACACATTAATAAGCTACAACATTAAATGAAACCCTTTGCTTCAGGTAAAAGGTCAACAATAGTATTTTGAGTATGCCAGCTGGCTTGAAGAGTTTTTTTTATCCTTGCAAGTAGTAAAAGGCTTTTCCGTTTTAGGAAAGTAAAGTCGTGAACAAAAAACATCAGTGAAATATGTCAGTGAGTGCACGTCCAAATATACAATCATAAAAAAAGGAGTTATTACAGCTATTATTTATTTTGGATCAGATATAACACCCATCCAATATCCTGCTGACCAGTGTATCTGTGATTGCGGAGCTGAATTTAGGCGCAGACAATAGTTTGTCATTTTTCATTCAGATTATGACGCAACAGCAGGTGATAAATTGCTTCAATGGTCTATTCAAAGAGGAATTTTAATAGATGGAACGGCAGCCTGAAGAAAAGAAAAGCACTTGAGCATATGAATGGAAATATTAAATATATTATGGGAAACCACTGACGGATATGTGTGATGCACATTCTGTTTTCTTCAAGCACAAAAACATTCAAAAAATTATTTTAACTGCATTTCATTTACCTGTTTTTTTAAGTCTATAAAAAAGCTCAAACTACACCTTTAAATATCAAAAAGCTGTTCCTTATTATTTCTGAAGAAGGTGACTGTAACCCAGAGTGGGACGGGATCATCTGCTGGCCATGGAGCAAAGCGGGTCAGCTGGTTTCAGTTCTTTGTCCTGAGTACATCTACGACTTCAACCACAGAGGTAGGAGAACTCGAGCGACACTTGCATGCAGAACTAATCCAGTGGCTGTGTTTTACTTAAAGTTCTGACTGTATCCTGATCTCTTGTGAGCCAGGGCGAGCCTACCGTCAGTGTGATGCATCTGGGAGCTGGGAGCAAGTGCCCAGTATTAACCGCACTTGGGCTAACTACACTGAGTGCACAACGTACTTGACCTCCAACCAAAGGAGCCAGGAGGAGGTACGTACTTGCGTGTTCATCTGTGTGCAAAGTGTGTGTTCTTGTGGCTTGTTGAAGTTGTCTGTTTGTGCATGAGTATGGTCTCTGTGTTCAGTTTCACTGTGTTAACCTGGGTTTTCTTCCTGTGACCAAGTCTCTCTGCATATGCACCCCCCTAAGCCTGCTTTTGTTTTGCTTCAGAAGGTGTTTGAGAGACTCCATCTCATGTACACTGTTGGCTACTCCATTTCCCTGGCATCACTGCTAGTGGCCGTCTCCATCCTCTGCTATTTCAAGTAAGACACAGAAATCTTCAGTATTATTAAAATAAATAGTCTTGATATAAATGAAATACACATAAATGAAATATACATCGAAGTATTCATCTACCTAGCCTGAGTAAAAACCATTAATAGTAGACTAACAGCATCACAAAGTAAAGCATGAAATAATTAGCACAGAAACATAAGTATCAACTTAAGACGTCATTATCGCTCTTTCTCTTTCTCTTTAACACACACACATTTCAGGCGTCTCCACTGCACACGTAACTATATCCACATTCACCTCTTCACCTCCTTCATATGTCGAGCAGTCAGCATTTTTGTGAAGGACGCTGTGCTCTACGCTGTATCTGAGGACAGCAATAAGACAGCCGAGCCTGAGTTCACTGCACAGAAGCCCCACATGGTAAACCATAAACAGTTTTCTTATTCATTTTCATTTATTCAAAGGTTTATTTTTTTCAAAGCTTTTTTTGGCATCACATTAATATGTCCATGTTCTTGTAGCTTATGTTGTGAAATTATGTATATCGTCTGAGGAGTTTGAAAGCAATAGTTAAACATGTTGTATCTCATGCAGATGATCTGTAAAACAATCTTCTGGATTAGCTGTTGTCTTCTTTTTTAAGTCTGTATGCTTAACTAAGCTGGCAAACCAATTAAGATAAAAATTTTTGTACAATGTGTATACTTTTATTTTGCTAAATTTTGACTGTTTTTAATGTTTTTTACTTTTGTTTTAAATGTTTTTTTACATGCATCTTTGTTTCCTCAGGCCGGCTGTAAAGTTGCTGTTACTTTCTTCCTGTATTTCCTGGCAACAAATCATTACTGGATCCTGGTTGAGGGGTTGTACCTCCATAGCCTAATCTTCATGGCCTTCCTCTCTGACAAAAGCTACCTATGGGCCCTCACTATCATTGGCTGGGGTACGCAGCATGGCACCACATACGTACTCTGTTGTCACAAGCTAACAGTGAATTCACAGACTTATGTTTCCCATTTTTTTCCCCTTTGCTCATCTTAGGTGTTCCAGCTGTGTTTGTGTCCATTTGGGTCAGCGCACGAGCATCACTGGCAGACACTCAGTGAGTCATGTGATGTGTTCACATGTCTAATATTTACACGACATCTGTATGACGAATTCTCACCTGAACTCTTCTATTTCTGCTGTCAGATGTTGGGATATCAGTGCAGGAAATCTGAAGTGGATCTATCAAGTTCCCATTCTGGCAGCCATTGTTGTAAGAAAAAGGAATTTACATTTTAATATTATTAAAAGATGATTTACTCTTGGATGTTCTTATTGTACAGCTCTGCTCCCGTAGGTGAATTTCCTGCTCTTTGTGAACATAATACGTGTACTTGCCTCTAAACTCTGGGAAACAAACACTGGTAAACTAGACCCTCGGCAGCAATACAGGTATTTTTTTTCTAATTATACTCAAAATATCATAAGTTGAAAGACTGACTTTTGTTATAGTTTTCAATCTATGTGTAAAATTTCCTTGAAAATCATTCAAATGACTTTTTGGCTGCTGTCCTTGGACAAAAAATTTGTTAAAAATATTAAATCACCACATGAATGATTTTTACTCCTGTAACTATAGGAAGCTGCTTAAGTCCACATTAGTGCTGATGCCCCTGTTTGGAGTTCACTATATGGTTTTCATGGCTCTTCCTTACACTGAGGTCACCGGGCTGCTGTGGCAGGTGCAAATGCACTATGAGATGTTCTTCAATTCATCCCAGGTCAGAATACACATTTATAAGTAATAAGTAATAAGTTATAAGTTATAAGAAAATCTGTAATGTAATGTGATGCAAGATTTTAATCAAACTACTCTTGGTATAAAGTTTTTTAAAATTGAGAGCTATTTACATAAATGCAAACTTTAGCAACATTTTTTGAACACTCACTGATAATTTTTCACCTTAAAGTTTTAAAATATTCTAAGAATTCAAGTATAAAGCTAAAGCTAAGACAGGTTTAGCCTCACGTAGCATAGCATACACAGTGTTTCAGCTTTGCCACAGTTTGTCATTTTCACACAGAACCAGACTTGTTCCTGTTTCCAGTCTTTGTGCTCAAAATGCTATATTTAAAAAAATGTTATGTACTTCTCTTTAAACAAAATTTTCAATTTCATCTTTCCAGGGCTTTTTTGTGGCATTTATCTACTGTTTCTGCAATGGGGAGGTAAAATAAAAAACCCCTACCAATTAGTTTTTAAGAGCAAAATATAATTTTTTCAATTTTTGTGGTCTGATACAAACAGTCAAACTATCTTTCCATTTGTCTCCTCCTCCCTTTTCTCAGGTGCAGACTGAGGTAAAGAAGGCATGGTTGAGACGCAACCTCACTCTGGACCTCAAACAGAAAGCCATGATTACCAGCAGCGGCGGCGGAGGCAGCTGTTACTATGGCGGCATGATGTCACACACCACTACCCACAGTGTCAGCCTCTCTGCTGCCAATCCCAGAGCCCTTCCCTTCACTGGAGGTGTGGTGGGCTCAGGTGGAGCTGCTGGTGGAGGGTCAGGGGTCCTCAGGCCACCACCACGCCACGGCAGTCATCACACACAAACCAGTCTGCCTGGATACATGCCTGGCGATACTGAGACCTCCAGCACGCACCAACATGAGCGGGTTGTGTGGAAGACAGAGGGGACTGAGTGTGGACTTTTTGCCAGACATACCAGAGCCAGCAAGGGATATCAAGACTCCAGAAGTCAGGAAGCAACTCCAGCCCAAACCACTGGAGAAGAAGAAGATGATCCAGACAGCTCATTGACTCTGAAAGAGCTGGAGACCATCTTGTGATTATCCTGATAAATCATTAGAGGAGAACAAAAGAGGTACTGGACTCATGCAGACTGATGCAGATTACAGGAATGAATCTTTCAGGCTTCAATTGACTAAAGTGGTCATCTGTCAAAAATCTATTTTGATTTGCATTTTCAAATACAAGACTGCAGGACTTCAAGGATTTACTTGTGTTGAGTTTGATTTGTCAACTTCTTCAGAGAGAACTTTGTCTCAACTTTCTCTCCAATGACTGGAGAAACTGTTTGCTGAAGAAGATCCTGGATTTGATCAAAAGCTCCAGAACAGCTACCGAACAAACCTTGTGGTGAGATTGTTTTGGGGTCCACTGGATTTATCAGTGGAAGGGATAACATTTTATTGCATAAACTATTAGGAAAACAAGATTTTCCTTTCTATTCAGTGACACCAAAAGCCTTTACTCACTATGACTTACCAAGTAGGGCTGTAAGCATGTGTGTATGATTTATCATGTTCCTGACTGATTTGTTGTGAATCTATTTAATAACTGTTAGTGTAAATGAATTGTACATATATTTTCTCGGCTTTTAATCATTGTAAAAAGTAATGTGAACTGACAAAAGATGCTAAATTATCTGTGAAGATTCAATGCTGCAGAGGACGGACTTCAATGTTTAAACAGGGAGGTATTTGTCTTCCTGTGTTGGATTTTCCAGGGCCGGACTGGCTGACCCCAGTTTAAACTGCACTTGTGTGTGTGTGTGTGTGTGTGTGAGAGAGTGTGTGAGTGAATGAGTGAGCATTTGCTGTCTACAATTCTGCTGTAGAAATCATCCTTTTACCAAACAGTGACCACCTCACATTCCAGTTTCACATTTATAAAAGAAAAAGCATCACTTCAGTAGTTATTTTATCAAGCTAACTGTCTACATGTTATATTTCTAAAAGTCAAAAAAGATCCAGGCAGCTTGTCCAGACAGGTCAGACTTTTCTCTGCTTCTTTGTTGTCATCCATGTTGTCTACTCAGCTCCATTTATCAGTCTGATGTGACCCTGAGGGCTGATGCACAAACCTTTTACCCATCGCAGGTCAAAGCTCGGCTCCTTCCTCCGTGTGACCTCTGCCCAAAACGCCCTGACAACACTGTCCAGAATTTCACACACTCCCCTCAGGCATCATCTTCAAGCAAGAGGCACCTGAGCTGTTTGTGGATGTTTAGCACAAGTGACAAACCAGCAGCACCAGCCACCAAAATAAACACAGAAATTCTACCTGGAGATATTTAACATTGTTTAGGTGTCAAGAAATAGTGACAAATATTAAATGGTTTTTTTTAGGACATGTAAAGTGTTGGATAACTCTGATTATTTAATACATGTTTTTACTTGAGAGTTTATGTTAAGGTAAATATTAAGTAAAACTGAGATAAATGGAATAACTTCTTCTTAGCTCTATGTGCAAAAAGCTGGGTAACCTAAGTCTTTGCATATATTTACAAGTAGTAAAAAAAGATCCTCTTAAGAAGGAAATTCCCCAACACAAATTTTCACTCACCTTTAAAGTAGTTATCATATATTTTTTGATGCATTTTTAATGTAAGCATTTTTAACAGTTCCAATGAAGTTGAGAACCTTTTTTGCAAGGAAGAACTGGGAAAGACAGCAGCATAGAAAAGGGCTAAAGCAGGCTAAATTTAGAAAGGAGTCATTTATCATTGGGTTTCTATTGGTCTTGACTTTAGCCAGAGAAATGATATTCATCACTTTACTTTCCTTTTGCAGACTATTCTAAGTGGTTTCAGCAGAATACATGAAGGCTTTCTTTCCCTTTCCTGTCTGCACAACTTGAGCAGAGTGACACCGAGAACAACATATATGTCACCATTGTTATTTAAAGCTAACAGCAAGGACTGTAAAGTTCAATGTTAAAATTCCAGGAGGCAGAAAAATACTAAACCATTACCATCAATTTCCTGAAATATATAAACTGAAAACACTATAAATTTGACATTTTTTCCTGAAAACTTGCTGCATCTTTTACAGTAGCTGTAGCTGTGTGTTTAACAGTATTACCAAACACCACATAAGAAGAAATATTCAAGCGGTGCAAACAGCTGTAAAATATTTTGTGTGGCTCTGAAAATTCTTTCCAAAGTCTAAAATAAACCCTGATGATATCAGTAGGATTAAAAATCTGCATTACAAACCATTGTCTGAAGTCATGCAAGTAAAACACCAATTGCCCTGTGAATTGATCACAGAAGATACTAGGTGAGGCTCTGCCCCCTGTTGCCAAAAATAAAGTACTGCAAGTTAAAATGTTCCTACTGGTTGTTTCCTCATGAGAAGTCAAATGAAATGGAACTAATTATCAATCAATAGTCTGTGTGCTTTTTGTGTTCGACCATCAGAACAAAGCAAAAAACCCTGTAAACACATAGGGGGAAGTGAGTGGCATAGAGAGAACATATGCTCCTGTTTTGACCCATAAGTGTTGTATACAATGAAAAACTGAAATCATAATGTAGTTTGACTTGTTCATCACTGGTTTTATGTGTAATTCAAATATGAACAATATTGTTATACTGAAGGAAATTAGATTAGTTTGTTATGTCAGTGGTTGCATTTATTGTATATTGTGTGTCATGAACATATAAGCTGCAAACCTACGTGGATGTTTGTCAGACATGAATATTATTCTTATATAAAACAAAGAACTCGGCCCCCTGTCCCAAGCTCAACAAATCTGCCACAAAAAAAGTTACTTTTCTCAAATAAATCTTTTTTTAATCAATCATATGAAGAGCTTTTTATTCATTTTTGTTAAATTTACTTTTATTTCATTAATCTTTGTTGAATGAGCAATAAAAAACACAAAACATGAGTGAAATAATATCAATCAGCCTTTTCTCTTGAGAGGAATTAAATCATTAACCATACTGTTTTCTCTGAATGTAACGTCTGTCTCTGAAACTCATTTAAAATTACAGACTAAAACAATTTACAACTTTGATGTCACCAAAAACAGCAATATGAAGCATTTAAACATATGGAGCATCAGACACAGATATGCATCAGTGATTGCTCCACCAGTCCCCAACCCCCCACCCGACAATGGTAGCAAGACAGCTGTCACCTCATTAGAGAGGAAAGGGTTGGGGTCCAAAGTATCACCATAGGATGATATTTTACAGCATTAGGCTCCAGATAAACTACTTTTTGAAGCAGGAGGAGGGGAAGGAAGGGAGGAGGAGAACAAAGAGGATGGTGATCGGAAATTACAGAGAGGAAATGATCCAGCATGTTGTCTGTGCTGCTGCTGCTGCAGTTGATGATATCATCCTCATTATACTGTAAACCTTTTGTAACAGGCTGCTATTGAACAAGAAATTAAGCATAAGAAAATTCTGTTACGGCATCAAATCAAAAGGCTTATAAAGCAAAAAAGGTCTTTAGTGGAGAAATAAACATGACTTTCAGTAATATAGCTATGCTATCTCTAAATTTCCATTGAAAACTATTGAATAATGTGATGAAAACTCTTTATTAAAGCTGTATTATGTTTGACAGAGACCCCATGTTTTTATGACTGGACTAACTCCTTAAACTGAAATATTCCAGATGATTTGTACATCATTTTATTCACATTTCTCCAAAATTAAGCATGACATTTTTAGCATCTTTGAAAACTTTGGGATGCTCATTGAGGCAGACAAGCAGTGCATGTATTTTGTCTCATTATTTGTAATGACTGACCCATCTGTATGGATACATTCCACAATGCATAGTAAATATTTAGCTTGGATATCAGACTTATTAGATACATATAAAAAAATGTATCAAGCCTATTAGAAATGTGTTTTTTCATAATATAGGTCCTTACATGTACAGAAAAATGTTCAAGCCAAGTTGTAAAGTAGGAAACTGCTTTGAGGGGAAGATGTAGGCTAACTCATCTGAGGTGACTCGTCATGATCTGTCTGCATGATGAGAGCTGATCCAGTGACGTGATGATGAAGTCAAGAAGTAGGCGGGACAAAGAAAGAGAGAGAGGGACAGAGAGAGAGCACAGATATAATTCAGTCCTCTGTGTTAGCTGTAAGAGTAATAGTCTAATAAAAACAGATCGACGCACTGCATGTTTTGGTGTATCTGATGTATCAAGCTGCACATCCTACTGACTTAAGACAAGGCGGCTCAGGCTACTGCTGCCGGATGCCAGCGGCTCTGATGCGGGCAGGCAGCATCCTCTCTCCGGTATCCAGAAGTGCATGAGGAGGACCGGTGGCCGACAGGGAGGGGTCCTTTGATATCAGGGCTGCCTCCTCCTGGATGGAGTCCGGCTGTTTGCAGGCAGCGATGGCCATGGGAGACGTCTCGAAAAAAGCGTCGGCTCGAAACGTGGCTGTGGAGCGAAAAAACCTCATCACTGTCTGCAGGTCAGTTTATTGACAAAGAGGGACTGTGTGTGTGTATGTGTGTGTGCGTTTGCCTCTGCTCTCATATGGTTTTAAATAGCTAAATGTTGACGTCTGTTGCAGTTGGACATGTGTCTGTTTTCTAGCAAAATCGGCCCTGCCTTTTTTTAATTATTCTAACCATGGATAATAAATCCTCATAAGACATATTTTGACATGCGCGCTTACGTCATCCTCATAATAAGTCCTTTTAATGAACTCTGAGCCGACTGTGGGCCTGTCACGAAGCCTGAATGTGCATTTACGACCTTTCATCACAAGCATAACTTTTTTTTCAAATATAAA
Source organism: Acanthurus lineatus (assembly GCA_029814665.1). NCBI lineage: Eukaryota > Metazoa > Chordata > Actinopteri > Acanthuriformes > Acanthuridae > Acanthurus > Acanthurus lineatus. The sequence goes on along the minus strand of JAPZDV010000014.1, from coordinate 10,701,906 downwards.
AATCCCCAATCCAGCGACATATCGGCCTCCCCATGTGAGTTTAGCGGTGTCATCTTTGTCAGTGAGATTTATTTTCTCCCCGCTGATGGCGTGGTTGCTATGACGACAACCTTCCTGGGGCAAGGACTTGCTGGCACCCCAGGGACTCAGGGCAGGGAGGCATTATAAGGCCTGTACATAAAGTCCTGATCGGACCTTGTGGGTTTTTTTTTTTTTAAGAGATTTGCACTTAAATTTTCTTTTTGTCACGGCAGCACAGACATAAACATCCTGTACATACATGTATGGCAGAGTTCACTGCTGCCATACTGTCTGTAAATAAATATGAGCTTTTTTAAACACAATTATAAGTCACAAATTCAAAGCTGCTTTAATCATTTTTTTTATATAATAGCAACGGATCAAATGACCTTGAGTTTTCTGAGATGGGTCGCTTGCAGGGATGAAGCCAAAGCAATTTATTACCTAAATCTTCAGTTTCTCTCAGCTTAACTTATTGTTTTGGTTGTCTGGCCTGCAACTTCACTGTTTTGGTTCATTCAGACAGCTTTAATTACTGTTGATGTCTAATGCAGAAAGAAATCAACCAAATGCATACTGTCTGCTCTGCAACAAATATACAGATAGAAACAAGCTAGCTCTTGTTGAGTAACTTTAGCAGCTAAAAAGTCAGATAATTACCACTGGAATTGGTGGAAACCAAAATCAGAACTAAGAAGAGCATATCTCCTGGGATTTCATTGTCAGGTGGCCAGAAACACTCCAAATTCTTTCAATGTTATATTTTCTGGATTTTTACAGCAGTGTTGCCAAACCGGTTGCAACAAAAGTAGCTGCTCCAAAATTCAATAAAAGTTCCCAAGTGTCAAGACATATACTTTTGCATGTTGATGGTGGTCATTTGCACAAACATTAGCAGCTGTGTCATAGGGGCCATAGTTTTTGAATGAATAAATAAATTAATATTTACAAATTGTAGAAACATCCCATTCCGGAGATGTTAAGAAAAAGAGCAACACTGTTTCACAACCTGTGAGTGCTGCCCCCCAAGTATTTTAATCATTTTAAAACAAGAGAGGCACCACTGAATCTTGCAGTAAAATAGATAGAGCATGATTGAATTCAGTTTAAATGTTCTCATCATAAAATTACCGTAATATATATCTCCCTACAGACGTACACTTCACCTTACAGAGATCTAAATACTACAATCATTAATTTAAAAGCACAGCAAAAATGCTCTGCTTCTGAATAGTTTACTCATTAAGCCAAGATTCAGCTCGCTGATATTTAAGTCATCAAACAAATATCTGTGTGTTTCATGGTTCTGTTTTAAGGCCAAATCATATGACTGAAGTCCACAGACTGGACATGTGGACTCCAGTCACATGTCCAGTCATACATTATGTTCTTGTCATACTGAATAAAGAAAACCAATTAAACAAACACTACACATACACACATTTAAAATTCTGTGCAGGTGAACGAGACTGCACCTCTGCTGAGCCTATCTGGGTCATGTCAGGTCCCTGCTGTCTTTACTAAAGTGAAAAAAACAGGGATTGTGCTCCTTTTAAGGATAGTCAGCCAATTATTGCCCAGTATCTGGCCACAGTCAGAGCAGCTCAATGAGACATTGTTGTCTTTGGAACAATGGGTAGAGAAATCTCTTGCCTCAGTGGCCTGTGTGAGGACAACCATTGTCTTATGGAGACACGCACTATGTAAATGAAACATAAAGGGCTTAGATATGTTTGACCAAAACTGTTTATATTTGGCGACTGATCAATATCAATCATAGATCATTTATCTCCATCAGAGGTCATGTCTTCCAGGGTTTATTTAGTCTGTATGGCCCCTTTCACCTCACAGCTTATCTCCGTGTCACTGGACAAAGCATTTGGCAGGTGTTCTTGCAGCAAATAGAAGTGCTGAATTATTTAGTCTCCAGGAAAATATTCAGGAGTGGTCATTTCAGGAGAAGGCTAATGTTGCCTGAAATAAACTTACCGCAGCATGGGGGCTCATTGACTCTTTCAGTGTCTTCAGTATATTTTAATAGAACCACAGCTGACATGTAACTCTTTATCATACAGGTACACTGTTACACTAGCATCCATAGGAGTTATTTTTTAAATGTTTAGCCATACATGCTATCTGGGGATAGCTATGGAGGTCAGTTAGTAGTACTACAAGTTCTGGTCCAGACTGAAATATTTCAACAACTAGGCTGATGAATTGCCATGAATATGGTAGCCTACAGACATTTATGGTACCCAGAGGAAGAACTTTCCTCTTGTAAGCATCATATTTATGGTTGTAAGTGAATGTCTTGACAGCTATAAATGTCCGCTGTCACCCTCAGCTGCACATACAACGCTAATTAGCAAATGCTGTCATGCTGACACACTAAACTAAGACTGTGAAGGAAGCATATACCATAGTGTATACTTACTAACATCATTTTAGCATTTTCAATTTGAGCATGATTTTCATGCTAATATTAGCATTTTGCTCAAAGCGGCGTTGCATATAAATGCAGCCTCACAGAATTATTTGGTAGCTAGAGTTTACTATCTTGGAGTCCTGTTCTTAAGAGTTTTAATAGCTACTGTCTTTCTCTTTATTATGCCAGTGAGATTACTATAGAGATCATCATAAAGTTGAATTAAACTACAAATCACAGAAAAGTTCACAGAAGTTTAAGCAAAATCACACTGCATGATGCGATATGAATAAAAAGTAGATGGGGAATTAGTTTAGTTTATTCCAGGTACAGCAGGGGCTGAATTTTTTTTATTTATTCATATGCAAAATACACCTTAGAAGCTTAAGGGAAGAGAATGACAATAAATGTGCTTGTATTGCTGTGAATGTATTACATCACACTGTCTATTAGCAAGTAAATTGAGTTGTCAGAGCTTTCTGAAAGCTGTTCATAAACAGTAAATGGGTGGCATTAGACTGTTTAGAAGTGAGTCAGCTGGAAATTGATAGTACAGGCATATAGTTTACAAAACATAGAGTGTGTTAAACAACCTGTGTTCTGTGTCACTTGATTTTGGACTTAAGCAATTTTATATGTTTTTAGTATCAAAGGAAACAATCCTCAAATGAATTTCTGTGATCCTTTTTACTGAGTAAAGCTACCTAAAAGTTCAGTTACTGTTTCATCTGTAATGTGTTCTTCCTCCAGTAAACCGAAACAAAGAAAGCAGTAATCCATCAGTCTGTTCCCTGACTTATCTAATCCCCTGATGACTTTATTACTGGCAGCCACAATCTTTGCATAAAACTTCTTTCTCTCTCTCTCTTCTGCACGTAGGTTTTCAATAAAGACGTTGTTAGAGAAATACACGGCTGAGCCCATAGATGATTCATCTGAGGAGTTCATCAATTTCGCAGCCATTCTTGAACACATCCTCAGCCATCGTTTCAAAGGTAATGAATCTGAATAATGAATTTGTCTGGTACAGACTGCATGTTTAAGAAACCCCAAAACACTGAAAAATATTTGTCATCAGCCAAGAATATAAACAATTAAAACTTGTTTGCTTTTATTTGAAATTTATATGTGTTCAATACAAATGCTTTCAATATTAAAAAAAATAGAACTAGAAGTGAAAAAGTAATTTATCATTAAATATTAAGGAGAATCAGTTTTATCAAATCAATGTATTACAATTGTTAGATTAAGTAAGGTCCAATCATGTTTATGTCTCTATATATAATAAAATACGTGTTCTGATTTTAATAAAGAAACATAAAAGGATAAAATTGTTGCAGCAAAATCAGATGCATATTTAATAAATGAGCATTGAGTGCATCGATCTATTTTCAGTGATCACATGCTTGTCAGTTGTCAAACACACATGGCGTCCTCCATCAGAAGCACCTGCTCCTTGTTTCTGTATAGTCTCTCATGCTGTAGCTGCACCCGTTGGCCCTTGACTCCACCCTCTGTTCAACACGATGAAGGCAGTCAATTTCAACATTTCAACATAAAGAACTTTCTAAAATATTAATATTGTATAATTTTTTAGGCTCAACCAGTTGGTTTGATGGTCAGAGAAGCTACTGGGACTACATCCGTCTGGCCTGTGCTAAAGTCCCCAACAGCTGCATCAGCAGCATCGAGAGTATGGAAAACATCAGCACCTCTCGAGCAAAGGCAAGTCCTAAACACCTGTCCCATGTAGCATAAATACATGTCAGATGACAGTTTGATTTTACTTTGAACATGGCATTTGGCTGAAATGATTGGTAGTTATGAGTTATATAAATGTAGCCTTTTCCACTCTTTTAGAATTAAAAAAAAAAAAAAAATCCAAGAAAATTTTACAGTGCAGACTGTACTCATGCTCAAAGCCCTAAAAACTTTATGAATTTTTTAACAGCTATTCTGTGTGGCTGCAGTCTGAAGCTGTCTGAGCAAACCAAGCTGCAGTATCCAAAAATAGTGTTAGTAAACAGTTGTACATGAGCATGCTGCATCTTTCTGTAAATGAGGTAAATTTCTCACCTCTGGTGACTCTGTCAGGGGCGAGCCTGGATGAGGGTGGCCCTAATGGAGAAGAGACTGTCAGAATATATCGCCACTGCTCTGAGGGACAGCAGAACAACCAGGTTAGAGGCCCCACATGACTTATTAAACAGTACAGTATCACCCCATCCCTACTAGAACCACGTTACCACCTGGTTGTATTTGTCTCTGTGCTTTAGGAGGTTCTATGCAGAGGGAGCCATCTTGTTAAGAGAAGAAGCCACCGTCCTCACAGGGATGCTTATAGGCCTTGGAGCCATAGACTTTAGGTAAGGAGATGACCTTTATAACTCTGGATTATCCTGAGATAATTTATGCAATGAGCTGATAGCTTTGAGTCAGTATTTATAGTTTTTTGTCTTATTTTTTTGTGTTTTTTCCTCCACAGTTTCTGTCTGAAAGGGGAGGCCTTGGATGGGAAATCTTGTGCTGTGATTGACTACACACCGTACTTGAAATTCACACAAAGGTATGTTCCTTGACACTTTTGCAGTGAATTTAATCTCCTCAAACCTTAAGTACTTTGAGTGACAATACATTTGTATATTTGAAAACTAAATTCTCATATACAATATACATTGTTCAATTCTTGTAATAAATTTTTGCTTCAGTTTTCTTTGTGTATTTGGTTTGGTACTGTCAGTACATATCTATATTTTTATCAGTGTTGGCATTCTATTAAGTTGCCAAAATTTATATATATTTTATAGCAGACATTGATGTAAAGATGATGCTGTTGAAAAAAGGATTAATTTTGGCTGCTTCTGTTGTAGTTATGATTACCTGAGTGATGATGATGATCGACAGAGTGTTGACAGCAGCACAAGTGATGACAGCATCCCTGACCACCCATACATCCCCCTGGTCACTGATGAAGAGAGCTGGAGCACAAAGTGTCGCAAGATGGAGCAAAGGTTCAAGATTGTCAACGCTCAGAAGGTATGCAGCCATCTCTTTGCTGTTTGAACATAAAGTGTCTTGTTTGTTTCATCTCAAAAAAACATGCAAAATTAATATGTTGTCATTTATTGGGGAATGTTCTACCCCGAGACTGAGCCAAGCTAGCTGTTTCCTCTGTTTATAGTCTCTATACTGAGTTAAGCTAACAGGCTGCTGGCTGTAGCTCCACATGCAATAGGCGTATTTAAAAGTCAATCTTCTCATCTAGGTCCAAGGTTGAAAAGAAATAAGTGTATTTGATTTATTGGTTATTCTTTTAAATAAGTCGGCTGACTCTGATTTTGAGCATTTTCAAAGCATTTTGGGCTTGAGATGGTAATTTAACAGCCCCCTAAATACAAAATTAGAGTTAAAAACAACTGAAAACAAAGTATTAATAGTCTAGCTATGAAAAAAAGGTTAACTGGGGTTACCAAGAAGTATTAGTTATTTGTTACATGTGGCATGTCAACTTCTGTTTTTGTGTTTACTGCATTTGGTTGAGGAAAAAATGATTGAGGCTAAATGGAAACACCTAAGCCATGACATCTCAAAGTATTTTCTGAAATACACTGAGCATCACAGATGGATTATGTCTAAAATGAGTATCCGAGGGCGGATGTGTCCCTTCACTCAGTGTGTTTGTGGATGTGCGTTGTCAGGGTTACCTGGAGGAGCTCGTGCGCTTGCGTGAGTCCCAGCTGAAGAACACTGAAACAGAGAACAAGAGGCTGAAGGCCCGACTGGAAGAACTGCAGAGCCACAGTCTTCAGGAGAAAAAGGAACTTGAGGCCATAGTCCTGGAGCTTCAGGAGCAACTGTGAGTGATGGAGACAGAGGGCAGTGTCCATGTTTCACCCACATATTCCTCTGTGGAAGTTTGAAAAAACTGCATAACACTATGGGAGGCAGGAAAGATCACTGAATAAAATCCCATTTTCTAACCTTTCATAAGCACTGAATGTTGTAAGAGTTCCCACTAATCTGAGTCTGTATCAGAGGCCTGGATTTGATTACTTCTTACTAATGTGCTGTATCCTCATGTTTGTCAGAACAAGCTTGATCCCATGTGACTCCAACCATTTGGCCAAAAACCTCTCAATCCCTTTGGTGAACCAGTGGCCAACGCTTCAGCCATACAACAACCAAGAAGATGTCAAGCTGTACCGCAGGTTTGATTGATTGGCATAGCTGAGTTCATGAGGAATTCCAGATGTTTAACTGTCTGCTGTTATAGCTGATGCTTCTATCATCAATAAATAGCAGCAATTGAAAAGATAAACAGACATTTACATGCTTTAATTATTTTAATTTATTTACAAATACATTATTTACATGTAGCATAGTGCATATGCTACTCATAATGTTGCATCTCACACAATGCCTACATATGCCTGTGTACAGCACATTTTGTAATGTGGTGTTTTTTCAATGTTTTAACACCAACACATAAACACTAGTTGAAAGAGTGTGCCACACTAATAATTTTAGACTTTAATGATGGTAAAATTTATGCAATAAATCATTTTATTAAAGACTACAGTGTTGCAATATATTAGCAGGAGTCTGGCTAACCAGAGGCACTGCTTGTACTCTGTCATTTGACTTCATTTCATTTTAAGGTGGCGCACAGCTTATCAACATATCTTTAAACTAAATCTAGCAGAAAACAAATGAATTTATATTTGTTGATTTTTTTTTCAGCTAAAACCAAGAAACATCACAATGTTCAGGTCTGTCTGTAGGCACTCTACTGTACGTTGACGCTCTGAATTTTTAACCCTAACATTTAGCATCTGTTGACCTGCAGGAGGAGTTTCCCCAGCACAGAGCTGCTGTCAGTGGAGATCAGCCTGGATTCAGACTCTCAGAGGACAGAAGGGAAACAGAATGGAGGAGCCTGGTGCTCAGGTGAGATTTCACACATTTTACCCTGTACCATACTCTGATCTCTTAAGATTGTAAGTTACTGAACTCACCTACACACTTGAATATCCCCTGTCTTTTATATTTTTCCCCCATCACCCCATCCAGGAAAGGACTACACCCCCTCCATGATGGGCTTGTGTGGGTCCTTGGCCTCTCTACCGAGCTGCAAGTCTCTGGCCAGTCTCAAGTCCAGCGAGTGCCTGGTCAATATCAGCACAGAGAACAGTCCTGCCCTCTCTCCCAGCTAGGGGGCGCCAAAGAAACACTGCCAACCACTCAACAGACACTGAGACAATTCAACATGACTACAAAAAGACTTCTTTTGGTACGCAAACAGTGCTCTTCTTCATGACTCTTACAGGAGTCCCTTTACCTTTAGGCTCTGAGCCCAGTGCTCTCTCAACTTACATCTTTTAAGAGAAAGAGTTGCCTCTGTGTCTGGGACTGTCAAACAAAGATGCAGGAATAGCTGTTGTACTGCCTGACGGCCTCCTTCAGTTTACCTGTCTTTAATTGTATTGACATTATTAAGCCTCCTGAAATGCAAACACCTGGTTCAAGATTGACCTCTCTTTCGTCACATTGCTTGATTTTGTGCACTTACAGTCATGTATCTGTACTGGTCACATTCATCAAAACTGTGGGGTTATCATGTATGTACTTGTCCATTCGTCTTTGTCTTATCAGTCTGTCAGTGTGTCTTATTCTGCCTCTTGCATAATCCTGGCAGTGCAGGACGGATGAGCTGTTATAACCATTTAGGGAACAGAGACAATGTTTGCCATATTATATTACACTACTATAAAAGAGATGAAAAAGAGGGGCTTATAATGTGCTGAGTGAAAATGGCCAGACTGTTTTATGATGAATTTTATTTAAAAAATGAAAGATGCAGGTCATTATATAAAGGTGAATGACAGTTTAGGCCTTATTCAATCATACGGTAGGTTTAGATACAGATTTTAGGTTGTGACGTACAAAACCTGTCAGGCTACCGAGGTTTGCAGAGCCATTACAATGTGAACATAAAAAAAGGACATAATATCTATTGCATGCAATGCAAAATGCATTGTGACTATGCAGAATGAATGTTTTCATTGTCTTTTTCTACAAACCTGGCTTGATAGAGTAGCCTGTGAGCAGGAGAGAAATAGTGAATGTGCAAACGTAAATGTGTGTGTCATTCTACTTTTTGTCCTAATTTTTTTCTTTGGATCTATTCTTTTTTTACGTTACAATTAATTTCATGACATACTTACTTCTGTTATTTACCATCATGTAAATTGCAATGTCATGCAGTGTTGTTGAGAGTTTGGAAATGTTGTGTTATTTAAAATTGCAATAAAACTGCCTTTTTTTGAAAAATTAAATGCTGGTATTCACTGGTAATGTATTTTAAGGGGTTTTTTCACAGGACAACATGGCAATGTTGATCCACTACTTTGATCCAGACTTAAATATCTCAGTAAATCTAAATTGATTGCTATGAAATTTTGCATAGAGATCCATGTTCCCCAGGTTTCTCATTGTGTTATGATTATCCTCTAACTTTTCCAGTGTCCAAACAAGCTACCTTAGCTGTGGGCAAACATTACCATGCTAACATGCTTAACTTAATTGGTAAGCATAGTAAACACTACCTGCCAAACATCAGCATGTAAGCATTGTCTCTCTGAACAGATAAGAATTTTGTTCAAAGCAACACTGTGTCTTCGTAAAGCCTTATGGGAAGGCTAACATGGCTGTGGACCAGTGGTGCCCCATGAGGTTGACATTTTCAACTTGTTTAGTACTTTGTTTTTGTTCAAAACAAAAAACACCAACAACAATTAACATTACCATCACATTTAGCACAAGTCTACTTTACGTTTGTTTTTGGTGTAACAATCCTGACAGACTTAAGTTGAGTCCAAACAAAGTAAAGACTGTAGCATTGTTGCTGTAGGAATGTTAGCATAATAATGTTAGCCTTAAGCTCAAAGCGCTGCAGTGTGAAGACTCACAGAAATGTTAGCATGGCTCTGGAATTTAAGTCTGCTTTATGCATTTGTTCATATCGCATCCATATTTAAATTCCGGTGTCATTTTTCAGAAAGTTATGTTAACTGATATATGGTTATTGAGAAACAGCTAACTCTGTCAGATTATTACAAAACAAACACCAAAATGACAAGCTGGGGAGCGAAATAAATTATCACAGCCATTTCAGTCACTGTATGTTCCAAGAAAGTAGGTCCTTCCTGTGCCTTGGTCAGTTTTTGTTTTCAGGTCTCCTCTTTGTAGCTTAACTTTGTGAAGCATGACATCATCTGTCCTCGAATGGGTTTGAAATGACATAAGTGAGGTCATAGGTCAGGATCATTCATTCATTAACACAGACAAATACACAGAGCTAAACAAACAGTAGCTGAAGGTCCTTGGGTAAATGCTGGAAATGCATTATGTACGAGACACATTCCAGACCGACATACTGTCCAATTAACTGCTTGGCTGAAAAATGAATGAATACCAGAAGGCTGTGAAAAGCTGGGGTTAGTTATCTGGCTTTGTCTTTCTCTGTTTTGTCAAAGTGACATCAATTGTTGGGTGGAGTTGCAGTAGATAGATGAGAAGGCTGGACACATGGTTTAGCACTTCACACTTCTTTGATAAAGCACATTCACTCCCATCCTGGTGTGCAGCAGCACAAATTTGTTATCTACACATTGGCTAAGGTCTCATGTAAGTAAGCGCACAATTTGGGCATGTTTTGTTTGGGTTAGGGGACACTGGAAGCCTTAGCACTGGTCTAGGATCTGCCCATAAAAGTGCTTTTTATCTCTCCACACTGTTGTTTCAGCATTGGCACTCCCTTTTACACTGAGCCAGGATATTTATCTCCTACAATGCAAACTGTCTCACATGCTAACACACACCACCCAAACCACTACACAGTCCACCCAGATGGAGCACACACGCCCAGCTGGGATGATTTAATAGTATGATGAAATAACGAGCCTACAAATGAATGAATGTGTGGTTGAAGGTGATGATGTGTTTTTATTGTTAAATATGTTATTTTACATTGTAGCCCGTTTACTACAACTCATTGTGGCCTATATTTTAGTCACAGTCAACCATTATGTATGGCTGCAATTATGTATGGTTAAGTTACAGGGTTTTAAAATTTGAAGGTATTTTCCAATTGTTAGGTTTCCAGTGCTGTACATTAGCTTGGCAGGATTATAAGAATTTATTGTAAAACAGACTCCTGACACTTGTTTTGTGCTTTGTGATTCATCACAGTGAACAACAAGTGAGCATTATTTTCTGTTAAATTTCAAATTTTTCTTCAAGTAGATCTGCTTGAAATGTATCAACATACAACAATAAAACACTAACAAAAAACAATTTGGACTGGATGCTTACTGTGATTACATAAATAACATAAATAAATCAAGATTTGGGAGTTTGCCTAGTTTTTTTTCTGTAAAAAAAGGAAGCAGTAAAGGTAAGAAAAATGCATAAAATTTCAAATTCTATTGCATGGTTTTAAAAACGGTTCACAAAAATGTCAAGTTACATGATAGTTAAAAACAACACAGGCAAACACAACGGTAAAGCAATTCAAATACATAGATGACGAGTTTACATTTTAAATGGTTAACTTGAAGTTTTCAAAAGTCACTGTAAATAGTTGTGACTGTCAATAGTTAAAATACTTAAATGTGGTATTTCAACATGAATTCAATGGTGAATGACAGTGTATGAGATATGAATTGGGGGCGTTGATTGTAAATTTCATTGTCCGGGGTTTGACGGATTGATGGCTGATTGTCCAATAGAATTGAACCCAACTGCGCCCCTGACCAATCAAAAGTGAGCTCCAGTGCCGGGCCCGCCCCCCACATAATTAAATCCACACCAGCGTGGTGGTCGAAGTGTTTGGAGTTTGCGTTAAAGCGAGAACACCGAGGGGAACAACAACTGTGACCACCTCGCAACTTTTTTGGGCCGTCTTAACACGCTCCACACCGATAAATTATGATGAAATACACCTCAATGTTTTCTCAGAAGACGTAGGAGCTGACGTTAAAGTGACTTTTTGAGGCTGGAGCTGCTTCCTTGTTCGACAACGGGCTGAAATATCTCAACATCCTCACAAAGAAACTTTGCTTGCTAGGCTGCTAACTCGCACACAAGCCAGAAAAAAAGTATGATTAACGCTGAAGACTTGACCTCAAGCTGTTACTAACGTCTCGTCTGTCGACTTAAGGGTAGCTAGTAGTTGTATTTTTCGTGGAAATGGGTTTCTGAATGACTCAAGACTAAATTTTGTAACGGTTTTGAGTAGTCATCATCATCAGTGGAGGAAGGGTTGCAGCTGGTAACTTAGCCAGTCAACACCAGTGTTGCCACACAGCGCCCCCCCAGATCTCCATTAGGCATCCATTGCTATTTTTCAGTTAGTTAGGAGTTAAGCAGTCCCAGATTTGGCCCAGTAAAGATGTCCGGCAGAAGTGGAGTTGGTCAGACCCGAGGAGCTACTTTAGGTCTGCAGCCCCTCAAGGCTACTATTCCTTATCAACTGTACAGCAAGCCTCGACCCAACCGGAGAGATGGAAAGTCAGGTATGAGCTCAACACCTGTCAAACTATATTAATCATATAAGTAGGTCCCCTGATATATGTAGTATGGCCTTTAATCTGATGCCATAATTAAAAAGATGTGAAATTCGAGTAATGTGGGCTGTTTAAAATACAGGTTTACACGGTAAAAGCCCAATTATATCCATCACTAAGTTTGCTATTAAAGTTCTTGCTAATATATTAACTTTTGATTAGTTTCAAACTAGAGGTAGACGACCTAGTAAAGACCCAGTGTTATAGGAAACATCTGTAGCAGCACTAAATAATAGTTCAATCAGTGATGTCAAAAAGGAAGACAGTGCAGCAGTCTATCTTTAGGTTATTAAGGTATGTTCTGTCTATATATATTATGATGGATGTATTCAAGGGTTGATTTATATCGATATCGTGCTATCACTGAAATGGAGGGTTAAAAATAACTGATAAAGTTAATATTAATAAAATAACAATATTATGTGGAAAATCAATATACAACATATACAATGACACTCTTGTGTTTATAGCTGATGCAAATGCATCAGAATTATGGCACTTTTTCTTAAACAACTGAGAAATTAATCAAAATTGTTGCTGTTTAATTATGTCAGTATTGTAATGAATTAATTATAGTAAAAATTTAGCTGTTGTTGTTTATTGGTGACATAAAATAATTTAAAGCTTGATAATTCTAACTTCATCACACCTTTAAGATTCATTCAACATATTTGTAAATAAGTTTTTTATATGAGCACTTTATTTATAACAGCAGCATTATTTGTCAATTCTGATCTGTAATAGAATCAAAAATGCATATTTAATAAATTATTGGGTCAGTTTTGTTTGTTGTTGCATGATAAATAAAAAGTTGTCCGCCTCTGACAGCTGGAAGGACCAAACAGCACCAGTTGAGCTCTGGTATGAGGCGAACAATGTCTCTTGACGCCATCATCGGGCCGTACCTGCAGGGACACTGGCCGAAAGAACCTGAGGGGCAGAGCAGCCTGTCTTGCAAGGATAAATCCACCCAGGTCAGCCCCAGATGAAGAATGTTCCTTAAGTCTAAACTTAATATTGCTGCAAAATATAGATTCATAATGTTCTGAGAGATAAATGAATGTAATGCATCACTTTTGCTCAGATGTTTCCATACTTGGAGTTTTATTTTCTAAATCACTAGTGTCATGCAGTGGTGTTTTTCTCAGGCAGATGAGGTCGGCTCATGTTTGAAGACTACTTTGCAGTTTTTGCAGATAAAGAAGTTGCTAGGAGACAGACAGACAGACTAAGGGAGGGAGTGTCCAGGGCTTGCATAGCTATTACAGAGAGCCACAGCCATGAGAACAGTCCCTGAAGTCAGCTGATGTGGCCGTTTTGGTTGCACCCATCCTCTCTCTGCTGTCTGTGTGCAGGCACTCGCCACTGCTCTATGGCTGCCCACATCCTCCCCCCCCCCTTTTTGTTTTTCAGTTTCTCCTGCTCTTTCGCTCTTCTAAGTGCGAAGAGACAGTCTGTGGGTGTGGATGGTGTGATGTGGCTGCAGATCAGCTTTTTTAGCATGAAAAGCTGTTCCAAGTGTGCAGCACTTGGTTGAATAAGTGTGAACTCTTGATGTAATGTATGACTTAAACAGTTTCCAGTCTTTAGATTTTGAAGCGATCATAAGGTGGTTTTGGGGGTAAAAGTTTAATATTTGTGCTTATTGTTAATCTCATTTCATCTCATTTGTAGAGTTAAAACTGTTGCATTTGCCCTCTTCCTCCCCAGACCCCAGACTCATGGACAGATAAATCTTGGGGCAGGAGAGGTAGTGGCAACCACAAACGATCCGCATCATGGGGCAGCGCTGAGAATCTGCGAGAGGTGAATCTCTGCTTTTGTTTCTTAACATATGGGTCTGTAGAAATCAGGCTTGTTTAAGTGGACCATTTTTGTATGTTTGCATCAAAGAAGGAGAGCTCTCTAAAAAGGGCCTGACACTATTATTTCAACAGCATTGTTGAGCAACAGGAGATCAAATGATCTCATCTGTAAAGAAACTTCCCCATTTCACCAGAGCTTCATTCCTCATCACATATAAACCATCAAATAATCTGATTATCATCTCTAAAATGCTCAACAAGGAACCTTTTCTGTAAAGTATTTGATATTTTAAAGTCTCACGGTCTTCTTTTGTGTACTTGTGTTTGTGTGTGCAGGCTGATTGACTGACAATAACCTCTGTTCATTGTAGATTGCTAAACTAAAACAACAGCTGCAGCAGCGCAGCAAACCTGCAGTCTCAGGGGGACATGACAAAGACCGCCAGCGTGGCCTTTCTCAAGGGAGCTGCAGCCTAGGAACTACTCAGGTACCTTGAACATCATCACTGTAAACACACTACTTACTTCATAGATACATGTTTGTATGTGTGTGTGTGTGTGTGTGTGTGTGTGTGTACATGTGTAATCTTTTCATCTGTGAAGATTACAGATGTACTTTTGTTTTTTTGTGTTTTTTATCAGTTCATCTGTCTGACTCGATGCATCACTGATTATATTTATCAAAGTAAGCCAAACGCTGCATTGCAGGAAGCGAGTGAAAAAAAAAAACACACAGAAGCTACAGGAAGACCACTACATCACGTTGCTTCTGCTTTTCACTGCGAAATATGTAGTTCTGCTTTTCAGCACAGCTGGTCTGCACTGTCTTGTTGTGTGGTGCCACACTCCACTAGTCTGAGACCAAAATGTGGTGACACAATGAACCATTAAGACCTGATTTTTATCTAAAGGTGTATATAATATTTTAATCAGGAACTGCTCACTTGCAAATCTGGATAATCATTGTAGAACCTAGTGACTTTGAGTGATATCTCAAGCACATGCTGCTTTAATATTTAACTAATATTTAATAATTGACCTTTTTGAAACTGCACAAGTGTGCATCAGTAACAATAAACCCTTATTATCCAGCACACTTCATACAAGGATTGTGGTTCAAACTGCTTCACAGTAAAAGAAACAAGAAAAACAGGCTGAAGAACTGTTAAGAAAATAAACATCTTATCTTCTTGAAGTTGCTTTTCTGGAGTAATATAGTCTAAATTCCATATCCAAATTCCATTAACTTGCTTTCCTGTCCTCAGACTCAGCCGATTCCCATCCCCCTCGCTCCCCTGTCTACACTGGTCCCTCGACTGCGCTGCAGTGTGGAGGGCCTCAACCAGGAGCTGGAAGGCATGTTCATCTGCCAGCCGCCCCATCCTCAGCACAGGGTACCTGTCACCAACACTCCACACAGCATACACCCGTGAAAAGAGTTCAGGAGCTGTGTTACTTCATAAAGAAAGGAAATTAAGCTCTTGCTATTATGGTTGCTGACATTGATGTAACTGTCTTTTTTAGCTCCTTGAGGTCCCAGATGGTCACCGGGCTCCAGTCCCACCCCAGAGCTGCAGCAGTGGATCTCAGAGTGACCCGGCCACTACACCCCTGTCCTCGTCTTCCTTCTCTTCCTCCTCACCCAGCTCCCCTCTCACCTACATCTCCACCTCCCTGCCTAACTCTGAAGATGCACCTCTGGACCTGCACCAAGGTAAATTCTAACTTTAATGGGTCCATACACTGGATTCAAATTTTGTGAGTTTTCCTGGAGTTTTTTGCTCAGTGTCCTTTTACAGTGACTGTTCTCTGTATGTTTTAAGCTAAATGTCTCTTCAGAACTTTAAAAAGTTAAATTAGTATTGAAAGCTCCATCAGCAACAGACAACTCCTCCCCAAGTGTGTGAAGGAGCAATAACGTAGGTCCTTCCTCCCAGCAGCTGTCAGACTTTACAACAAGCACTGCTCCCAATAAACCTCACCCCCACCAACCTGGACAATTGAATCACATTGTACTTAATGCCCAACCCTCTATAATATTATTATTTTTATTAGTATTTCATGTGTACTAATAATTTCATTTACGTGCAATATCCATGTATATTATTCCTATGTCATCTGTGCAATTGAATACTACCACTTCATACCGTCATCTTTGTAAATATTGTACAATTTCTTGTTTTTATTTTGTACTTATTATTTATTGTTCTTTATTCTTATTGCTTTTTTACATTCCGTCTTTTACTTTCCACTTGCTGCTGCAACAATGCAAATTTCCCCATTGAGGGACTAACAAAAGAATATCTTATATCTTATATCTTATATCTTATATCTGAAATGGAGAATTAGCTGAAAACAAAAGAGAAACTAGACTGTAGTGACATTTACACCTGCTACAGCCATGCAAACGTAACTTAAAATAAGAATACCACATACATGCTTAGATTTCACATTAGTGTTCAGTTTCATTAGTGTTCAGTGTTATGCTCCACATTATAATGCTGTCACAACTAAACAGGAAATGATGTTTCAAAGTGCTAACCCTGACTGTATGGTAGCATATTAAAGGTCAGGAACGAGTTTGTCTTCGGGTCTATAAAGTCCTGTCGTTATGTCTTTTATGTGCTTAGTCACAGATTTATGAGGAATGGGACGACATAAAACCTGTTTCCCTTTTATTCATCACACTTATATTAATCAGACACATTTAGCAAGAATGAGACAGTCATAGTCTAAGGTGTGTTTTCTTCAGAGTTCTCGTGGCAAAATTTGAATATCCTTTTTTATATTGACCAGCATCTCTTTGGTACAATAGCAGATAATTTCAGTTGTTCCAGTGCATTACCTTCCAGATATATAACATGATTTGTTTAGACCTTTTGTTCTGCTCAATCTGCTTTATAAGTAAATGAAAGTAACTCTCATTTCACAAGTGGACAAAAAGAATAAATCAAAAATAGAGGTTATGAACTTATATGTGCTAATTTTAAATTGTGGAGTTGAGCATTTAATCACATGCGATGAAATCCTTGTTGATGGTTGTCTAACTGGTGAGACTGCTGAACTATAATGGATTTTACATTTTTTTCTCGTGCTGCTCTGACAACAGTCACACTGACTTCAAAACCAAGAGGGACATCTCTGAAAACACTGACAAATATTTACTTAATGCCGTGAAAGTAGAAAGACAAAATTCCAAATTAAGCCATGTAAACACTTATTATATTATGTTCAGCAACAGATTTTTTTTTAAATGTAAAATAGTCTCAGACCTTCAACCTCTAATTCAAAAAATAAATCTGTCCTTGAAAATGAACCAAAATCGTGATTTAATGCCTAGAGACTTAAGTTTAATACATTAAGAAAAAGATTTGGTTTTTAGACATTGGGAGGAAGATACTTCACATTTTGAGAACATTTAAATGTTATGGCCTTAACAAGTAATATGCTACATCAAAGCTTGTCATAAACTTTAACACTGCCCTCTATAGATCATCTGTATTTTTTCCCTCCTGTTTTCAGGTCTGATAGACAGTACAGAGATGTGCCCCCTGTCTCCGTTCTCCTCCCAGAATGAGGCCGACCCCTCCCTGCCTCTCCTCATGTCGACCTCCCCAGGACCCAACAAAAGTTGCTGCTTCCAGAGAGAGCCACCAGAGGGCTGCGAGAAGGTCCGAGTCTGGGAGGAAACCAGGTAGGCTTATTTCACGTCTGGACAGAAATGACAGACTTTTCTCTGTTTGCTCTGAACCACACCTACAGTGTCAAAATCAATGAAGCAGAAAAAGAAATATTGTCTTGTTTTTTCCTCTGTTCTTGTTCTTGTCTAAACTTACAGCTGACATTACCCTCAATGAACTTGACCACTAACAGTTTGTTCACAAATTCACAAGTGTGATGCTGGTAGTGTCAGTTGGGCCTTAAGCTTCTCACCTCTAGTAAAGGTGATGAGCAGGCTGCGGAAGTTGGTTAAGCTCACCTCTTTATAACTCCATGCCACCAGATTTTTGTTTGTTTTCAAACTTGCTGTCCTTAAATCCAAAAGACACTTCAGGTATTTATCAGATTTAACTTAAAACCCCCTTTGAGCCAAAAAAAGGCTTTATGCAACTTTTTCCACACATGCCGTGGCACTTTCCATAGCTTGCAAACAGACTTTGTTGTGTAAAACCAGTGAAGTTCATTAGACTTGTTACCCAGCTATTTTAATTACCTCTACACTGAAATATCAAATGAATGGCCCTTTGGAATGAAGTGAGTGTTTCAAGCCTGTTAAACTGAACAAATGTAGTGTATCATGTATGTAGTACAATGCATGTGTCAAACAGCATGTGTCTGCCCTCTGGTGGTGAACTGACCTTGTCCTCATAAAATGAGAAAGTGTTTACCCTTTGATTTATACCTTTTCATATAGACACAACCTTTCATTTGATCCATAAAACAACCTTAGCTTAGCTGAGACGTTAAACCCCACCCCCCCACAAAACTTTAAGGTCAGTCAGCAACCTTAAGTTAAGATTAGATTATAAATAAAGATTATGATTGTGTCCTAAATTGTGTCCTAGACGCAGATAAGAAACCAAAAACTGCAGTTTAATGAAGTCCTGTCTGTATTTTAGTCTTTCCTTTTTCCTTAACCTGTACCTTGAGTACAGTACTCCTGCTAAAGCCAGAATTATCATCTTTTTTGGTTTATAACATATAACATCTTGGAGTCTCAGGTAGAATAAAGCCTGGCATACCAGTGACTCGAGACTTCTCCTCATGAGGAGTGACTTCTTTTGGTTTACCAGGTGCAATTATATTTTTATCGCCTTCACTAACAGTTAAAATAACTGTCTCTCTCCTTTGATTCTGCAGCGCTGCACACCAGATCAAGCCAGCCCTCATCTCCTCCTGCCCAGACCCCAACAAGGTAAACTTCACCCCCTATGGGGGCTCAGCCTTCTGCCCCGTCAGCCTCCTCAAGCCCCTGCTCCCCTCCATGGACCTGTTGTTCCGCAGCCTCACTGTTTCTCCGGCGGCAGGCAGCTGCTCGAGCCAGGGGACAAGCGCCTGCCAGGCAACGTCGTCCGTGGCTCCGGATCCTCCTGCCACCACGGCCGTCATGGGAGAAAGCCCAGGGGAGGGCCTCGCTTTCTAATCCCAGCTGCAGATCTTTGTCTGTGGAAAATGCAGAGTGCAAGAATTTAAGTGGTCTGGGACAGATGTGTTTAATGTTGCTTTATTTTAGAGAAGAGCCATTTCTTTTCCTTACAGGTTTGAAGTAATCTTATGTTGACAAATAATAATATTGGAAAAAAAAGAACTAATATCCTACTTGTACTCAATCAAATGGATATGCCTAACTAGCTACTTGCTTTGGGTTTCCAGGCATTGTGACATTCCTAAATTAAGACCTTTTTTGTCGTTTAATAATCCAAAGATAAAATTTTGGCCTAACACGAACAAGAGAGACCATGACAGGACTTCTCACTTATTTCCCTCTTAGCTCTGTCTGAGTTGAGTTTTGTCAGGAGACTGTCTGCCTCACTCGCTGCACATTGTTTGTTTCTCCAAAGAAGCCATGACATACACTTATTCATCATTACAGGTTTTTAAACTCTGACTGCAGTGTGTCATCTCTGTCCAAAATTGTGAAGAGTCAGGGTCAACTTAAAATAAACCCCCATCTCAAATAGTTAAGTCATTTTTAAGTATTCAAAGATATTTATCTTCCCTGTTTGGCCTAACTTGACCCCACACCTGGTTCTGTTAAACAAAGCACGACAAATCAGTTGGGTACTTTTTATTTACCTAGTTAAAAAATAAGACGAAATGAAATCACATTTTGATTATTGTAGACTGAAGGGAATTTTCCAGTTGTTAGACTTGGGTAGCATCAATACCTAAAGGCTTCAGCTTACACATTCCTGCTTTAAAAGTTGTACAAATGCTATTTTTGTCGTCATCTTGTTTAGTGCAAAAAAAAAAAAAAGGAACTTGTGCGTGTATGTTAATGGATAAAAACCTGTTATACCTTGACGTTCTAGATGTGTGCTTGATGGTATGTTTCTAGTTTTGAGGTTTCACAGCCTAGTTGACTACCTAACCAGTTTTAGTGGTGTAGATTCGTCATCCTCAATGTTTTTTTTTGTTTTTTCTTCTGCCAAGCTGACAAGTTGATGTTCAGATAGTTTTATTTCTGGTAGACATGTTTGCACAAATTGAACTGCCACGTTTGAGTCGCAATTCTTATTTTTATATTCACTTTTGTACTTTAAGAGTAGTAATGTGTATTTTCTACATCTTTTTTCAATTACCTGCAACATAAGCTATGAAAAAAAATTTTACTTTTAGTTTTGTTCTGTCAGTATAATTGAGGCAGATGTTACATGAGATACTGTATCAGGTGGATTTTTATGCACTTCCAGGAGAGGATTTTATATGGAGGATGCATTTCCTCCATACATGAGTCCTGGGTTTATTGTTTCTGACAGGAGTTTTGTTTGTGTGCGCACATGGATGGAAAGTTCACTAGTCTGACCGTTTTGACTTCTCCTAGTTTTTAGTACGCTGGTGAAATTCTGATGGATTGGAACATTGTCTTTTTCCAAATAAGCCTCAATTTCAATGTTTCCTGAATCTATGTGGATGTGCTGTTATCTCAGGTTCTGTGTTCTGTCCACATAAAATATATAGATTGATAATGTGTTGTCTGTGTGTTTTTTTTAAACTGATATTATGTTATTTCTCTTGATACTCTAGATATTCAAAGTCTGCAGAGAGATGTATTTACTTGCTTTACTTACTATGTTTAAATCTCTAAGCAAGTTGAAATTTTTTATTCAGTCTTTATTTAAGAAAATATTTTTTGCCCACATGGGCTAAAAGAAGTCATCAAATTGCTCCGAATAAAATGTAAACCTTAACACTCAAATCACTGGACAAACTATCTGCTGATGAAGACCATGTGTCATTAC
>JAPZDV010000014.1:10670788-10680967 GCA_029814665.1 Acanthurus lineatus | reverse complement strand
AATATATAGATTGATAATGTGTTGTCTGTGTGATTTTTTTAAACTGATATTATGTTATTTCTCTTGATACTATAGATATTCAAAGTCTGCAGAGAGATGTATTTACTTGCTTTACTTACTATGTTTAAATCTCTAAGCAAGTTGAGATTTTTTATTCAGTCTTTATTTAAGAAAATATTTTTTGCCCACATGGGCTAAAAGAAGTAATCAAATTGCTCTGAATAAAATGTAAACCTTAACACTCAAATCACTGGACAAACTATCTGCTGATGAAGACCATGTGTCATGACTGAAGCTTCATAGCAGCCAGTAACTGTTCATTGTGACGTGAGTTTTAGACTATTTCCTTTTAACTGTAGCTTTGAATGAGAGAATGTGAGCACAACGCAGCTTTATGCTTTTATGTCTTAGCATTACGTGATTTCAATGGGTCCTTACTATGTATTTGTAATACAGGTAACAATGTTTCAGGGTTTTGAATTCAGGGAAAGGCTCTGTGGGGAGTTTCTTCTCGGACCTGCTGCCTCGCACATGCTGTACTATCCAGCCGGGCACACCGCACACATACAGCTGTTGTCGTTGCATTGTAGGATTGGCTGACAGTTGAGGAGGTGGTGTTCACTTCACTGTAAGCTCAGGCCTGTAGGAAACAGCACGAGATCCTCCGCAGAAGCGCGCACATTTACCGGCAGATATCCGCCTTAACGGACTCGGTCAGCGCGAGGATTGTCCGTCATGTTGGGAGTCGTCGCTAAACAGCTCAAGAGCCACCCGGCTGTAAGTTCTGAACATTATGTTTTTCTGTGACATGTGAACGACCCGGTGACATTGAAATGACTAGGGAGGACGCGGTGTGGTGAAGCGCGCGCCCCTTTCCCGTAATTATTTGAGGTGTGATACCCTATTAATTTTATTAATCGCTGTTTGTTCAGTAATTTCCCCACCGCTTATATAATGTTAGTTGCTTTCATAGTGTTATGATGCTTATTTTATTGATACGTCTAATTTCTCTACATCAGCCACAAATTTCGGGTAAAAATGGGCGATAAAGGCCATTTTAAACCAATAAATCGATATAACCCCCCATTTCTCTTTCTAGTCCTTCATTTCTCATCACTGTATCCCTGTTTATACCTGTCCCCATGTTTAATCCTTTGTTTTTGCTCTACCACCCTCTAATCCTGATTGAGCTAATTTTGCGCTCATCTTTTTAAATGAAGCCCCCTGCTCCGATGCAGCAGAATTCTTTAAATCAATATAGGAATCAGTGTTGCAATTGGCTTTTTAAAGGCTGAAATCCTGACTTTGTCGGGAAAAAAACATGGCGTTTTTCCATTGGTACATGTTTATATCCACAGCCATATATGTGGGTCGCTCCAGCACGTACTGCAGTATGGTGTCCATACTGATTCAAGGCCATAGCAATGCATACAGTGAGTGTTTATCCAAGGGCGACGGGGTGAGACAGCCTGCTTTACGGCAGCGTCCATATTAATAGATCACTGGTTAAAAAGACTTTTGTCCCCCACTAAACAGTGTAAGGTGCATTAAAATGATCCCTTATAGTCAGAGGGAGAAAAACAGTGATGATCAAATCAATGATTTTATTTTATACATATTGTATAGATTTATATAAGCCTTAAACTGGCATGTCACACTTTTGCTGCTGGAATGGAATAACATGCAAGCCACAAACAAATATGAGGGGTCAAGAGATGATGATTAGATGATTATGCGACATTATTTTATCCTCCTTCAGCTGTTCCTCTGTTTTTTGCTTTTTTCATGTGAGTTGCTGGGTAGATTTAACTGTGAAATGATTAAATAAAAAAGACCAATCTTTGGTTGAGCATACAACTAGAGACAAGGGCTCTCAAGCCACAAGGTGCCAGAAATAAGTACTGATACGAACTGCTGTGAACAAGAACAGATCCTTATTGTTGGTCGTTTTATATGAAAATGTCATTGTGATTATTCTCCTCTGCTCTTCAGCTCATCCCTCTCTTCATCTTCATCGGTGGTGGGGCAACCATGAGCATGATGTACTTGGGCCGACTCGCTCTGAAAAACCCTGACGTCTCGTAAGTTTTTATCCCATGATAAAGTATAAACTGAGGGACATAGTGGTGTCTTGTCATGGGTTTACGCTTGGTTTCTTCAGCCCTCATCCAGCTTTTTCCAATCAGCCTAAGTTTGTATTTAAATATCAAGATTTATCAGAAAAATGCTGATAATGTCATGTTTTTCTTATTTTCTTGCTTTCAGATGGGATCGTAAGAACAACCCTGAGCCGTGGAACAACATGCAGCCCAACCAGCAGTACAAAGTATGTGTCTTTATGCACATATTACACAAATAACTTCATCAGCCCAGATGCATGTTCAACATTTACTGTCATTTTTCATATCTCTACTTAAGGCTCTGCCATTAGATTCAAACTGAGAGCGCATATCTGTGAAGGGCAAGCCATATCTCTTCTGTTATCTTGCCTCAAAGTCCAGATTACCTTGTTAATACTGATACTGTACATTTGTGTGTGTGTGTCTGTGTGTGTATTTCCAGCTTTTTACAGTTAACATGGATTACTCCAAACTGAAGAAGGACAGACCTGATTTCTAAGTCAACATGTTTTCACACCAACGTCTCTGACATTGTGGTCAGCGCGAGGAGCCTTTGCACTTTTTGCCTAATACAAAATAAACCCACAGCGTTTAATGAAGGTTGAATCACACACTGTGTGTTGCACTTGCTCAGTCAGTTCATTTCCAGTGTGAAGGGATCATAAACTTATCAATGACTGTACGAATAAAACAGGCAACCACCTGTTTTACTAGTTAATGGATTTATTTTTGACTTTGTTGTAAATTATTAAAAACAATTTCAATCACATGCTTCTCCTGTATTTTTTCCACAGTTCACAGTAGCTTTAACAAAACATTTAAAAAATCAGTTTCAAAAACTTTCAGTATGTTTCAGTTTGGTAATGGTTTATTTGCAATAAATATATGCTCAAAATTTCAGTATTATGAGACAGTTATAGGATCAAGTGGCATGAAATGTGTTGCAATGTTCTAAATTTCTAATATTCTAGGTAATGGCTACCCAGTAAATTTAAATTTAGTAAATGTAACTAACTTTAAATTTATTAAATTTAACTTCTAAATCTTAATGTAAATTTTACAGTCTCCATCAATTACCAACTTGGTTTGAGAACAAAGACAAGTTAATAAAATTGCAACTGAAGACAGTTGTTGGGCATTTTGTTGACACAATGATACAAGTTAATCTCCTCTAATACTAAAAATGTAAACATTAAACAAACTTCACATATGTGAATGCCTCACTGGAGCTGAAGTTTTTGAATGCTGCTGAAGTAATGAGTCCCTTTTTTTTGATAACATTGTGAAAGTTATGTTAAATTAACACATTTTACTAGAGTGCATATGTATACACCGATTTGGATTAAAACATGAAATTCAATGGACATGTTTCTACCCTATTTAGGAAATTAGACTGAGCAATGAGATCTTAACTCAGGGGAAATCCAGTCATTTCCTGTCACGTATTGAGGTTTCTCATTCTGTGGAGAATACATCCATTGTGGAGAGCAGTGCCTGAGAATTGCAGCTGCTTTGAATTAATAAACTTATCCTAGTCTTTGTCGATAACACCACAGCAGCTCAGGGGAGATGACCTTTTCTGGCTGTTTCAGTTTTTAAACAAATTTTCTCTAATATACACACTGGCCACATGTAATTTATTAGTAACTACAAGTCCTTTGGCATTAAAACCATTTTATTTACTAAATTATAACTCCAAAATAAAACTCTGATACTTTAATATGGACATGTGTTATATACTGGTATGGTCCTCAAATATTTTAAGGGGATAATATGACATTTTGATATCAGGGGAAAACCAGATTTCTGCTTTTTTTTGTCTTTTTTATGAACACATTTTGATTAGTCTGTTAGTAAATCAAACCTCAAAGCCCAGTAAAAACTATTTTGGCCCCATTAATGTTGACTATGTACAGATTTATAAAAAGATGCTGCTACTTGGAGAAACCATCCTATCAAAAGGGAAATGACAACCTCTATGCAATGAAAAATGATCATTTTCACTTTATTTTGACTGCAAAGGTCATTGCATGTGCTCATATCTTCCTCCTTTTTTTTACTGGGTGCATGTATTGAATTCACCCGCGAGATTATTTTCATGTGGTCATTATTCTTTTAATTTCTCCTTATGATATCTAAAGAAGTACATTTCTTTAATTTTTGGCTCCTATTCCGTTTTCAACCAGCAGAGTGTACTGTTACATCAACAAATCCAAAATTATTCTGGTTAGAAATACAATTTTCATGTGGGAACTTTGCTTTGGGTGGGCAATAGATCGAAGGAAGTAAAAGACAGGTCTCACTAAATTGTCGGATAAGTTTAAAATGTGTTTACAGGCAAACCTTTTGTTCGCAACCTGCGTTTTTTAAAAATACAAATACATAGACATTTACTTTGTTTTTGTATGACTGTGTGCTCAGGAGAAAATGGTGATTCATTATGTGAGCAATAAAGAGAAACATCACAGGTTAAGAAAAACTCTCACATACAAATAAGCAAATAATATTTTTATATGCAAATATTTTCATTTTTTAACAAAACACTGAACTCAGTGTTCTTCTCAGATGCTCCACTTGGTGGCGATAGCGCTCTTGTAGATGGCAAACCGAAGAAGAATCTATATTCTCGCGAGCTTTCACTTAAAAATAACGCGGGACGGTGGGAGGTATGAATTCGTTGATAGAGACAACACCGGACAGTCAGCATAGTTTAGATAATGATTTAGTCGATTAAAGCTGCAACTAATGACACTATTCTCAGTAAAGCTGCGTTTTTTGTACCTGGTACTATCTGAAAAACTTGCCTGTTTATAAATAACCGCTGGGTAACACACCAAACTATTTCGTTGTTTACCCCTCTTGAACGTTTGTTAGCTAACGTCGGCTCATCAGCTGACTCTTTTCTCGATTTCCAAATGGATGTCACGGAGGATTTGTCCGCTCGGGTTCTGCTGAAAAATATACTTATCACTGATCCACCCAGGACTCCCTTCACCCGCAGGTACTTTTACAACATATTTATTTACATTTACTACGATTTTTTTCTTAAAAAAAAGTATGTATGTGTGTTTCCCATCGTTGCCTTACCTGACCAAAGGCCAGCTAAGGTACGTCATTGGAAACATTAACGTAACGCTTTATCATTAGGTCTTAATAAGCTTTAAGTTGGTTGTCGATGTTGAACGTAAAACAGCGAAGCTTGACCAGAGCAAAACTATTAGATAGTTTACTTACTATACTAAGTAAATAAATAGATAAATATTCAACTTTAATAAAATCTTAAAGCTTAATATGAGTCTATATCTAACACAGCTGACAGAAGAGGTGCCAGGTTGATTTTTTTTTTATTTTCAGGCTGTAACGATTGAGTTTCAGTAACTTTCATTATTGAGCTGATTTCTAAATGCTTTGTCTTTAGTGTCTCTAAAAAACAGAGTACCAGCGCGACCAGGCACAGCAGTAGACTGAGTAGCAAAGATGCTGGTCCCCAAACCCCAAAAGACATCCTCAGACGCAGCCTAAGAAATAAAATACGTGAGGTGAGAAAGACACACAAAGTTCATGTTGATAATGGATAAGTTGTGAGGTCTCTGAAGGCTGACCCATCTACCTTTTGCAGAGTATAACTAGGAAATCTCTGCCTGCTACCAAAAGGAGGACTACCTCAGTCGTGCTCAGAAGGACAAACACACCTGCCCCAGCCTCTCTGCTGTTTGATGATGCTGACACACCAAGGCACATACTCAAGAACATTATGCAGACTGGTATGTGCATGGGTCTGCCTGTATTTGCACATCATTCTGCAGCCTTTTGTTGTTCTCTAAACCGTGTCCTTTGTCATTTGGTTAAGACCCTGTTAGATCCCCTGTGGTTCACGAGAAAGCTGCATCAGAAGAGCCACCACCATCCTCCAACAACCCCAGCGTTTCCAGCAAGCGGCCAAGGTGAGCTGTATATGTAATAAGATTTTTATGTTACTGAAGTTTGAGATGTTGACCTAACATAAGTCAAATAACTGAACTAATGTTAATTGTGAGGGTTTGTTATATCATTACTAGGCTTAACTTGCAGCCTCTCCTTCATTATTGACTGTCATCACTGCAACTTTTTGTATATGCTTGACTTTCAGCACTGAGCTGTCAGGGCTGGACTTGCCTGATATAACTATTGGCATTGCTGCAAGTACCACAAGGGGACTGAGCAGAAAAAGACCACGTCGGAGTTTTAATGTAACAACTTTTGAAAAGCACCTTGAAGGTAGTATATGTAACTTTCAGAAAATTCTTATGTATTCATGACACAGGTTGCTGTTAACTCAACTGCAGTCAGCCTCTTTTTGCTTGTGCTTGCACTCTGTAGTCACTAGTGAGCATCATCCTTGTGTCTGTCTTGTGATTTAGACCCCGTAGAGCCACAGCCATCTTCAGCCAACTCCAGCATCACCAGCAAGCGTCCAAGGTGGGTTGTGTTTATCGGCAGAAATCAACTTAATTTTAGATTACTGTGCTCATTTTAGTAGTAAGGAATCAAGTTTTTATGACATTGCTCAGCTTGACTCAAAGTCTCTCCAGGTTCAACAGGCTAAATGATGTTGTATGTATAACAGGTTTTTTTTTTTACTTGGCTTTCAGCATTGAGCTTTCAGGATTGGACTTGCCTGATTTAACTGTTGGCAATGCTACAAGCATCACAGAGGGACTGAGCAGGAAGAGACCACGTCGGAGTTTTAATGTAACAGCTTTTGAAAAAGGACTTAAAGGTAATATGTTTTTCTCTCAGCAAATCTTTTTGTCAGGCAGCTGTCAGGTTAGATTTTTTTTGTATAATTTTTCACGAGACCTTTGCAAAGAAAAGTTAAAATTAAGCTAAGTTAAAATCGTTTCACACAATGGAAATGCTAAGCTTTTAATACACATAGAGTGCTTTGCATTCTTAGATACTGCATGTTTAACGATGAAATTGTTTAAGGCCAATTGACTCTTAATAGGCTTCAGCGCCTTAAGAGATTGTGAGATCCGACGTGTGTTTGGTTATCAATCTTCATACTTCTATATGGGTGCTTGTCTGTGCAGGTGTTGAAGAGGAGAATGAAGACTCAATTGGCAACCATTCATCACTTTCTTTATCAAGGTAAATTTTTAGAAAACTACAGTGTTGTGGGGTTTACATGCAAAAAGTTGATACAAATCAGGGGCTGTCTGATTAGCTGTAATTGACCTTACTGAGTAAATCTCTTTGCATGACTTTATAATAATTTGATTGCTATTTACAGTGTTATTGAGTAAACTGGTAACTGTTTTTTCTGCTCTCAGCTCCACTTCTCTAAGTCTGAAAACTCCTTTTGTGGATATTCGAACTGAAAAAAGAGGTCTACAGAGAAAAGTTGGTAATCGTCGAAAAATCACAGAGGAAGAATTTGGAGCTGCTGTGGACAAACGGCAAATGGAAGGTAATTATGATTATTCAAACACAGGGTTGAACAACTATGATGAAGTAATAAAAAATCAACCTGCTTTCATTCACTTAGCACAGGCAGCATCAACACACTCTGATACAGAGGGTAGCATATGCACCTTTATATTAGATTTGCGATTGACAGGTAAACATAAAGAAATACAAATGCAGCATGCTGTTGTCAGGCTCATTATGTGAATCTTCTGCTGTACTTGGTTAGAGTACAACAGCAATGACAGGAGAGCCAAACAGTTACAGAGGAAGAAAACGCAATAGCACTTTGCAGCACATTTTCCACAAGGGTTCCAAAAGAAAGGAGAAAGTACCTGAAGGAAAGAGTAAATAGAGTAGTTTGTATGAAAAGAAATTAGAGTTGTCTGCAGCTGCTGTCCTTGGTAAGGTTGCTAATCTTTTTTTTCCTTCATGTTTGTTTCTTTCCCTGACACCTAGGTGTGGGCAGCTTTGTGGAGCAGGGTCTCAATGAGACCACCTTCTCTGAGGGCTTCACTTTGGGCCTAAGCAAACTCAGTGAGCCTGATATTACAGCTGATATTGTCAACTGTAATACGGCTCTTTACGCCCAGCCTGATGCCATGACCTCCAAGCTCTCCATCGTTGCAACTCAGGACAAATCCACAGTGATGGTGTCTCAGCTCCAGCGACAGGTAATGGAGATGGAGCAAGAGGAGCTGATGGAAATGGAGCAGATTAAGCAGGGGAAGGAGAGATCAGTGTATCTGTTTCCAACTGAAGAAGAGGTTGTGACAGAACCTCAGAATGAAGAGTGTTTTTCTCAGACTGAGGATGATGCACTTGCGACTGAATCTCAACAAGAGAAGGGGGAAAGAACTGCTGATAATCGCTTTGAAGATGCTGCAACCACGTCCTTATCGGAGGATGAGAACAGAGTGGAAGTTCAAACAGAGGACGAAGAGGGAGCTGACTCCCAGCCTGATGCTGCAGCCAGTCCTCAGTCTGAGGAAGAGGAGGTTGCCCCAGACTCTCAAGCTGAAGGAGAAAGTGATGCAGTTGAATTGCAAACTGAAGAATTAGATGCTGCTGATTCCAAAGCTGAGGAAGAGGAGGATATTGTAGAAAACCAAAATGATCAAGTGGACCCTGCAGAGGGTGGTTTGGCTGGTTCTCAGACAGAGGAAGAGCATGATGGGGAGTTGGAGGAGGAAGATGTTGAGCAGGCATCAGAACAGCTTGAACGTGGTTGGGAGCACATCAGTCGAAGAGCTCATCATTCTGAAGGTGGAGTAATGGCTGTTACAGAAGCAGGAGGAGGGTTGGCAGATGGCACACAGTCAGGTAAGAATGCCAAAAATAAACCTCTGAAAATAAGGGCTGCAACTAAAAACTGTTTCTATTATTGATAAATCTGTCAACATTTTTATTTAGATCAACCAATTGTCTGTGAGATTTCAAAAATCTATTTTAAAAATACCCACTTCAGACTCTTAGAGTGTAAGCTGATGTCCTCAAATGGCGTGTTTTTTTCCAGTTAGCAGTCCAAAACCCAAAGATATTTAATTCCTAATGATGTGAAACACGGAAAGCAAAAGGTCCAGACAAATGTTTGGCATTTTAGCTAAATTAACACTTAAACAGTTAATCTATCAACGGAATCACTGGCAATTAAATCTCGATTAATGGACCTAATCGGTTAATTTATCAATCATTTCAGTACTAGCATGGATAATACTTTGTTATTATGGTCAGCTGAACATTAAAGGACACACTGTGTCAAAAATTATATTGTGTTTGTAGTGTAATAAGGTGGATCACAAGACATCAACTAAGAGATGGGCAATATGGGAAAAAATGATTCATAATCTCAATGATATTCATCACAATATTATTACCTTAAGGATGTCATGGCTAGCTGTCTGGTTGATTATAAATGTGCTGGACTGACTCATGTCCAAACATTTTAGGGTAAAATTTCTTTTTTTAAAAAAATGTGTAAATGTTTTCATGTAGGATGGTCCGATGGCAAGCCCATAGCACACAGTGCCATGGATGCACACAGCAGCCTGGAAACAGGAGGTCATGAGATCAGCCAGCCTCACTTTGGGATCAATGACATGGCTGAGTCCTCGACCAATGGACAGACAGATGCTTCTCAGACAGAGGCCGAGCCTGATGCTGATAAAGAGAAATTCTTACATTCATCTGTTGGAGATAGTGGGAACCTGCCTTATGATTCACCTGAAGAGGCAGCTGCCCAGGACCCTGCTGAACAGGAGGAAGAATGGGAGGATGAAGATGATGGTGAAGGTCAGCCTCTCTTTGTACGTGTGTGTGGATAAAAAGTGTAAAATCTAACTTGTTTTCTTTTTATAAATCTTCAGATGTTCCCAGCAAGACTCCAGCATTTGTCAGAGAGAAAAGGAAAATTTTTAACGCTGATCCTCTGGCCTCACCCGTCCTTAAGAATGTCCAAGCCAGGCAAGTTTTATCCTAAACTTCTTCCTCCCTTTCTTGTTTAAAGTAAATCTTTCTGCATTTAACAACATTATAAAATATTAAAATGGTCACAGAAAACACTGGTCTCCAAAAACTTCCTTCAACTGGTAAAGAATGTCAGATGTCAAACAAA
>JAPZDV010000014.1:10650729-10669898 GCA_029814665.1 Acanthurus lineatus | reverse complement strand
TTTTGTCTTCTTTTATTAACATCCACTCTTTTTTTACCTTTTTCTTAATGTTAACCCCCCCCCCCCCCCCCCCCCCCCAAAAAAAAATGTGACATTGCTATTTTACTTTAAAACACTTTAATCATATTTTATTATCTGTAGGCAAGGTTATGTGAATGAAAAGGTGCCAGTGGAAGTTCTAATCGAAAAGTATCTTCGTATGGACCAGCGCAGGCTCCTGATTCCCATTGCAACAAGTGGAAATGTTGTGATCCCAAAAAGGCGGAGATGAATATTATTGTTTTGTTTTGTTTTAAGAGTTGCTACACATTTGACTGAGCTTTTGATTTAGACTAGAGATATCTTCATTTAATCTTGTTAATCAGAATATAAAGGTTTCTGTAAATGTCACACATTTGGTAACAATTTCTTAAATAACACTTTTGTTTATGATGTCTATAGCTTTTTCTGCGTGTCTCATCTGTTTTGTTATCCCTCATTGGGGTCAAGTGTGAGTATATACAGTATCTGTACATAATGTCGGCCTAGGCTTGTGGACAACACTGCTCTTTCATTTACATGAAGTATGTGTCAACTTTGTTGTTTTATGTCTTTATGCTTATACTTTCTTTTCTGACCATTCGAAACTAAGGAGGGGTACAAATTTATAAAATAAACTGCTGTTGAAATGAAGTTATTTGTTTCATATATCTGTACTTAAAAGTTTGCCTGTAATGACGGTATTTTCCCTGTTGAGTTGCTTTATCAGCTTATATTAAGCTTTAAAGCTAAATTTTAAGTTTAAACAGCATTCTTTATCTCAGCCTGTTTCACCTGTATGAAAACTGGTGATAAAGTAGACGGATGCCACTTGAGTGAGATGCTATTTCTTTTGATATATAAGACTGATACTTAAAGGCCTCCATGCTATTCTAAATTTTGTGCATTTTCAGAATACTTAAGAGTTTTGGGGAAAAATCGGGTGTGGTAATTTATTATGAGTATAGTAGTAAGAAGGTTTTTAAAGAAAGATTTGGCATTAAAAATCAGAACCATCCACTAAAAGCCTATTAGATGATGAACATTAGAGGTTAAAGATGTATTAAAGACATGTAGGGCAAGCTGCTGAATCCAGAGATAATTATAACCACATTTCAATTAAACAAAGCCATTTAAAGGTTGATGTCCATCAATCTTGGCACACTGTTGTAATAATCTGAACACAAGGCAATAGCTCAAAGAGTCTACTGATTAAATTCAGATAAATTAGTTTTCAGTGAGAGTAAATTAAACACTGGTACGATCAATCATGTGAATGAATTATAGACATAACAAAGCTAAATCGAGTTAACCCATTCACTCACACAAACGGGCGAGGAAGAGAAATTATACAAAACAAAATTAAAATTTTATTCATGGATTGTAAAATTACTCCGAGACAGCAGAGGGTGCTCCTTTCGAGACTGTCCAGGTCTCTTCAGTTGTACAGACAGCTAACCTGCTAGCAAACAACATAAGATCCCGGACAACTAGCGTTTTAATTCAACCTTACACACAGGTAAGTTCGTCGATAAAGACAACAGAAAGCAGTAATATAATGACTAGGATTTAAAATCACGCGATGGAGACTGTGAGGTGTATTTTCTCCACAGTTTTTCCGGCAATTTCCCCGACCTTTTTGTTTGGCTTAGGTTAGCTGCCACATTAATAGGGCTAGTTAGCCCACTAGCTCGATCCAGTTAGCTCACATCTTATCGTCAGAGTGTATGGATTATTTACGGTATTTATTTACTTTAAACGATGTGAGACGTTGTATCAATTGTATGGGATTTTTTTTCTTTTTAGGTACCCCGGTACTTGAACGTAGCTTATATAAAGAGAGAATTCAAATATAACGTTACCATTGTCTATCATCTATTATTGTTAGCAGGTTACCTACCTGCTACTGTCAGTCTGCGATAATGTAAAGCTTCATAGGTTTTTTTTAAAAAATGTCAAATTTACCCACATTTAAACCCAGGGTCACGGTTATACAGTATGTTTGTGCTAAATAAATAAATGTCAAGACAATGATTTATGTCCAAGGCCTCCATAATAATTTTGAGATTAAGACCATTTAATGGAACTTTGCTATAACGATAGTGGGATATTTAATATCATTAGGTGTAGTCGTAGCAATGCTTAGGATGTAATAGTCTGCGATGAGATGGTTTTGTCAAACTGCCGAGGAACCGGTCAGTCGACCTAGTGGCATTTTTATTTGTACGGATTTTAAGTTATGCGATTCTTCGGCAGTGGATTGTGTTATCCTCTTAATACTGTCACACCAGCAAAATGTACAGTGGTATGAATGAGTCAGGCTCATTGGAAACAAACCAAACACCACAGCAGTGATTTCACTTCTTTGGTCACTTCCGCTTTCCTTCAAGGGAATATTATATATATCTCATACAGCCATATAAGGTGAGAACATAGTAACATGAACATTGTTTTTTTTTTTTGTTTGTTTGTATTGAGGATTACGATACTAATTTTTATTGCAGTACCTGCATCTTAAGTGGTTTTATTCTGCTCCATTTTGCCTTACATTGAAAACCAAGATGCTGCCACACAACCAATTGGAAATTTTACTGGAGCCTTTCTCTTTGTCCTCAAGATGTATTGAATATACATAACTAAATTTAGCTGAGCGTACCTTTAGTAGATTGGCCCAAAAAGAATCCACTTGTGGATGTGTGCTCCATTTTTCAAGCTTTGAGAAAAAGAAATGTAATTTCGAAAATGATAAACTACAACTCAAGTCTAAAATCCATTTTCAACTCAGTAATATATTTGATCAAATTTTGTATCATGAAACTAAGTCATAAACCTTTGTGTCATCCCTTGTTGCCAAAGTATTTTAATATTTGTTCTTCTACTGGAATCTGAGGTAGATTTATTCTGAAGTGTCCAAAATGTGCAGCTTAGAAAAATTTAAATCAAATTCCTAGTCCATGTTTTTCTGAAGTTGTATGACTTTTATATCATTAGTGCTCACAGTGGCATTAAAAGCATAACAAGGAATATTGTAACTTAATATTTTAAGGAGAGTTACCAATATCATGCAGCAGTAAGGGTCATCATGGTCCTTCTCTGTAATATCATTTCTTGTCAAATGGTCTTCTAGGAAAAGAGAATGCCAGGTTTTGCTGTCAAACAAAAGATATGGAGTCCCACAGGCTCGACTGAACAGACTCTGTAATTCTTTTGTTCCTCTGTCTGTCAAGCTGTTAAATCAGTTTTGGTCCTATGCCTCAGTGTTCCTGTGTAGAACAAGTGCAGAATGTTATAGGAACAGATTATACTG
The DNA here is from genome assembly GCA_029814665.1 of Acanthurus lineatus. NCBI lineage: Eukaryota > Metazoa > Chordata > Actinopteri > Acanthuriformes > Acanthuridae > Acanthurus > Acanthurus lineatus. The sequence continues at coordinate 10,666,573 of JAPZDV010000014.1, read as the reverse complement.
ATGCGCTGCGGCCACATGGGCTTGTCTCATGTCACATTGTTGCAGTATTTGTCCTACTGTTTGTTTCAGTATGTGTTTTGTACTTAAGTTTGATGTAGATTTGTGTTGTATTTGTGTATTTATGTCTGAGGAAAAATATGTTGTAGTAATTGTTGTGTTGTGTGTGTAAATGTCTTTGTGTTATGAAAAACAGACTTTAGAGATGCAAGACAAATTTTGGAAACTTCTGCCAGTAAAGTGGAATCTTATCTTATCTCACCCCCTCACCTAATGTTCTCTCATAATTGATTTTAACCAGGTTCTCAAAGAGAACTTTGGGAATTAATTTGGAAGTTTATTTTAAAAATTACTGTAAAATTTAACTAAACCATAGATACAACTTAGACTAGTGTTTTGTCATTTACATGTCTTTGATAAACAATTCACTGTTGAGTTGTTTGTTGTATGGCTGACTCATATCCACATATTTCTATTTTATTTCAAGACAACTTGAACAATTTCATTGGTGCATAAAGGTAGTTTTTGTTGATTTCTGATGACCTCTTGTGACGCAGTGTTAAATCTGTGGTAGTGTTTTTTAATGATGACATTCATACAGTCCAGTTGCACTCAAATAGAACCAGAGCAGACTTTTCTCTAATCCTGATGTCTTACATAACAACAGTGTCTATCACACACTGCTGATGAATGGTTTTAGGTGAAACATACGACTTAGTAATCCTGTGAAGGCCATCATATTTTTGATTTCTTTCTCAAACAGCAGGCCACTTACATAATTCCTATAAATTAACTAAATTAAAAAATATGAAAACATTAGTTCCAGTGCTTCTCAGATACCCAAAAAGTGTGAACCCCCCCCCCCCATTTTAAAGCTCTTTGGACTGGACTCTTTGTATTGTTCTGTTACCTGCAGGAGTGTCTGCCCTTAGAGGTCAAATGTAACTGTTGGTAGTGGTATGAAACAGGTGACTGGAGACATTAGATATGCATTGAGGTCTCTCCCCCCTTTAACCTCTCGTGCCTGGCAAACTGAGGAGGGTTTTAGTGAGGAAGTACAGACAGGAGGTGAAGCTGGGTGCTAATACTTTTTTGCCCTGTCAAATCCCCTTCAATGTAATTGTAGGTCTGCACAAAGTCAGGGATAAGACGAGGCAAGCTGATCGCTGTAGCAAAATCAATAGTTCATACCTCTCTAAGATTGAGTTTTTAGGAAAGGAGGAGCACCATGACCAAGGGCAGAATATGAAATCACTCCCACAGAGGCTCAACACGCGCTATGCAATCGATCCCTGGTCCCTGTACCAATTATACTTTTAAGGTTTGTCTGTGGCTTACTGCAGTCCTCAAAGACCAAAGCTTTGGAAATAGACATTGTGTTCACTGACACTTCGACAAGGGTTGCAATTTTTTCATCCCCCATGGATATTGCTGTCTGAAATGCCTCCATCCCACCAGTCTTTAATTTAGAACAGAGATTGATTTCTCCCTTTTTCTCGGTCTGGGCAGTGAAATGTGAGGAAAAAAGCTTTATGGTCATAACTACCACCTTTTTGTGTCATATTTCCACAGACATACAATCGTAGCATAGTTTTTTGTTTGTTTTTTGAGACTTATCTGACAGTTTTGTACATTTATGGCAACAAATCTCACCATGATTGTATAAAATCTACTGTTATAAATATGTCTTACTTATCTTCATATGATTTATGCGGAGTAGTTGAATAGCTAACTTTTTTCCCTCATTAAAATTGTGATGAATGAAGAGTTTATAGATTGTTTCCTCAACCATCTCCTACATTTTTAATCGATTTTTGTGGGGTATAATTGCTGCCTGCTTGTTTGGAGGATTTTGACTGCAGCCTTTAAAGTTTTTAAAACTTTGTCAGGTATTTGTGTTTGCTCAGGTTATTGGACACAGATAATATATGTTGTATACAGATGATAAGTGTATAGATTGCCAGGTGAAAGTTCAGCTTACAGCCATAAGAATTTATCTCCCAGCATTTGACCTGTGCTGGTGGTAGTTAGTGTTTTGATTTTAAACCTTCAGTGTCTTTTATCCACACTTCTTGAGAGTTTGATCGGTGTAGGTTGTTACAAATTGCAAGAGAAAATAGTTGTATTCTTTACGACTACAATATAGAGATGTCAAGAAAAAGAAACCAACTGCGAATACACTTAGTGGCCATAAGAGAGAGAGTGCTGTTTGTGAAAAACAGATGTTTTTTAAGAAAATCTCAGTGGTTATAACTTTAAGATTTTTGGGAACAAAACAGTGAAGTACAAACTGTCAGGGGCAGGGTCTGTTTCATTGCTGTGTGTGTCTTCACCTGCCCAAGAATCTATATTTGATTTCTTTCTCATTCCTCCCTTTGATTTTCTTTTGTCTCCATCTAACCACTTTTTGTGGCAATTTATGTCTTTGAATGGTTCCACAGACGGTGGCCCATCTTTCATTCGCCACCTGTTTTTCCATTTGGCTTCTCTATCAATTTTCTTTTCACTTTCTTTCCCTGTACTCCCTTCCTCTGTCTGTGTCTCACTCCATCCTACCAGTTGGCACTGTTAAAGAATCAAGAAGAATGGTTGGTTCTTCATTCATTGGATTTTTTAAAGACGGTCTTTGAACTGGGCTTAATCAAGCTTCTGACATTTCCTCCTTTGTCTTTGCCAGACTTCTGTATCAAAAGTTAGAGAGCTGTGATGCACTTCGTTAGTTGTGTCAGTTTTCTGTTAAGGCCCCCTTTAGCCTTGTTTAGGGTTGTTTGTCCTCCTCAGGCTATCTTGCTGTCCACTTTGACTGTAACTGAGTAAAATCACTAAGTTCCAGCAGTGATTTCAATGGTGTACTCATGTTATGAACATGCTGTTTTCTCCTTAAATTTGTTCTGTTTGGAAGATCGGTGCAGGCAACTGTTTATGAGTGAAAGTGGGTAGAGTATCACAGAAGTGTCTGAGCTCTGCACTTCATACAAATACTATACAGTGTAAATATGTATTTGTATATTCATATTTTGTTTTCTGAGGTATTCAAGCCCTCTCAGTGTTGTTCATAGTTAACATTTGTTAAGATTACAAAGGTTGGAGACATTTGTATGTTTTTCTCTCAGCCCCTTAAGTGTGCACATTCAATTCCCAGTTAAGACTAGTACATTGTATGGAATAAGGAGAGGAAAATAACATTAAAGATTTTTCTGTTCTCTGTAGTTAGTTGTCATTGTATGGCTTCAATTATTCCCCAAACAGATGTATGCAGATGCATAGTTCTTTTGTTTATGTTACTTTTTGGAGGACAGGTTCCAAATGTGGTGAAAGTATAGTTTCAGCACCAGTCACTATTAACAGAGAGCTTGCATACACAATCCCAGGACCATGAAACTAAAGCTGCAAAATGAAATTCAGCCATCATCCATTTTATTTTTTAAACCTGTGCTTTTATTATGTCAAAATGTCTCTAGTAAAAAAGCCTTTTGAGACACCAGACAAGTTCACAATCACTTTTATGATCCGTCATATTCTACTCCTTGTACTACAGTCATACAGTAGTTTATTTAACTTATGAATCATCTTCATTTTATAACATCACAGTCTCGCCCTGGTAATTTTCACATCTATAATGAGCAACACATTGAATTGTGGGATTTGTGTAGGCTGTATGTTTGCTGTAACATTAAAAAAATGTTTATTTGATTTAAATTGGCCCAGAGGGTGTTAAGAAAATATTGGTTTGGATCATTACGCCACTGAAATCTGTTAAAGTCTGTTTGTTAAGTGTGCCTCACAGCCGTGGAGGAGCATCACTGTCAGTGTGTAGCCTTCATTCAATGTAATCATCAGGAGCAGAGAGCTCAGCTCCCAGCTGTCACTATCTGTTACCCCAAATTGAATTTATGGATGAAGACGTTAAAGGCTCTGGGGTGTGAGAGCGTGGTAGAGACAGATGACAGTTCAGAGGAATGGTGAAATAGAAAAAAGATTTTGAGCTGCAGGAAAAAAATTGGCCACAGATTAACAGTATGAGGGCTCAGACAGAAACTGACTGGTGGTAGGGCTGTCATGATACCAGATTTACACTACAGGATTGTTGGAGCCTAAAAAAATGATTGATTATGATAATATCACTATATTTAATTGATGAAAAAAAACATTTAAGCCAAATTTCATCTTCGGCTGTGTTTATTTTGTATTTTCTCTCTCTTTTGGCAAAAACTTTCCTTTTAATGGCAGGTGACAGCTAGCGTTAAGGTGCATTACCACCCCCTACTGTGGCAAAGTCAAAACCACAAAAAAAAAACCCAGAAACTGCATTACATCAATTACATCATCATTAATACTGATAAATCTTAAAACTTCTAACTGGTTTTATATTTGAAAAAAAAGGTTTAAAAAAAGATAATTTGCCTCTTCACTTGTCATGATGAAAAACACTTATTGTCGGCATTGTCTCAAGATGCACAGACACATGACTAATACTGTACCTGTTCAGTTCTTTTACCTATGTAAGCACTGACACTGAAACGTCTGTCTTGATAGGATATACAACTTCTTGTTTCATCCTGAATATGACCATAACCATGTCAGCTTGTCTCAAGTGACAAGCATTTTGCAGAGGTGGGCACTGTGTGTGTGACGTATTTTCACCTCCACTGTATTAGTCAGGGAAAAGGATGTCCATTCATGCTGCTGATATGGGGTTATGACAATAGTTTTTATACTAAACTAAGTTATTTATCTTCCTGCTACATCAATTCTTCATCATATGAAAATCTTCACTTACTTTCTCTAAATTAAGCTTAACATTTGTCAGTTTAAAATTTTGTCTGCTACCAAAATCACTTGAGAAGTCCAAATCAAACCATTAATTTTTTCATTTCTCTACCCTCAGATTTCCCTAATCTACTTCTGGCACTTAGTCCCAAACGCACTGGGTTACACTGAAGCTGTGAATCACAAAAAAACAGGTCACAGATTTTATTCTTTCAAAAGGACTCAAAAAAACTTTTCTCTCGCTTGAAAAATAGTACTTTTTGTGGATTAATCCACTGTGACGTTGAAGTGAATATTTACAGAAGCAGGACAATGTATGTGTGAATGACTCACCTATACCACCCAGTGCAACAGTGTGGCTCACTGTCGTGTTTTAGTCTTTTTTTTTTTTTTACAACAATAGAGGTGTATGACACGGAGGAGTAAGCTATATCAGTCCTTGGCTCTATAGGCATTGCATTGTTTGTTCTGGCCTTTTAACAGGGTTTGGTGAGAGTAAAAGTAATATAGAATATATTCATGCGATTTGTCACAGATCTAATTATTTAATGTGTATATTATAAAGTGTCAAGAATGCTAAGTAATTTTAATGTCCAAACCACCTTAAAAAAATCTGTTTGGAAGAGTTGGAAGTCACAGTCAGGTTGAACACCTCGAGATTTTTAGATCTGTTGTAGATGTTTATAAAAAGCTGAAATATTGTAGTTATAAAATTGTGCTTTCAAGGTTTTGTTTTATGGGTCTTGATAGTTACTTTTTATGTTATCTTTTTAAAGATTAATCTAAAGTAGCTCTGTATCTTAGAGAAGGAAACAAAAGCCAAAATTTTATACTGTGGACAAAATACTGTGTGGCATTAAATGGTCACTGCTGACTAGATTAAAGGAGGAGGAGAGGCAGGCACCAGGGTAAAATACTAACATTCAGTTGATAATGATGCTGTACAAGTTAAAGAGTGTGTGTGATTTTGTGTATGTTTGTGTGTGTGTATGGAGGGAGAAAGTGTGCATCACAAATCTGCATGATCTTCTTGCGACTTGGAGGTAATTTGAGTTTGGCCAGGGGCTCTAACCCCCCTTCGTCATCCTGGGAGGCAGCTTGTTTATTTACAGTTCATTTTTGAGACTTAATTGCAATTGCAGCTGCTATTGATCTCAGAACAAGCATGGGCCATCGATCTCCTGCTGTCCCCTAATGGGTCAGGGACGATTCATCTAGCCTCGAAACCACAAACCTCAATAGCAGGCAGCGTAGCAGCATGGATTAAATGATATTGAATTGTAACTAGATTAATGAAAGATACAGAGCCTGTGTGTTGCATTTTAATGAGCTGAGCTATGTGTTAAAAATGGTTTTCTCTGAGGTTGCCTGCCTATTTGTTAGAAGAATGTGTTTTAGGATTTTCAAGGAACTTCACAAAGATTGGTTTTAAATTCTAGTCTGATCATTTCATCGCCCTCACATTGTCTGTTTCTAGGGGGCAAACTGCTTCCATCTGGCGTGCACTGATGCAGATGGACGTCAGGACTGAACAGTGACGAGTGGAAGTGTCTGATCCCTCCTCCTCGCCCTGTTGCCCCAGACACCTTCTGTCACGCTGGCAATGTCAAGAGTCCCGAGTCCCCCTCCCCCTGCTGAAATGTCCAGCGGGCCTGTGGCCGAGAGCTGGTGTTACACACAGGTAAAACAACCACACGCTAACAACAGAACCTTCGATCAGGAGGCCTGGACTCAGAAACACTGTTATATTTCAATCCCAAAGTACTCTAAGCTTTTACCGAGAGTCTTTTCCTTTGCCAGATTAAAGTGGTGAAGTTCTCATACATGTGGACCATCAACAACTTCAGCTTCTGTCGTGAAGAGATGGGCGAGGTCATCAAAAGCTCCACCTTTTCTTCTGGGGCCAATGATAAGCTGAAATGGTGGGTGGGCAGGAGAGCCGTCCTGTTTCATTATATTCGAGTATTCAATATTTGTACTTAGGGCACTATGCAGGAAGTGGACTGTTGAGAAAGATCTAGAAAGTCCCACACTTCTGATCTGTCTGATCTGTCAGACATACAGACATGATTGTTATCGCTAGCATTCTGCTTTACCAAGGTTTTCTCGTGATCTACATTCACTTTTTTCCTTTATTAATTGAACATCTCAGACATTATATCTTACAAAGCTGCACTTAACAGAGTAACCTTGTGGATTCTCAGTGAGATCCCCTTATTACACAGGGAAAATTTGAATTGGTTCCCAGAGAGAAAAGCCCCTTGTATGTCAGTTCAATGCAAACAGGCTCGGTAATAAAACTGTGGTCACTTAATATAATTTCATACAAAAATCTGTGCAGTTCTTTTAAATATTGCCACACATGTGCACCAAAAACAAAAACCATGCTGATTTAATGGGCTTATCATGTTCAGTTGCAATTATTAACAATTATTTTATATATAATATTAATAAATAACAGCTGTTGTAAAAAATATTTACCCGTGTTTTACTTAATAGCATCTGATAAAGTAATTTTTATTAAATTAATTTGTACTGTAGCAACAAAGCATGAATGCAGTTTTACATGTACCTGTGTATTCTGTATTTGTGGCAACAGTTCAGTCAGCTAGTCATTTACACCAGTATTACTTGGCTGGCATGTTGTTACTCTCATCAATTTCAACGGAGATCTTTTTGTTGCACTGTCCACCACCATCAGGTGTTTGCGAGTGAATCCCAAGGGCCTGGACGAGGAGAGCAAAGATTACCTGTCTCTCTACCTGCTGCTGGTCAGCTGTCCAAAGGCAGAGGTTCGCGCCAAATTCAAGTTCTCCATTCTCAACGCCAAGGGAGAGGAGACCAAAGCCATGGGTGAGTCAGCTAGTTGGTGCTAACTTCTAACTGCAACAGAAGCCACAAAGTGAATTACGGTGTCTATGTTACAATTTAAATTCACACCTCTTTTTGGATCCACCTGCTGTGTGCAGAAAGCCAGAGGGCATACCGCTTTGTCCAAGGAAAGGACTGGGGCTTCAAAAAGTTCATCCGAAGGGACTTCCTCTTAGATGAGGCCAATGGCCTTCTACCTGACGACAAGCTCACACTCTTTTGTGAGGTATACTGACTTGGTTTCTTGGTTTTAAGTTTTTCTCATTACAATGCAACACATATATTTTTTTAATTTTTAGGATTATTGCATTTCATTTAATCACTTCCCCTCAGGTGAGTGTGGTGCAGGACTCGGTCAACATATCTGGGCAGAACACCATGAACATGGTGAAGGTTCCTGACTGCCGGCTAGCGGATGAGCTGGGTGGCCTGTGGGAGAACTCCCGCTTCACAGACTGTTCCTTGTGTGTGGCCGGCCAGGAATTTCAGGCCCACAAAGCCATCTTGGCAGGTACAGACCTGAGCCAGACACACCTTGTTTGTACTGTCTTTGTACTGTCTCTGCCCTTCCAGTTTAAAATGCTTGACAGTATATTTTCTGCACACATTTGCATATGTATTTATACATTTGTTGTTGTTTGATCCCATGATTACTCATATGCTAACATTCAGCTATCCTAATATCTTTCCATACCCTCGTTTTCAGCACGTTCCCCTGTATTCAGCGCCATGTTTGAGCATGAGATGGAAGAGAGCAAAAAGGTGAGCTCAAGGTCCCAAAGCTTTTTTATTCTCGGAAATAAATTCGTTTTGTTCCTCAGCGGCTGCACGGTTCAGTTTTTTCCCGCTGTGTGGAGGGGTTAAAGTGAGTGAAGGATTGTGTGCTGTCAAAACGCTGCAGCACAGAGCTTTTTGGTGAAACTGAATGATAGCGCACCTGAAATGAAATTGTCCTGCTCTACTTGAGGGTCAGGATTCATCCTTCACTGACAAAGCTGCAGAAGCAGAGAATTGCTTTTTTTTTTCATTTGTGCACATGTGACTGTAAAAAAAGAAATTGCAGGAGAAGCTGCACAAATGCTCTTTTAAACGAAGGTCATTTTAGAGTTCATGTTGCAAACTTTTAAAATGTATAGCTTGCTTACTAACATGTAAAATACAAAGCATATTTTATCTAGAAAAAGGAACAGATAATATATAGAGCAAGATTTATGTGTATTAGGGTTCACAATAAGCAACTTAAAAAAAAGGAAATTTTTTTTAAAAAGAGCCACAAATCAAAAAATTAAATATAAAATAAAATTTAACAGTTAAAACCTATGAAAAATATATCTTGGTGAAAAATGGTTAGACTTGATCTCTTCAAATTGTGACCACAAATCTTGCACACGTTTTGACCTTCATTGTTTTAAACAAAAAGTGTTCATCAAGTACTTTTAACTTGTAAAGCTGTCACATTGTTTACAGTAAAGGTCGATCATGTTGTTTTGCACAGTGAGTCTCTCTGCCAATCTCACACCTACTGTGCTGTTTAATCATGCAGTATGGCCTCATTCTCAGTCCTTATAATAGTCTGAAATACCCCAAAGGAAGTGCAGCTCATATTTAATAAACAACATGAATTGACTTCAACTGTGCAGAGATACTTAATATGGCATATCATCAGTTTCAGTTAATCTTAAATTGTTTATTCTTTTATTCTTGTTTAAATGGCATAATGCAAAAACATCATTAGATGACTGGTAGGTATCTAAAAAGGAAGATTATTGTGTAGCTGAAGCTCATATCGAGGTGAAATTCTTAAATCTAACCTCATCATTCCTCATCTGTTTCTGTTAGAACCGTGTGGAGATCAACGACGTGGAGCCGGAGGTCTTCAAAGAGATGATGTGCTTTATTTACACAGACAAGGCTCCCAACCTGGACAAGATGGCTGATGATTTGCTGGCAGCAGCTGACAAGGTACTGCAGCTATACATATAACAAACAGTACAACTACTGCAATATTTTATTTGAACACACTGAAACAGTGTTACTTGATAAATTGGCAGAGCTATTTTAATTCTTCTGATTTTCATGTATTTAATCAAATTGCAGACAGCTCTGCATTACTTTAGAGGTTAATCTGTAAGTCTTGGCTGTATTGCATATTATTTCATAAGCAGCTTGGGCTCTAAGCTTTAAGAGAGTTCAACAAGCAAATGCAGAAAGATGCATGAGGACGTGAGATGATACAAGCGTACATGATCCTTTTAACTTGAGTCCAGGGTTAGGGTTTCATGAAACAGTTGGATGATTTCACACTCATTTTCCTCCTCTGTGATTCCAAATGGGAAACTGACTTCAAGACACAGATTCTTTCATAGGTCAAGTTTTTAGTGTTTATTTTAAGTGTTTATTTTACACTTTTGAATTCATAATGAAATGAAAAAAAACCAAAAAACTGATACATTATTGGATAGTCTCTGTTAGAGATGAGACATCACGGATATTAAGACCAGAGTGATGTTTCACTGTCATTTTGAACACTGAAATTATATTTGCAAATAGTAACTGAACCGTCACAACAAATATCACTCAAATACTAATAAAGACAGAGAGTACACTGCCCTTGTCCCCCTCCCTCTTTTAGTATGCTTTGGAGAGACTGAAGGTCATGTGCGAGGACGCGCTGTGCACCAGTCTGTCTGTGGAAAATGCTGCTGAGATCCTCATCCTGGCTGACCTGCACAGTGCCGACCAGCTCAAAACGCAGGCCGTCGACTTCATCAACTAGTGAGTTCACACTCAGACGGGAGCTCATCATCACTTATAATTAGGTCTCCAGCACCTTTTTACAGACTCACACATTCTCAGGAGTCCACTTTGAACATTTTGTCTCTGTTGTTGTCTCTTTCTGGAACATCTTTATCTTGGCATTGTTACCTACAGTGCCAGAACTCTGTCCCCCCCTCACACTCATCTCTTGGTGTCACTGTTAATAATTAAATTTCACATGTCCCCTCATGGTCTGTATGAAACCTGGTAAGGCTTTCTGAGGGGTCAGGGCAACCTGACTCCTCACTAGTTCCACTGTAACTAGCTCTGTTGACTTAGACAATAACTGACATTGTGCCTGTTCCTGTGTTCAACTCGCTAATATGTTTTTCTTTTGTTTGTTTCTCACTTAATTATGTACCATTTTTAATGTTTATAGAGCTGAAACAGATACTTGTTTGACTTATTAGGTGGTAATCAGAAAAATAAAACAGATTTTTTGTCTGTGTTGACGCATCAAGAGTAATTACCAGAAAAAAATTATCTGTACTTTTAGATGAAATATTAATCAAGAGCGCTAAATGGATAACATCTAGAATAGTAGCATGCAGTTGTATATGCTATTTTATTCAAATCATCATTTCTTAACTAATAAATGTTATTTGTGTGTGTCTCTCTCATGTCTCGTCCTCCAGCCATGCTGCAGAGGTGATGGAGACAGCAGGTTGGAAGTCCATGGTGGCGTCTCATCCGCACCTGGTGGCTGAAGCTTATCGCTCCCTGGCTTCAGCCCAGTGCCCTTTCCTTGGACCCCCACGCAAGCGCCTCAAACAATCCTAACAGCCTCGCAGGGAGGCGTCTACTCTCATGCATACATACACACACACACGCGTACACACACACAGTTCCAGCCCCTCAGACACACAGGGACATTTCCCCTCGCTGTTACTTACTACACTACCTACAGCCTCCCTCGAATCTCCCCCTTCTTGCCCCATCCAAACCTGCTGTATTTAGTCTCTTCTAAAGATGGAGGGAAAATGAAGAAGGAGGAGGAGGAGGAGGAGGTGTAAGAAAAGGGGCAGGTGGGCTTGTGAAGTGGATGTTTTTCGTTTACAAAGAAACTATAACACCCCTCCCCTTTACTCCTCAGCTCTGGCCTTGTGCTCTTTTCAGTGTGTGAAGTTAAATCCTTCGACTTCCTTTAGTTTGGAATCCGTTCGTGAGGAAGAACTGGACACAACCAATAACAAGAGCCAACTGTCTGGACATTCAGAGGCTTCAAAGTCTTTAACTGTCCGTTTGATTACAAGGCTTCTTTTTGCTCTGTTCGTAGCATTTGGAGTAGAGCGAACAAAGAAGCCCCCAGACAAATGGACACATGGGCCTATGAGGGAATGGAGAAGAAGAGGAAGAAGTGGGCCTGTCAGTTACAAACTAAAAGCCCCCCACTCCCCAGGAAGACAACCAAGGGCTAGTCTAAAAAGCAGTTATGGGACAAAATCGTCAAAATAATTCTCCCAAGGAAAGTTGGGAAAACATTGCACTAAAGTCACAGGTCACCCCTTGTCAACCCTTACCAGCAGTTAAGTAGAAATACTGTAGGCAAGCACACATTGAAGCAAGCTTCATGGACTAAAGACCCAGCTGGACCACCGAGAACAAGTACCCTTTAAGAAGATATCTCAGCAAGTGACAAAAACAACACATGTACTCCCATATAGATTTCTTGCTTCATCTGCGTCCTTTTGGTTTTTTAAACAGCCTGGAAATAAACAGAACAGAGACGATACAGGAAATGGCAACTCACAACTGGATGTCTTTCAAGGGGAAAAGCATCTTGTATGTGGATCTGTCTTTGCAGCCCTTGAAAGATAATAAGATCCAAGGTTTCAACGGACAAACTAACCAGGAGACGACAAATGGAGCAGAGAAGATAAAAAAAATGTCAAGAATGGTTTCAAAGTAACATTAGGATTCAATCAGGCATGTTAATGTTCTTTTATGACAGATTTTCTTATTTGTTTTTTCCTCAGAAGTGTCATTTCTATTTTTTTCATAGGAATTTGTACAGACACTAGTGTTTTTGAAGCTGTGTAAACAAAAGCATTTTCAACCGTGAAATTGAAAAAAAAAATGGACAGATGTTTTCTTTGCAGACATGAAGACTGAGGGGAAATGAAATCGAAATGAACACGTTTTAATGTTCAGAATAGACAGAATGTGAAAAACTGCACATCAAGGCAAACCACATGAAATACATTTGAAGTTATCATTTGAACCTGGTGGAAAATGGTAATTGATAGAAGGAACCATCGTTGTTTCTTTCCTGTAGATATCGCTGGTTATGAGAAGTGACACTTAGTTGTTGCCATTTTTTGTTCCCAAAAGAATAAACCACAACTATTTTGTATTGAATGATTGTGTTGATTTAATTATTTTCAGATGTCACATAAACAGCAGGAGTTTAATAGTAAATTGAGATGCCACAGAAACAGATCACACTTAGAGTGAAGAAAAGATTTACAGGGTTTTAATCTATTTTTGTGGACATTTTGATGTTGCCCCTTATATTTAAAACCTAAAAACCTCAGCACCAGGTGTTGGATAGGTTTGTGAAACCTGCTCCTCTTCTGTTACCATGAATCTAATTTGCATAAATAAATCTAGGTCTCTCAGTTTGATAATCAGATTAATGTATGTCTGTATTTACCTCCTTAATCTCTCAATGTTTGCAGACTGAGTTTACTTTTTAAACCTTTAAATACTGAACATATTTTCTTTTGAACATAAACTTTCTCTACTTTTGGATGATAGAAGGAAGATGTGTCATCCATCTGTTAGTGCTGATGAGCTTCTGCTTCCTGTAAATTCTCCTCCATTAACAAGAGCTCTATCATTGGATTTCAGGCCTCATTTAAAATTTGAGATTCTTACTTTGGATTGAGTGAAATTGTCAGGGTTTTTCTTTAACTCTCACCCTGTACTGCAATGCATTTCTGAAGAAAAAAATGTATTTTATACACTACTACAGTTATTTTAAAGCTTTACTCACTGATTCCTTAAAAAAATGATTTTCACAAGAAAACATATCATCAGGTTATGAAATACTTAATATTGCTACCCAAAATAATGTAGAGCAATGAAAATTAGACCAACTACAAATCAAAATGTAATTTACACATTATCAGTAATAATAATCCCAGGGGCAGAAGACTCATTGTGTGTGGCAGTGAATGCAGTCTCCAGACTACAACTGAAAAGAGCTCAGAAACAAATATCTTGAGTCCTGAGATAACAAGCTCGGGGTCTCCTGAACCACCCTATGACCAAAGCTTCAACACAGCTTTCACAAGCAAGCTTGTCAAAACACTCACCAGGATAGAGTTAGGGTTGAGGACCAATCATCATCACCTTTTTAGACCTAAACCTGTACTTTTTGTCGCTTAAAGCAAACATGAGGTCCAAACTTCTGCATTAGCGATTTTATGTTTAGAATCAAGAGTAAAAATCTTCCGTCAGCTTTGTAGCTGGGGGGCCGAAAGCAACAAACAGAACAAGTTAAGTTGAGAAAACCTCTCAAATTTAGAAAATGTGGTTCTAAAGCTTGTTTGTGAAGTTGGCCTATTGAATCATCAGTGGCCTCAAATGGTTTACAGGGCTTTTATAGTCAACCTGTCTGTTTTTATATTGCAGTTTCTCTGCCAGAGAACTCCAAAGATTATCAAATGAATCACCTGTTTCACCTCCTGGTTCTTCCTTTAGTCATATTTGTTTTTATTCAGCAACATACAGTAAAGGGTGGCAGAAAATGCATGACACAAGACAGAAGTGTTAAAGAAAAATGAAAAATGAGTGTTGGAATGTTCTGATATATCTTAGTCTGATATCTTCAGTGTCACAACTGAAAAACTTAAAGGATGACACATTAGCCCCTACAAACCAAAAACTTGCCAACTTGTGGGAGGAATTATGTGTAGAACTTTAATTACATTACTTGATTATTTGATTGGATGATGAAAAAAATTTTGGCTACTACTCTGAGAATGGTCAGTCTTTTAAAAAAAGAAGTAAATGCTAAATATTACCTACCATAACCCCTTTCATTTGAAAAGATTTTCTGCATTTAATTGTCTCATGTGATCATAAAGCAAATATGTTTCAAAGTTGAACTGTTGGTCAGGCAAAACTAATATATTGAAGTTAGTGATCAACATTTTTCACAATTTACCTTATTTCATTACATGAGTTTAAATATAATTTTCACATCAATTGAAAACAAAATAATCATTAGTTGCATCATTGTTAACGTACATTCCATAAAAAATGTCTAATACAAGGCTTGTAGTCTACAGCAAGCAAGATATTGCACTGAAAACATTTACTTTAGAGTATTTGGTAAATTCTAAGACTTGAAAAAAACATCCTCTCTGGAAAATTGTGTTACTTTGAAAACCCTTTACAAACATCCATTCTTTATATCTCATAGCTGCTCAAACTGGATTTGTTGAAAGATTATTCTCCACTACAGTCCTTGGCTCAGCCTTTGGTCAACCTGTGGGTGGGTGGGCTTTTGGATCCTGGTAGCTGTAGTCTGGACAGACTTTTTGAACCAGTCTGTAGTCAGTGCTGTAGAAAGACACATAGATGCAGATGACCTGGAAGGGTTTGGAGCACATCCAGGTGACGTGGCTCTGCGTCTGCTCCTGAGCACAAGTCTTGGATGGGTCATAGTTGCACAGCATCACCTTTTTGTTGCGTTCAGTTTTCTCATAGTCCACCCTGCAGTTGAATGTCTTTGAGTCTTTGGGGTTGACCACACTTTGGCGCTCCAGATCAAACTCGACCTCTTTCATAGGCGGGACAAGACTGACAGACACGTTGCCCACACCTGTGGAGTTGTGGCGGAAGTAGACCCCAAGAGAGCCATTCCCATGATCTACGATCTTGCCCATTATCAGCAAATTCAGTTTGACAGTTTTGATGTTTGAGTAGAAGTCCCCCCAACTAAATGTCCTGGAGAATTTAGATGTTCCATGGCCTTTCATGACAGGACGAAGCTTTATCTTTAAGGACGGGTTTGAGAAGGACTGGGAATTTCCTCCAAGCATTTCCAGAAGTCCCTGTTTTGAAAGAGGAAGAAAAGGACTGACAGGTAGTTGGGTGTTAGGGGTTAAACTCCCAGTTTGGTGGGCCCAGTTTGTCTGTGAGGAGGGGTCTTGGTCGCTGTTGAGTTCAGATGACGCTCTTTTGTCAAAGGTAAAGGTGCTATGTTGTTGTCCAAGAACCAACTACACAGAAAAAAGAAGAGAAATTTGGACATAAGAACAACTGGCAGTGAGATGACGAGTCAAAACAGAGAAAAAAATAAGGTTAGGTTTGTTAAGCAATTCATATACTAAACCACACACGCAAAATCCCTGAAATATAATAAGTAAACATAAATTTT
>JAPZDV010000014.1:10520735-10645281 GCA_029814665.1 Acanthurus lineatus | reverse complement strand
AGAGTCTCTTCACTGCTCAAGCTGTGGTGACCACTGGCAGTAAAAATAAATTAAAAAATAAATTCACCAGAATACAATGGCTAGACAGTTCAGTGAGTCATGTCTGTGTTGAGTAAATTGTTTTCTTCTATGTCATGAATAAAGAAAATTGGAAAAATGAGTTAATAATAAGATGAAAAGTAATAAAGTGTCATTTGTTTAGACAAAAAGGGTTTCCTAAAGCTAGAACTCAAAGATACAGAGTGCTGCCTCTGGTGGCCAGGAGTAAATTTTTTTAATATGCAGCTATTAAAGGCTTTGATATCTGGTTCAGTGTATGGTCCTGAGTCATTGTTCCGCACTGCAAGATACCATGGGAACCAGTTAGCTTTGGTCTGGAACAGGCCAAAATTTACACTTTTGACAAGACCTTAAAAATTACTTATTGGATAAGTCAACTGGAAAACTGCTGTTAGATCTAAATGTACCAATGACACTTAGAGCATGTCAGGAAAACATTGGACAAAAGTCACTTTTTTCATTACCCTGATTTCTTTTCTACAGTTCTGATGCCTTTTTTTCCTGAGAAGACGTTTCGGGATGAATCTGAGGGCGGCATGGCTGACCCTCCACAGGTGCTACAGAGGGGCCCCACCAGCATTAACTGCAAAGCTCTGCTATTAGTTTAATGGTACTGAGCCAACAGCAATCTGAGCCTTCCTGAATTAAATTGAGAGAAAAGCCTTTTAAACAGTGGAGAGCCCTTGGGATACACGGGGGTGTTCAGAGACATTTGTTCCCTGTGTCTTAGTGTGATGAATCAGTTGTGTAGTAACGGTTCACAGAAGTTATGCATTTGTCTCCCTCTGTGTATGCTCAACTAAGCTTATCGAAGAGCTTATCACTGGGGTGCTTTTGTGTTCAACTTATGTTTTCCTAGAAATACTTAGAGGCAGGCCTCCCACTTTCGATTCACAGAATCCCTTATGCAGTTTGCATACATCACAAACAGACACGCCGCAACACATCCTGCCTCAGGTTAGCACTAAAACTGATGTTGACCGATTGGGCCTCTGTCTGTCATCACAGACTGTGAACATACCTGAACAATGTAGGGGAAAGAGCCTAGAAACACGTTTGTGTGATTCTTCACAATGTTAGGTCATATTTAGGACCTTCTAACTTAAGATCTTTAAATATATTCATATTTCATCGGACATTGTGTTGAACTGAAGGCTGACAGGGTCCTCTGCCAGTTCAGAAAAAAATAAGGCCCACTTAAAACCAATTAGGTAACAACAAGCTGAGTAAAGTTAGTTTTTTTTATATAGACCAGATCCATAAATCACATGTTGTCTCAACTGGCTTCTCAACAACAAAACATGTCTTACTTTTGCATAAACAGTAAGACACAAGAGTCATTTTTTAACCTTCTATTAAATTGAGTTAGGTCTCTGCCACAATGCTGTCTTTATTCATAGGATGTCATCCTTAATACTCTTGCTTAATATAGTATCAATGTTCTTATCACATAAAAACACAGGGATGAAGTACAAAAATACCCACAGGCTCTTTTTCTTACCTGGATGTCTGGGTAGATGTGGGAAAGGTCTGTGCCAAACAAGAGAGCTGTATTATCTTCTGGAGTACAATAATCTGCTCTTGTGTCCTCTTCCACATCCACAGTGCAACATTACATCACTCCTTTATTTTGAGGCCATATCAATGTGACATCATGAACATCACTCTATACCTGCATTCACCACAAAGACGGGTTGCTGGAATGAAACTCAAGCCTGTATATTATACAAGATGTACAACATCAGTGCTTGTCCTTGGCTATTCTGAAAGCTAATCAGATATCATGATGCAGAATATGGGGACAGAGTTCCAGTTCCTGTATGCTCTGTGCAGAAAATACAGCACAGATACCAGTTCCAGTAAGATGAAGTGGACATAGCACAAACAACACACATCTTGAAGAGATCATACAGATGGTTAATATATACTTTCACCAAGAAAGAACTTCCAACAGGGCTCAAAAGACCCACAGCTACAAGGTGTGGATATGAATTTCTCTGCTTTTTGGCAGCTTTTAAAGGGTGTACAAATACTGCTATAATCAATATTTTTTAAAAATGCTCTTCTTTCATTAAAAGTACCAAAAAAAGCTCTGAAAGGGGGCTGGATATGTACCTAATCAATCTTTTTCATTGAGAAACTACAGATCTATCGATTAAATTTTTTTTGTGTCCTGCCCACCACAGCTGCTTGCACTGGGTTGATCAGTAAAAGAACTATTACATACCTTACTAATGAATCTGCTGGGGTTGATATCAGTGCTTTATTTTTGAATATGTGATGAACCAATTCTAGCTTGGCCCTGTTGCATTTTAATTCCAGATTTTAGAGAAGTGTGCAGCTCCCCTTTCAGTACAGGAATGTCAAAACAACTCATCAGTGACAAAATTTACACATATACCAATTTGTATGTTCAAAATCTGACATTTAGGCACATTAAATATAAAACATTTTTAATGAAGGGGATCTTGAAAGCAACATGTATTTGTCTGTAGAAAAGACAATTACCTTTCTAATGTCCATGATAAATAGAGTGAGCCTGCTATTAGCAACTGATTAACTTGGCTCAGCAAAAAGACTGAAAAGAGGGGGTAAACAACTCTTGAGGAGCAAAAAAGGACAAGATATAATTGCCAGCATGTTTATAGCTCACTGATTTTCATGTTTAATCTTTGTAAACAATGTAAGTGTATAAACAGCACCTTGGAGTTTTGCAATGGGTCTAACTTGGAAAACCCCTCAGCTTAACTTGGAAAGGTTTGATTTCCTACTTGCAGGCAGCAATTTACATCCATTAACTTCAGTGTGTATCACTAATAATGTGAGACAAATTAGCTTTTGATGAACAGTAGCCACTGTGGCTACATTTGGCAATTACACCATAACAGAACATTAGATTTCCCTTAATTCTAAAAGATTTACTTCAGTGAGATGCTTTCAGATGTTGTGAATTTCCTTCCTCTTGTCCTTCTTTGTAATAGAAAACCTGAAATATAATGACTTGTTTACTGGCCAATCTTGCCCATTTGTTGAAAAGTTTCTCTGTATACAGCCTCGTTAAAAGTTACGTCATCTAACTTAAAGTTTAATGCATTTTTTGTTAAAGTAACCTTTACCATCAAATAAGTTTTACTGCTTTACTTTTTTTTATATAATATTGACTATTGTAACCTAAAGGACATTTAATTGTAAAGCATTACATGTTAAGTGGTTATAAGGTTTCAAAGTCAGTTGTCTTTGACAGGTGTTTGAAATATCAGTATCAGTCAGCAGTGTCTTTGTAGCTCAAAGTGCGGATCAAGCATTGGAGATATCTCGATCGTCTTGGTTCAATCAACTCTGCTGTAGGTGGTTTTTGTCATGACATGTTAGTTAAGGTGACTCACTTATCAGGATGGGCTGACAAAAGAACTAAAGGGAGGAAGAATTTTTAAAAAATTGTATTAATGTGCAATGAAGCAAGCCAACATGTGAAAAATGTGTTCTGCCTGGCTGTTGTTGTTGTTGTGACGGATGGTTGGATTTTTCTATCAAAACAGATTCTTGTTCTTATTCTTGTTAACATGAAATGAGAAAATATGCACATCCCTGTAAGTGAATGATTGATTAGCTTTCTGGTTCAGCTCAGCTGATGTGCGTGTGCCAGGCACCTGGCAGACAGATGCGATACATAAATAGAAACAGGAAACATGGGAGGTTTTATGTCTGATGCAATTAAACTGGCACTTTTTTTTAATGGCATTTCCCCTGAATCAACCTGTAACAAACAAATAAATCCTTTCCTGTTCACCGCAAAGCCACTGGCTGGAATGCCTCACCAATTATGAGTTTCTGTGAGACTTACTGGATGAATTGTGTCAATGTTTCTAATTTCGTGTTGCCTTATAAACACATTAAGCCTTCATCATCACTGGAAATGGAACCACTAAAAGCTGTGACTCTCCAAGGCACACTGCCATCATACAGCTCTAATCATCTGCTTCAGAAAGGCCACACACACTTTATAACCCTTCAGTCAACAAAGATGTTATTGCAAAGAAATGACTTTACTGTCGACTCGATATGACCTGTCAAAATAGTTAATTGGATTTGATAAAACTTGACTTTTTTTGTTCTTTAAAAATTTATTTTAGAGTAGTTGGAGGACAGTGTAAAAGCTTGTTCTGTTATTTACATCACATGGCTGTTTAATAAAAGAAAAATGGTGAGTGTAACTCAGAAGAGACAGAAACAACACAAGAGGAACAGGAGTTCAAAGAAAAGAGAAGAGGCTGTGCCATCTTTACAGAGGAGAGTAGAAAGGACAACAGAAGGAATTGTATAACAGACTGATGTAGATGGAGGTGAAAAATGGCTCTATTATAGCTCTAATAGAATTTCCCCCGGCCCCAGAGAGAAGCAGAATGGACTCTCCCTCCCTCCCACTCTACCTCTCCATCCCCTCCATCCTGCCATTTGCCCTGGCCAGAGATATAATTTCATCACTCCTCACTTAATTGTGTGCGTTGCTGGCAGAGACTCACTCTCTGCTCCAGCAGACAGACAGGTGGGAGAGGAGGAAGAAGAGCAGAATAATAGAACAGAGTGGCAAACCACATCACTTCATTTTTATAGATGGACAGCTTGTAAAACGATGTGTTATGTGGCTCCCTCTGAGTGGCAAAATGTAAACACAGCAGAAAACAGAGAGGGAACTCTGTGTATCCCACAAAGTGTACTCTGCAGGGTGGATTTACAGTATTTACAGTTGAGCACATGTTTATTACATGGAGATACACGGTTTTCAAAAGATGGAAGGATGTAGAATATTTTTAAGGTAAAAATAAAGTAAAATTGTAACCGTAGACCACCAGACTACAGCTTTTTTCCTCAGGCTGTCAGACTTCCTTACTGATCTAAAAAAAAAACAGTGGTCGAAATCAAAATAGCAGATGCCAGTGTATGCTGTTCTTTGGTTCCTATAATTACCTGAATAAGCTTTTTGTGAAACCTACTGCTTCAAAATTAAGCCAACATACAAATTACATTTTTTTTCTCAGGCTTGACATTAGACAGAATTTTACTGTGACGACTAAACTAATTTTGACATGGAACTTTGTCGTGTTTAAACAGGAATTAAAAAGGCAGATTAATGGTTTGTCAGATGACCTGTACTGCCTCAACGGTCCTAAAGACCCTGGTTTTGGTTTACTCTTATTGTAATTGTCTAAATATTGGTAAATTCTGCTCTCATTTGCAGTA
Source organism: Acanthurus lineatus (assembly GCA_029814665.1). Lineage (NCBI taxonomy): Eukaryota > Metazoa > Chordata > Actinopteri > Acanthuriformes > Acanthuridae > Acanthurus > Acanthurus lineatus. Next base: position 10,639,980 of record JAPZDV010000014.1, on the reverse strand, counting down.
TTGGGAAGAAGTCATTTCAAACTTAATTGAAACAAGCGTAATTGTGTTGTTTTCAAATTTAAACTGACCCACAATTTTATGTTTTGTGTCTCATAAAGAAACAAGAAACCTGCTCTGCCTCTGTAACCTTGTCGAACGCTGACCTCTGACTCAGAGAAGATCAGTCACTTTTCCTCTGTCTCACCTTTTCGCCACTTTCAAAGGTTGCACCTTGTGTTTGATCTCCTGTTAAAGTCCTCTGTGACCAAAGAGAACACGTGTGCTATCAGCTGGAATGATCAATGATCAGCAGACTTGCTACAGTCACTCATAGATCATCATGAGCGTCAGCGGTGATCCTAAGAGGGACACTCTTCTGTTGGTCATAAAGATGAAGATGCTTCTGACCTTTGACCTCATCCCACTGAATGCCTTTTTCTAAAAACTGTGCTAACTTGCATGGAATGAGACACAAAAGGCATTAAGGTTAGAAGGTATTTAAAGTATTTAAGACTATGCAACCTTAAGAAATTAATTCAATTTCTATTATTACTACAAAAACACAGATTGCAAGATGGTGCACAGTCTATGAGTGGAGCCACTCAGAGCAGACAGCTTTTCTTGACTCTGTTTAACATTTGGTCAAAACTGAACTAATCAACCAAACTCAACATGCCCTATCCTCTTTCACCACCACATGTCACCCCTGCACACATGGTTCCCTTCACACATCGAACATTCCTTGCTAACGACTCACTGGAGGTTACCGACAGTTAACAGGGGAATGTGTTTTCCATTTGAAACATGGTTCACTTAGAAACTGATCTTGGGTACTGGGACTGGGTCAGAACCGATTAGTGCCATTTCTGATCTGAATAAGCAAAAGCAGATCTGTCTGCTGGGACTGAGGTCAAAGATTGACGATAACTTACATCAAATGTAATTGGACTGGGAGCATAGTGAAGCAGGTCCTAGTTGAAAGTTTGTCTTTTTCATTAAACTTATTTTGGAAATTTTGGTTATATTTTAGTTTCATCATTAAACACATTATCTATGCACTTATAGTAAATAGCAAATACATATATTGTATTTTCACTGTCTTATTATTGTGTTATATGTCTTATTTAAATGTATACTGTATCACTTTCCTACCTCTGTGGCCTGTACATCAATCAGCTGTAACATGGACTGTAAATTTACCCAATCTTGATCAATAAGGTGTCATATTAATATATCTTTGAATGTCCATTAAAATTTACCCAGTGCACAAATAATTTATAGTTGAAATAAAACATTTGCAATGAATTCATTACAATATATTATCACATGTATCCTACTACTGAGTTAAGACCACAGTGACATATTTATATAAAACCAGTGGGAGTCTTTGTGCTAGCATGTGTCATTTCATGCACCATTAGCTTGCTGAATCACTCACCACAGTAAGTGAAATTGTGTTGACAGGCTGTTGGTATCTATTATTATAGTATTGTGTTGCCATTGCTAGACTGACCACACGCAATGCCATAACTCCTGCAGTCAGTTTGATGAAGCTAAATAGGAAAGAGTCTAAACCCCTTAACTCTCTTTCAGTCTCACTTCCTCTTCAATCCCTCCTTGTCTCGTTTGGCTTGGATTACATGTCAGAAGGACTTTAGTGGCTCTTAAGGAAAATGCACAGGCCTTCCTCATCCTAAAATAACACACGGCTGTTTCAGGATGAAACCTTATTGTGATTGTGTGCAGGCATATGTATGAAGCCCCAGAGTGCAATATATTGGCTACATAAAACAGTAAGTCGTAATGTACTTTTATAATTCTTTTTTATAAAAACACATATTCATTAGAATTAATTTTTATTGCATAAATGGTGCTTACCTTTAAAATCAGTTGTAATTTTATTTCATATTTATTCATATGAGTGTCTCAATGTTTAATTGCTATTGAACACTTTGGGCTTCCATGCTACTGTGTTGTGTATGTATACATGTGTGTCTGTGTGTGAGTGAGTGAGTGAGTGTGTGTGTGTGTCAAGACTATGATTACATTCCTGTGGATTTACTCTGTGTTCATGTGAACAGAGTTGGATAAATACAGACGATCAGGGGACTTGAACTTTATTATTCATTTAACTGTTTGTCTAAAGTAGGAATTTAGCAAATTCACATTAAGTATAGTACAGAATACGTATTAGTATACAAGAAACATTCAGTATTTTTCAGATCTACACATTTCAGTCCTGGTGCACGGTAACAGTGTCACTTTTACCAGGGTTATTTTTTCCACAAAACCTCACCATCCAAGTAGTTCCCCTCCTCCACCCTTAAGCCTCCATCTGATTATTTGTTACTCTCAAGTGCAATATCATGACAGGTTCACCCTTAATGCGCTTTATTGGACAATGTCCATGTCTGGTCACTCTTTTCTGAAGATCATGTTGACTATGCTATAGTACAATAAGCAAGGGGCTTTCAGGGCAGGTCATTTTGTGGCAAAGGCTGATAAGGAGCACATTTACAGGAAACAGAAAGATTTTTTAGATGGCACAAACCAAACGGATGATTTAGCTCTACAATGTTTTTCAAATCCTGCTGCTCCCTAAGTTACCAATAATAAACTTAGAAATTTAATAGAGCACAGTTATATTTAGACAACAAGTTTGTGTAACCTTTCATGTCTGTCTTTCTGCAGTCACAATCACAGATAAGGACCATCCTAAAGAACATTGCTTACATATCAGTGATTAAAAATCTTGCTGTTGCAATTTTTTATACATTCAAGACATTCAGTAATTTGGATCTCTCTTTTAACTTAATTACTCATCATGCAACATGTTACTTGAGTTGTATCAAGGAAAAATAATTATGAAGTGTACACCTGTCTCTATATCTATGCAATAGAGTATATAGGCTACTATGTAAAAAAGAATGTACTAAATATAAGTGACCTTTACCCATCAACTTGGCAGATTTATTTCAAATTTCCTTCAAATTTGCTGATGATACTGGGGTTTTCACTCAAAACAATATTTTGACATTTTGGGAAATGTGCTAATTTGCTTTCTTGTTGAGGGTTAGATAAGCACATCAGTGCCTCTCTCACATCCATCTGATGTACAGCTACAGCCAGTCAGTTAGCAAATCTTAAATGTTAACACTGCAAAAATGGGGGGGAAAGCTAGCCTGGCTCTGTCCAAAGGATACAAAACAAAAACAAAACCTGGCTGGCACAGTCTGTTACTTAACCCGTGTAACAACGATACTATCTGTTCTTACATCTTAACCTTAACAAATAAGATATAACATGTTAATTAGCTTTGTGGCTGCTGGTTTAAAAATTAAGCTACCTTTGAACACAACTAGGCTACCTGTTTCCTCCTGTTTCTAGTATTTAGGCTAAGGATTGCTAAGCTTACTGGTTGCTGGCTATAGCTCTACATTAATCCATTAATATAAGACTAGTATTAATTCTGACACTTTAATTAAGACACTTGTTCACACACTTGTTAATTACACCAAGTACCTTACAAAGGTACCTCTCCTGTCTATCCCCTTCTTACCCTTTTAAACTAGGACACTAATATTTAAATCATGTCCCGCTCACATAGATATTACACATTAGCGCCCTATTGGTTTTAATGTAAATAAAAACTTCAAAAAGACAAAGTATTTACAAGTAAAAAAAAGGGCAAACAACTAAAGGATTTACATACAAAAACAGCTTAAAACAAAAATGGACAACATCAGTGGACACCTGATACAGTTCACAGGCACTTGTGATGCAAAAAGACAATTACACATTTAAGTGCTACAGTCCTGGACAATAAGATAAACATAATACCATTTGCAGTTTTTATTTGGGAAAATACAACAACCCTTAGAGAGCAGAGTGAGAATACCTTCATTTAAAGTAACACTACAGCATGAAGTCAGTATGCTAACAGTTAGTAACAATGTATGACCTGTACTGGACAGTAACAGATGAAGGTGGTGATGTTGGTAAATTAAATTCATATTAAACTATTTGCTCCTTCAATTATTTTCCCTAAAACAGACAGTGAACAAGAAAAAAAACTGGTGTAGTGGTTTCTCAGTTGGCAGCTTATTAAACATCAGTGTGATAACAATGTAAATTATGCTCTAACAAATTCAAACCAAATAGGTGCAGCAAGCACTGAGTACATATAGCCTTGAGGAGAGGAAAGCATCCTTATACTTAACAAGCTGATTAATGCAAATGCAGATTCCTGGGTTTCACTATTACGTTAAGGTAATCTAAAACTTTTCCGCTTTCCCTTGGTCTGAATTCATCCCCACATCCTTTGACTTATATCTCCCTTGACTTGCCTTTTATCCAGAGGTCATTGTTGTAAACAATGAGGAAACAAGACACCCTTTTTTCTTTTTTCTCTGGCCAGTTTGCCTCTCTTATTCACCTCTTTAAAGGACTGAAGGATTGTCAGTCGCAAGAATCACTGCTTTGGACAAACACAGTGCTTCATCTTGAACAGCTACAGATTGTTACACAGGGTGCAATAATAACTGTAATATTGATGTAGAAACAAAGCCATTCAAGATACCCTGAGAAATGAAGCAAAAAACATAGAAAACCCTTGAGTTTTGTTTTACCTTCTGATTATTTTATATGTGCATATCTTGAAATTTGTTCACTCAATGACAATGAGTTGCTGATAACTGTTATTTCAACATCTATATCACACATTGCAAATTAAATTAATTTGAATTTTCCTTTATATTAGCTTTCAATAATGACAATGCACAGTATATGGTTCCCTCATAGGAGATATCCCCAAGGTATATGGCAGGATCATAGTTTTCTGGGAATAAGAATGCAAATGTGTACATGATCTGTGTGTCTTTGTTTGTACATTACAGTACATGCATGCATTGTTACATAATGTAGGTCTATGTGTCAATGTATGTACAGTATATGTATGTCTCTATTTGGTGTCTGACTATGTACATACAGTATACATAGTGGTGTATATATAGTATCCATGTCTCTCCCTTCTCTGGGTCAGTATGAAGGAGTTTATTGGGAGCTCCTGTGTTATGCAGATAGGCCTGAGCAGGGAGAATAGTGTCTCATGTTGCCTCATGTTCCCCACAGAGTCCAGCCAGCAGTTCTTCCAGAACTTGTTGGAAAAATTAAGAGTCTACTGAAATCACTCAAGATGAAGCAGATGTTGAGATTAATTCCAGACGTGCTGCAGCTCAACATCTTCAATCTACAGTAATACAGGTTTTCAAATAAGAGTAAATAGCCAAATTTAGCTTTCACTTTCGCTGCAGGAGAACAGTCTCTTTTGAAACACATCCAAGCATCCTTCTTCAGGTTGTCATAATTGTCAAAGATCCAGAAACTCTTTGGTATGCAGGCCTCACTGGATGGCAGTAAAACAAAAGCCATTGACAGCTGACATTCAAAAAATCTAACATGGCATGTAAATAATGTCGCTTGTCAGGTACAGTCTTGTGATGTTTGCTACTCTTTGGTAGCACAGATGTGTAAAGTAACACTCAGAGATACAACACTAGCTTATGAATGTCATAGGTAAGAGACACGCTGACTATGTGTGTTTATGAATGAAGAGTTAAGATGCAGAGGAGCAAACATGTAGATGTAATTGTAACTGTAGGGATAAAAGAGCCGTGTAGCCACACTAAATTTAAATTGCTTCACTGTGGTTAATGAAGACTGAAAGCTGCATGTCAGACAGTGTGGAAAGGTGGGTGGATATCTAGACTCAAAATGGAATTATCATAGACAATTTCCCTCTGCACAGATTTTACATAGTGTAGATTTTGAAACATGAGAATGAATAATTAAATAACCATTTTGATGATTAAGTGAAGGGTTTGGCTTCCTTTGACTGATCTGATTAAGTACATTAATAGTTAGGCATCTTACTGTGTTTGTCCCCTGGATAGTTCTTCATATTAATGATTTTTGATCATCACCATGACTGCTGGCTTAGAGCTTTTATAGCATAAATCATATGGAATGAGTGAGGCCATTGAAGAATATTAAGGTTCAGGTGTTTTGCATACTGTCAAGCTTGAATCACACTACTGAAGTGGCAGTTGGTTTTCCAGTGCTTGGGCTTAGCACCAGACTCTGGGCGATATCATCGCGGTTGATCTTGCGCAGAGCTGTGCACAGTGTGTCGATGCTGGCGCAGTCCTTGCTAGCCCAGTCAGATAGGAGCGCGCGGACAGGATGCTCTTCCTGTCTGAAGGTTGCGATCCGCTCCTCCTCGTATCCCAGCAGGCCCGCCAGGTTGCACCAGTCGCTGTCGTCCATGTGGTTGCGGTTGTCTCCTTCGTTGCCCTTGAACAGCAGCTTCTCCACTTTCTCTCTGGTGTGGAGAGGAAGGAGCAAACACGGCTCTTCATCTACAGTGACAACTGTGGAGGGAAAAGATGATGACGTGATTTCATTATTTGTAACTTTAGGTAAATTAAGTATAGTTCAACACATAAGCACGCTCTTCAAACCTAGAGGGAACAGTTCCACAGTCTGTTTTTTCAAAATCTGCATTCTGCGTTTACCATGACTTGGCCAAGCATGTGGTTTTAAAAGTCCTAGTCTCTCAAACTGGTTTGTCAGGACAGGACTGGAAACTGCCAGGAGCACATGCTGCCTAAAAAAACACTATAGCACTGACAGTGTCGTAATCCTTGTTTGCTGATTTGCAACAGTAGGTTTGAAAGGTCATATTTAAGATGGAGCTGATGAATGCACTATATAGTTCCTTCCAGAGGGGGAATCCTTTCTTTTTCTGACATTGTGGGACAGTTCAAGGTACAGTCACAAAATTCCATCTGACTTATTTGTGGATTGGATGAAACTCAGCATTAGAAGAATTCGGCATTAGACAAACACTGACTTTTGTGCTAAAAAGTTCTGACTGCAAATTTAAATGTGATAGTTTAATAAATATGCACTATTACACTGTTGGCCTCAAAGCAATGTCATGTTAAAAAATTCTTTTTTGTGCAACAATTTCTAGCTGTAACATCTAAGTCACAAATTCAGTCTCAGGCTTCTGTAACAGTAGTGTCAGTTTTGATGTAAATGCCAACTAAAAACAAAACTTGTGACAACAATTAATATCCTGAAAGCTAAAGTCTTGAATTAGACATGGCATCAAAGATTGCACACAACCCTTCCAGCCAGCATTCCTACACCCTTGACATAAAAACATGCTCCTCATAGCCACAATTACCAGTAGTTAAGTTGAAATTATACTTTTCTATACTTTTGATCTGGTTGTAATAAAAATCAGAGAGCATTTTGCTCTTTGATCCCACCCACCAACCCAAGTTACAGAGTAAAGAAACAGGGAATCGAGCTGCAGAGTGACTGTGACGTATACAACAATCACCCTGTTCAATGTCAGTGAACCATCATTTTGAAGTTGCTATTCTTCCAGTCTGCTCTGAGGGAGTGGCCTGTTTATGTACAGGTATTAGTGCATTACCTGTCTGCGCCTGGGACTGGGCCTGCTGCTCCTGCAGACTCTGGCTGTCCACAGAAATGCCGCTGTCACTGTGCAGCTTCTCTCCTTCGGGTGACGGCGTCTGGTTCTGGTTGGCTGTGCAGTTGTCGGCTCCTTGTTTGTTCTGCTTACAGCTGTTCCATCTAAATAAATACATGAGACATGAGAAAAAAATTGGACTCAGCAAAAACACAGGAAATCAATACTGTATGTGTGTATTTGTGTACTGGTGATGATGATTTATTTTTCTAAGTGTTGTTTAGAGACTTTCCTCCCAAGACAAACAGCAGCCTAATTTGTTTCAGTCCCACATCTACAGAAGTGTACATCCAAATTAATAAAGAAGCAAATGTTGGGGAAGATCAGTAAAGCAATTGCAGCTAAATCTTTAAAAAGCTGGTGGGAGTTTCAGTGTTAGCCCACCTCTGCGCCAATATTCCTTAAGGTCCATGTTTAAATGGAGACCTACAGCACTTGCCTTGCCAAACAACATGGTTGGACAACATATTGTCCATTCAATATTCAAAAGTTGTTGGCTGTTTGTGCAGGCATTAGAGGAGCAGCATGTGTTTCAAATACATGAGAGGAGAGTAAACAGAGCATTTGAGTCACACAGGACAACAGCATGCTCTCAACCAGAAAAGCAGCAGATGATTTCATCAAATATTAAAAAGTGGAAATTCAAAATCTGACCGGATTCTGTTGTCCTTATGCATTTGTAATGAGTATCTGATCTCTTTGCTCTTTTTCTTCATAAGTCGAATATCACATATTGTTCTTAAAAAACACTGTCATAAATATTGTAATTCAGCTCTAATTTACAATATTTATAATCCTCTGTGGGCTGTCAGGCACCATTATGCATTATTTTGTTGCTGTGTGCTTTACATTCTGGACTTCACCTTTTTTCTTCTTCCTCACCTCTTGAAGATGATGAAGGCGATGAGGCCGACCACGACTGCTGCCAGAATGGAGCAATAGATGGGTATGAGTTTGTCATTATAGAGTAGCTCCTGGGAGTTGCCACTCGAGGTGGTGGAGGAAGAGGTGGTTGTGGTGGTGGTGCTCTCTGTAGGACCCTCTGGTGGGGGGTCGTCTGGTGAAAACTCATAGTCGGGGGGAATGGAGAAAGGCAGAGGAGGCGCTGAAGGGTCCTGTGAAGGAGCTATGAAGGAGATAATGCATGAAGAAAAAGTTATATAATCTTCCTGAAGATGTGAAAACAAAACAGCTTTTCAATAACAGCAAATTACTTTACATTTCGTATATAAAAAGCAGGTTAAACTTAATCTATTTTTTAGCCACTTGGAAACCATGTCAATGACCACAAATGGAGCAACATTTGCATTTATTTAAAGTTGTGTTTAAAGGAAATATTTGGCTGTTTTGCTGCTAAATGTACTTACTTTTCATTTACATTTGATAGTAATCTGTGGATACAGAGGGGATTCCTAAGATTTTTTTCTCTTAAAACAGCTTGAAGATGTAGCTGGAAACAACATCTTTCTTCAAGCTCAAATCACTTTTTTTTTGTTTCTTGACACTATAGAAATAAAAACCAATAAACATCTCTCATGTTGCAAACACACAACAACAGCAACAACAACAAACGCATTACATCCCACATCACTTGGTCATTTCCCCTGGTCTCCAGGGAGCCCTAATGAGGGAAAGAGCAACTTTGTCAATCCAGTCCTGCCCACTTTTCCTCCAGCCATTAACGCTGAGCAGAGTTGTTCACTCCTCACCGCAGATGTGGAAACCCATCCTTGCCTGTCACTTACTTACAGTTACTCACATCATCAACAGGAAATCATCTTGCTGGCTTCAGGGGCTTTAAATACCTCAGGAGAGCAGCTGAATGTAAGGAGACCATTTTTCTCTAATGAGGTGAAAACATTTTTAATGAGAGCTTATTTAGATGAACTAATGAACTGCTGTGGGGCTTTTAGCAGAAGGAATTTTGAGGATGTGATAAGTACTTTATGGCAACACCAATATACCAAACATCCTATTAACCTATTATGCTGGCTGTCCATCATTCTTAATCCTTGCCCTGTAAAGACATTGATTTTTTTTTCACTAAAAATAGGTCCATCAGAGAAGTTGGAAGCCTGATAGGAAAGATGTTGCTCTGCAGGGTTAGCTGATTCACTGAGCCAATTTTATACGGCATATTACACATGTTAAGCACTATGTTTTCGTAAGTGTTATAAGTGTCTGTTTTTCTTGCTGCTGCTTTACTAGCACAGGTCTTTACCCAGCTTTATACCTTGATTGCCAGGTCAGTTAAACCTCCACCTGCTCTGTTCAATGAGCCATAAGCCTCCAGGTGCTTTCAGCTCACTCACTGACAGTGCAACTTTCATAAACGCAGCCAAACCACAAAGTATCCTGTCTTTACACTTCGTCCCTTCAAACCTGTACTGACACTTGTAATTCAGCTCTGCATTCAAAATCAGCTTAAATGCGAAGAGGATGCCAACAATTTTAAGTAGGTCAGAGCAGTGGCCAAATGTTTCAAAATAAAAGACAAAAGAGTAAATAAGAGATTAAAACCTGTTTACAAGTCTTTGGGAGTAAGTTTGCATTTCAGTAAGACAACAACCATAATTTGTGCAACACTGCAGCAAGTCATAGTTGAAGTCTTGTGTTTAGGCTCCAACCTCATTACTCCTCACACACATCTTTATTTAATGATTTTAAGACGTGACAAGTAAATATCCTAAACCCTTTAGCTGGAACCTGAAATGGTGGTGCAGCTGTAAAGACTGGAAGCAGTGCTGTTTCAGGGCAAAACTCTAACCCCTAACAGCAAACAGAGCCTATTTAGTTTAAAGTAGAGAGACGGGAGTTTTTTTGTGGTTTAAATTGATGCCAAATAAGGAGGGTTTGTTTGGCGGATGGTTGTAGAGATGTGAGTGAAGCTTTGCAGTTCTAGATGACAGTCTGGACTAACTCACAGGCTTTGCCCTGTATTCAAAAAAGGGTTTTCAAAGTCTTTTGTGGTACCAGAGGAGTGCATAAAGTTTGAAATATTAATTCAAGTGATGTTACTTTTAGACAGCCTTGATTTGGGATTTAAAAAAAAAGTGAAAATGAAAAAAAAAAAATGTGGTGGTGCAGTTAGCCTGTGAAGTGAGCCTTCTCATTCCTCATCTATGCTAAAGTCTCAAATTGAACAGGTTTTGACAAGGAACAGGAATGCATGGAGCAAAAAAAAAGACAGTATTTCTGGTTCTGCAGCATTGAAAATACCAATTTACTAAGCTAATTACTGTGAATAAAGTGCAAAAGAAACAGAAACTACACCCAAACAGGCTTCTGATGATGCACCGCTGCATATCAAATTCCTTCCCGTCTTCTTCAATATCCCCCATGGACACACATATGCATACACACACCCCCCCATCTCCACCATGGCTTGTCTGTCTGTGTCTCCTCAACTGTTTTAACCCCCAACAACAGTCGCACACACACACACACTCGAAACCAGACACCATTCATTGGCAGAAATCCTCTTTGTCCAGCACAAATGCCCCCTCCTCATACTCTTTATACTTCAATCCATTTTACTGCTGGCTACACTTTTGCTCGCTCCTAGAAGGCATTTCCCTTCCTGTCAGTCAGATATATGGTCATTTTGACAACAATTTTTCTCTTTTTCTACTCCCCTTGAGCCCCTCTATTGATGATGAACACAGCATCATTGTTGTCTGACCCTCCCTTGTTGCATCTCTTATTCTTTATGTTCATTAAGCATTTATCCCATCAATCCTTTTTACTCTCTATATCTTTGCATCATTACTGTGCTCTCCCTCCCTCCCGGTATGATTAACACTTAAAACGGGGCCCTAAGTGCCTTTACTGATCCACTAGCTCAACCTCTCATGTAGGATGGTCAGGCCTCAGAGGGGAGTAACCTCCTTCTGCTGAGCTCAGCTTGTTTCCACTTTGCAGAGAGCTCAGCGGTTGCTGGACCGCGGCCCTAAGTCACAGAGTTATCATGTGAAAGCATTTAAACAATCAGCTGTTATTATTAAGCCAAGAAGTACTTGTATAATCTTGAAAAAAAACATCAGTGATTTTGGAAATTAAAAAATCAAAAATAAAGGTATTCATTACCAAGAAAACAGTGCACATAAATTTGAAACAACAGACTATTATGAAAGTGAATATAATTGATAAAATATACAGTTTCATAATACTGATTTGGCAAATTCAGTTAAATGACAAGAGTGTGCGTTTAGGATAAATAAAAATGTTTTTTCATGTTTTTTTATGATTTATTACACCACAAAAAACATTAAAAACATTTTGCCCAAAATGTGTGTTAACATTTCTCTCTGTCCTTTATAAAACAGGTCATTATTTTTTAAGGTGGACTGATTAAATGCTCTTTTATGTATAAAGACAATTTATTTATGTCAAATTATTTTGATAGAGAGCAGTAATGTTATAAAACAATTTTTATCTTATACTGTTAATCTCTGTTTTTTATAATTTATACCATTAATGCTCTTGTACATTAAGTATTAATTGCCCACTTTCAGTGATCATTTCACATCTGTGATATTGGACTGAAAGACAATAATCTTCAAGTCCTTAACGCTCTTCTATAATTCTTTGTTCCTGATCCAAACACCCAGACAGGGCAAGGTAAGCCTCACAGAGCTTCCATGTGTGGCATTCTCTTTTTTTAAAATTATAGGAGTGAAAACTTGGTGTCTAATTAAAAAGAACAAAGATGCTACCGGTCAAAATGTGGCAATAGCTTGTCATTAAGATCATAAAAACTGATAGATGCAGAGCTGTCAAGATTACAGACTCAGTCAACTGTAACCCCTGTCAACAAACTAGTTATTGTATTTATTGTAAAAGATTATTTGGTTGTTTGCAAAATTACTGAAATTTACCTTCTAGTTTTGTCTGTAGATAATTACCCAGTGGATATCCGGGCACATGTGTACTTGCCAGTGTTAGATGAGTAATTTTATAGAAAAAATTGTCGCTCTGCCCCTTTTGCATGAGTGTATACATATACAGTGGGTGTGTGTGTAATCTATGTTCAAAGTGAGCGTTTGTGTGTATGTGTGGGGTAGCGGCCACGCCTGAGTTTAACAGGTGTTGTTGCTGTTTCAACATCATATACTTTAAAGACCAACTCTGGAGTTAAACAGAAAGGAAAGGAGGGGCTTCAGACGCGAGCCAAGTTGTTTCTTTTATTATATGTCATTACACCTGAGCACAGACACGGCCGCTGCCAAGACCTGCCCAACAAAACCTGAAATGCCTCCACTAATTAGAGACTTTTTTTTATAGTACTAATGTTGTTACAACAAGCATAAGTGAAGGGAAAAATGAAGATATTTGAATAATGCCATCGCCTGTGTTTTGTTGATCTCTGGGTGATTTCTTCTTATTTTCCATCTTCTATCATTTTCTCTCACTTTCTCTTTTCTCCCTCAGGCCTCTTGTTCATTTCCTACCTTACATGACCCATCTCATTTTCCTGCCCACGTGCTTTAGCCTAAACATACCTCTGAATGTGTATTTATGTTAGTGAATCTCTACAGGATGCATGCGTGTGTGCACGCCTGTTGTCTTTGTGTGTGTGTGTGTGTGTGTGTGTTTCTGTTCTGCGGCAGAATGTGATCAGCACTAGTAGAGGTCAACGAGAGAAACCCGAGACTTCAGACGAGTAACTCCATCGTTTTTTATCGACCAGGCCACTTTCGCAGCATCTGTTCCCTCTCTGCTCTCTCAAGCTTTCTCCTTTTCTTTCTTTTCAGCAGCTCCACTGTTCGACTCTAAATGTCAGTTACTGTTTGTTAAACAGTTCGGCTCCTGATTTGCTCCTCATTATGATTTTTTTATTTTTAATTTTGAATGCCACTTCTTGACAAGACTTCCTGAAAGTTGTAATGTTTTTATAAATGGTTAACAAATCATTCAATAATGATGTACAGGTCAGTTATAAACTATTAATGAGATTATGTGCTGGGTTGCCAGGTTCTAAAAAATTTGGCTTGTGTTTATGGTTTTTTATTGATAATGCAGTTGAATGTGTCTATTACGATTGTTATATATGACTGTTAATCATTAATAAGTTATAAATAAATGGATTTTGGTGCAGATACTCTAAAATTCTCCTTCAGCACTTAAGTGGTTATAGTGTACCATTAGTCAAAGTGATTTTCCACAATCTTAAAACTTTAAAGTTGCTCTCATTAAAGACTTAAAACTGATCCTTAAACTGTTAGTAAATGATTTATTAACCATTAAGAAAACCATTAGTTCCAACTTACAAGAAGAGGGGCCAAAAATGTGTCTCTAATCTTCGAAAATTGGTCTAGATTTTCCTATTGGTTCTTCCTTTGAATACATTTAAGAGCAAATAGACACAAACAGACTTTAAACATTAGAATAACAATAAATTCCTAATTTCTGGAATAAATATGTGTGTTTTAAAAACCAGATTTCACTATGACAGAATAAATGCAATAAATGAGCCAACAACACAGTGTTCCATGAAATTTTGTCTTTATGCCACACCTAAGCTCCTGATCACGGCATATAAATGGCACTGAGAAACAACTTGGCATAGCAAAGGCACAGTCCTCTCAATGACCAAACTTGACTCCACAGACAGAATTTTAAGCGATGAATCGGCACGAGCGAAAGCACAAGTGTTGTGGTCACCCTTGGACCAGAACAGCACCCTTGTGCCAAATTACCTCCAAAATTTCCCCAGGGAATGTCGAAGGGTAAATTCCAGAGGGATGGCAGTCTACTACGGGAGTCTGAGCCAAGGCAACAAGTGGCCAATTCTTGTTTGACAGCAGAAAAAGAGACACAGTCGACCTTAAAAATTCCCTCATTGTTACAATGACCATACTGTGTGGAGGAGGGAGCAAAAGGGTTAAAGTGAGAAGGTCAGCTGCGGCCATAGAGCCCAAGTCAGTAGAGATATGTGGAGATGTCAAGTCAGGAGATGTGTGGAGACCAAGCTATAGCCACACAATGAGTGACTGTGCAATACAAAGACCGTGAATTGTTTAGTCAGACCAGGATTGGAGGCTCTTCACAGCTATTGATGTGGAAATGCTTTGGATGCAGGAAATCAGAAATGTCTATGGCATTTTGCCCTTTATCATCTCTCCCATTTGTCTTCTTCTCTTTATCTGTCTGTCAGATGCCTGATGCCACTGACGATTCATGAAGCCCCTCACATGGACAGTGATTGTCCAAGCTTGGCAACCATGAGCAAGCATGGCTGGCCTGTCGAGCTATGGGAATGTCCACAGGTCGAAACAGAGCATGAAGGATGGTGTCTTCTATTAGCTAAAATTACAACATTAAATTTTTAAAGGTACTGCCTTTAGTAAAAAAATCTACATTTTAGCTTTGTCAACATGCTATATTTCTTTTATGCACTACAAGACTCATTGTGAGCAAAAAATTAGCAAATAACCATACCACCTTAGACCTGTGACAGCCTCATAAACACAAGTTCAGACAGCCAGGATTAAATATAGATATATTTACTGTAATATATATATATATATATATATATACACACACACAAACACACCTACTGAACCATTCCTTTTAATGTAACCTGTGGAGCTAGACTGAAAAGAGGAGTTTCAAAGGAGAAGAAAGAGGCAGCTACATATGGTACTTTAAAGCTGAGTTTCATTAATCATTATTTATATTCCAAAACGATGGCCAAGGTTTTCCTGTTATGGTACTGTGAACTTAGTTTAAAATTGTAAACCATGAACATACAATAGCTCATTTTAATCTGAGTGAACTGTATTTAAGCTAGCTCTTTTGAGGTGTGAACTTGCACAACACTGGCTCGGGGGTGTTGACACAGGAAGTTATAGCAAACATTACCTAAAACCAGTTTGTCAGAGAGCGAAGCTGCTGATGAGCAGAGTCAAAGCTGCAGGCTAGAGGTAGAACATTGAGAGAGATAAACGTGGGGAACACAGAGAGAAAGAGCTGAGCCATTTTCCTATTCCCTTCTTGTCTCCATATATCCCTCTATGTTTTCTCTATCTTTGCTTTTCTGTCTTAATTCTCATTTGAACTGGGTTGGCCCTGGTCGTGCTGTGCATGGGGCCAGTTAGCAGATTACGCTTCCTGATTTCTGGAGGGCAGCCTGTGGATCGTTAAGGTCAACCAAACTCAGGAAGGAAACAGCTCCCTCCTCCTACTCACCTATCAATTCCATAACCAAATGCACTTGGCCCAATCACCCTCCCCCTCCTGCTTCCTCTTAACCGCACCCACTCGACCTTCATCTTTCATTATGCTGTCTCAGATCTGTAATGTCCAATAAGTCATCTTATTGATTTCGATCCGTGCATAGGAGCAGGAGTATCACTTCCCGTCTGCCTACATATGGATGTGAGTGTGTGCTTTGTGACTCATATTTGAGCAATCCTGAAAACTTTCTTTCAACGCGTGTGTGTGCATGAGTAATATAATTGCGTGCATGCTGCAAACCTCAACCTGTTGCCCCTGTTGACAAAGGATCACAAAACTCAGTGTTTAGGTGGTAGGTGAGCCCACACATGAGTCAGTCCTGTGTATAATCTCACAGAGGAACAGGGTCAAAGCGTGAAAGTCTTTGTTTCCCACCGGCGTTGAGGGCTCGTAGCCAAAACCTCAGGCTGATAAGAACAGGCAGCAACCACACTGTCAGATTCAAGCATTGCTCATAGAGCTTTAACCATGGTGTGAAATAGGCCATGTCACAGTGTGTTAGCATGGCTGACCACTCCCACTGATAATGCCTTTTCATATAATCTCACGTTAGGCTTGACAGGAATCACCCTGTAACCAGGACTTGATTTGTGCACACTGGAGCAGCTCTGGAACATCCAAGACTCCATGACTTTGCACCGCAATATGGTTTCTGTTCTGTCACTTTTATGTTTTTTTTCTATTGAAAAAACTTATAAATCATTTATATGCCTATATTTGTTCTGGTTAAAACTATTTTTAACAAGCGAGGGAAACAAGAGAGAGAGATGTCAAGTAATGCCTGGAGCATGTTGTGCACGTCATATAAGCTAATTTTAACAACTGCGGTTTGAATTAAGATACATTACCAACTGTAAACTACAAGGAAGACACTGGCAAAATGTCTGTGACAATTACTGTAAGCCCCACGGCTAAGAAAGAGAGTGTTTGTGCTGTGAGATGGTTAAATGTGTATGGATCAATTAGGAGGTACGACACTTTCCATAGTACTGAAACAAAGCAAATGAGATTGACAAATAGAAACAGAAAGACACTAGTTATTCTATGCTAAATAAAACAGACTGATGACTTTTATAATCAATTTCTGCCAAATGTAAATGTTTTAATGTATATATTATTATTAGCAGACAAGGTCAATCCCCACAGTATTGGTTTGTCTTAGCTAATGTCTGATAACATGGTAGATGTCACTTCCAAGGGCAGTTAATAACAGTGCGAATCAACTTCACTTGTCTGGTGTTGTTGTGACCCCTGAAAGGATTGTGAGGATTATGCCATGTTGTTCAGAACACATCCCCAGGGGGGGAACTCACCCCTCCACATACAAGCCTCCCATGACCTTCAACCTCTGACCAGGCTGCAAAAGAGTGGATCATACCACGAATCTTTAGATAAGCATCTTGCCTTCAGACCCTCAACTCTGTGGGTCCAGCCTAGCAAAGTCTGGCCGTTACATGAACTGTTTTACCGTCAGCGAGAGATGAGGAGAGTGAGTTTTTGTCCTGGCAAGACTCAAAACAAACTACTAATCCCTTTGGAAGTGTGAGAGAGGAAATTGGATTTTCACACAACAACACAACAGCTGAGCTTGTATCCACATAAAGGGATGCTGAATCATCACAAGGGAAAATTCACCACTGAGCTAAACTTAAATTTAATCATATTAGCAACAGCAATAAAGCCGAAGCTCTCTCCAAAGATAACCTATAGTCAAGGTTCTCGTCCCTCCAACCTCGATCAAACTACATCTCAATGTCTCAAATTACAACTTATCTCTTTTACAGGCAGTGGCCTTCTGTGTGTTCTTCTGTCTTCCTCCACCCTCCTGACTGTGTTTAGCCTTCAGGCCTGTGTTGCCTGACTCCACAATACTAATGGATATGGACGTCTGGAAGCTCTACAGATTTGTAAACGCTGATAACGTGTGTGCTTCAGTAAAAAGATTATATTAGAAATAAAGAGCACATGATTGGGTTAGAGGAAGGAATAACATATGATGATGAGACCCTTAATGGATCGTAAGCTGTCTTGCCTGGAATCACAACAAATTCGCATTCGTCATGAAGTATACTGCGTTATTTATCTACAGGATGTTTTAGTATTTGGAGTTCTGGCTCCTTGTGCAGTATCTTGATCTCAGATGAATCATCCCTCGGACACAGCATTTTCTCTTTCAGACCACAAGTTGAATCAAGTTGCATTAAAGCATTGTCCTCAGTGGAAGATGTTTACAGCTGTGGGGCACTTTATGGAAAAAGCATCAGTAAATGTTGTGTGCACTTCTGCTTATCAAATAACCCTTTCTGTCTGTGGTACTTTCCTGGGTTATTTTAAAACTGATCAGACACTGTGCAGTTTAATTATCTTGCATGCTGCATTAACTCACATTACATGTTTTAATCACTTTGTTCAAGTCTGCCACTCCTGTGTTTATATTATACAGTCGAACTGACAGGTCACTGGTGTTACATCACAAAATTGAGGACTTTAAGCTTCTTTGACTATCATCGTTAAAAGGCACAACATGACTTTGGCTTGGTATTCATGACTTGAGACACCACTTGGACTTGTGACAGATGAAATACTTGAGTTTTTATTCAAATATTAGGATTTTTCTGGGTATGCTTTATTTTTTTAAACATCATTGGGTGATTTCTACTCAAAGGATGCAAACTTTGCAACCTGCATGGACAATGGATGTATTAAGTACTGGACACAAACGCAGAAAAATTTGACTTCCTTATAACAAAAGTACCCGGATCATCTGCATGGTGGGACACTTAGAGTATGCGTACTAAAGACTTCCGTCAACCAAGAGGATTAACAAGAAATGAAAAAGTTTCAGTGTTTTATTCATTACTGGCTCCTTAAAGTAGCCCCATGGGCTAAACTGAAAACCTTCACAAGCCAAAAAGGATCATGGGAGAGGCACAAAAGACTCTTTTTAGCCTGAGACTCACTCTGTCTTCACCATTGAGATAACAACATCCGTTTAAGCGCTGCCCCAACAGACTGCGTGGCTAATCAACAGACTCCTTTATATTTTCCTTTCACAAAAGCATTGATTTAATCCGTGAGGCATCAGGTCATTGGAATGAGGAGTGACTGCAGTCATAAGGAATTTGTGATTTGAAGTGTGATACCCACAGGGTGCAATGATATAAAAGAAATTCAGAGCCTTGTTCAGAGATATGACCTCCTTCTAAACCCTGAACATGGAGAGAGTATAGTCTTTGTATCTGTGGAAGGGATGAGTCCGTGAAGACAATGAGACAAGCTTTGGCGTGGCATTTAGGTCGATGGGCCAACAATGTCCGCAATGTGGCGCTGAGATGATCTGATTATGTGGCTGACAATGTGAATGACCAGCACATCGTACTGTCCGCACAGTGCTGGACAGTGAAAAAATTCGCCCACATGGATTCTATTCAGGCCATCGTGACCCCTGTTCATGCACCCAATTATTAAACTTTTCTGGTCATACACTTAAGTTCATAATTAACTTGCCCAGTGTTTAGATAGGGTCATCCCACAGCCATTAGCTAAATAGCTGAAAAATAAATGACCGAACAAGTGAATAATTGTCTTCTTATAAAGAGAGATCAGTCTTTGAGGAGCATCACTAATATCTTTCTCAGAGTGAAACAGTCTCATGAATGCCTCATTTTTTTCTTACCAAGAAGTTTAGTGTTGTAAAGTTTTTAGCTTAATAGTCTGTTTTGTATTGACCTATTTCAGTGACTTCCTAACAGAGCCAGGCTGTTTCCCCCTATTTTCAGACTTTGTCCTTAGATAGGATAACCAAAAAAACCCCCAGCAAATTACCTTGTTTTTCTTATTTTGCTGTGCGTTAACTGAACACATCAATGTAGATGAAAAGGTCCACATGCCATGAATTTCATAACCTGCTTGTGTCCATAAAAAGTTCTGCATATAGCCTAAAACTATCATGCATAGGCCAACTGCTTGTGCGAACATGTCCATACAAGCACATCGTGATGCACATTTCACCCTTAATATGTAAGCTGGTATGGTCTTACCTATACAAACTGTGTCACTGACAGAGGTGCAGGGCTGCAATAACGCCCCCTCATCGCAGGTGGTGCAGGGGATGCAGGGCTCCCGAGAACTTTCCTGATCCGAGTACGTGTCCCCGTTGCATTCCTCACACACCGTGTCATGGTTAAACTCACAGCTGTACAGCATGCCCTGTCCTTCAGGGCACTTGGTGCAGGGTTCACACCGCTGTGAGACTTCATTCAGATAGTAACCATAGTTGCACACACAGGTGGCGTCATTGGAGTCTGTGCAGGGCGCCTTCATGCGGAAAAGACCCGTGCATACTGTACAGGGCTTACATTTCTCTGTGTGACTGAAGTTTTCTGAGAAGGTTTCACCTAAACGGAAAGAAAGCAGAAAGCTAGTTTTCAGCGTACAGTAGGCACAATGATGATTGTTTCTGGTTTTAAACAAGAAATTGTCTTTACTTTGACCTTTAAATCTGACAAAATCATGTCTTATTTTAGGTGCCTTATAAAAAAAAATAATTGCATATTTTAAAATATTCTCAAGGCAGTTTTTATTGAGAATATAGACAATCCCTGTGAAAATATAGGTGCTGCCTGCCCAGTCTTATGGGTTGGTGGGTGGTGGCTGCATGCATTGCTGTCTGCAACAATGTCTTCTTTTGATACTACCAAAATCACAAGGGCCTAAACCACTAAGTGAATTCTGCACTTTTTGGTTTGACTTCTTTTTATGTTTTTTAATTAAGATCAGGGGATCACTTTTTATGCTTTTATCTTGTTTTTTGTAATTCTCTGTCTCTTTCTCCTTGGTCAAGTTTTGTTGATGCTGAAATACTTGAATTTAATTCCTAAAAAGCATCAAAATACATTAAAAAAAACCTTATCATCCCACAACTTGGCACTGTAGCGCATCTCTAGGTGTCTTATATCTGCTCAATTACTTCTTTGTTTAAGAAGATGAAAATTTTGCCATTTTTGCCCTTCAGGCCCATATTTATTTTTGTCTTAAAGTCATCATAAATGGCTGAATAACTATTTGTATTCAAATTTGATGTATCTTAAAATGTGGAATCTCTAACCATGATATTTTTAATCTTGAGGCTATTAACAACTTTTGAGGTCAAAGTCAAACTGAGAGTGGAACCAATATAAAAGTGTTTTTTCTGGTGTGAAAATAAATGCACAAAGGCAACTTTGGACAAGAAAAATTCTAACACATAAGCATAAACAGCCACAACATATTTTTTAAAGGGTTGTGGTTGATGAGTTAAGATTCTTCACATATGTTTGCAGAAATGTTTTGTGCATCTGAAAGATTTCCGAGGACAGACATGTCTGCGGAGGACACGATCAATATTGCATGTTTTATGGAATTGTATTTCGGCTGGATAGAGAACTGGGAAACACACTAAATTATGCAACAGACCTATTTGTAAGAGCAGTGTGAGTCTGCATATGGTTGTGTGTGTGTGTGTGTGAGCATATGAGAAAAAGAAAAGAAGGGAGAAAGACAGAGAGTGGAGGGTAGACTGTAAAAATATGATCTTAAACTTCCATCTATCTCAACTTTTGTCCAGCATATTTTGCAAAACTCATCTTATGTAAACATATGTTTTTTAATTGTTGAGACAAAGTCTGTTAGAACTTACATTTGTTGATAAATCACTCCGTTCAATGACAGGAAAAACAGCAGAAACTATGTCAATATTTACTTGATCCTTTTAGTTCTTTTGGCAGCAAAAAAGCTAAATACTCTGCAGTTCCAACTTGTCATTTGTGATGGGTTTTTTTGCTTTCCTTTGTTTTTTGTGACAACAATCTTACAGTATTGTCTTAAGATGTGAAGTGTTGGTCAGTCAAAACAATCAATCTGAACCTATCATCTATTTTCTTTTCTATTTAAGCAGTAGATTAATCAGCAGTGAAAGTAATCTTTAGCTTTAGCCCTGATGGAACTATAAATACAGACTCTGATGAATTTATATTTTATGTCAAAACGTTTTTGCACCTCATTACAAACTCTAACTGTAACTGTGTGCCCCAGATCTCAAATTTCTAGATTCTTCCTCAGTCTGCCTGTGAGGCACTACTTTGATATTTGCCTAAACTAAGGCCACAGATTATTTCCTCAACTATCTGTTTTTGCTATAATATGTTATAAAAATTGTGTAAAAAAAGTCCACCACAAATTTCCATACCTGATAATATTCAATAAATTACCATAGAAAATAGTAAAAATTGGCATTTAAGGTGATGGCTGGGATTTTGTCTTAAAAATAAATTTAAGGAAAATATGATTATTGGAATTGTTGTAGATTAATGTTATGTTAGCTCATAACTGAACTGTGTGTGGTGAGAAATGGGGTGGGGGTTGCAGACCCTTTGCAGCTCAGTGTCTTATAGCATATCAAGTTTTCAGTCTGTGCCCACAAGTCTTGGTGAACGCTCTGATGATGCAGAGATTTAAACAGAGATGAGGAGAGAGAGACGCCGGGACAGGGAGACAAACAGGGAGACGACAAGAAGGCAGAGAGTGTGTCATTTGAGATGAATCTGTGTGTGCAGTCTGTCCTAAATTGGCGGTATCAAATGTGGGTCCTTCACATTTTTGTTTAATTATCTCCTTACAGGGCGGACATATTGTCCCTCCCTCTTATGTCCCCCAACCTCACCCCATTATCTCCTGCGACACCCTCCCTCTCCTCATAGGGACACACACACTCAGACTACCCTCACCCCCCCCTTCTTCTTCCCACAAGTGCTCTCAGAGCCATTATCATAATGCCAAGCATCAATAATGCAAGTCAATACATTAATAACGCTGGCCTGCAGCATGGATGGGAGCGGTTGAAGGAGTGGGAGGTGGTGGTGGAGGAGAAGGAGGGTACAGACGGTCTTTTCCTGGCTCAGCATATCATATCATAACAGTACTTTCGCCTGCAGTCTAACATTCAATCCCTCACTTTGTTTTCAACACCCATAAAAGGTCTCTTGACTTTATCCGCTCAGTGAGAAGTGTGCGTGTGTGTGTTTGTGTGTGTGTGTGTGCTGAGTTAGTGTGTGGGAGTTTTTTTTTGTGTCTGCTCCTGTGTGCGTGTGTGTGTGTGTGCTTGTGATTAAATGTGTGTTTCCTTGAACAAGTTTGTACTTGTGTGTGTGTGTGTGTGTGCGTGCGTGCGTGTTTCTATGAACCATTAGCTGCTGGCTGAGAAGTTTGCCTTGTCTCCATTCCAGCTGTACAGCTGTACTTGCTCTGTTTCATCTCCACTCATCTGTTCATTCATCCAAACTCCTCCATGTGTTTCAGCTGGCCTTACTCTTCAGCACATCAGCCAGGCCCCTGCTAACTATCAGGATTAAATGAGGCCTGAGTGCTGTTTGGTCTGCCTATTATCAATGGATGCTTGTGCACATTAGATGCCATAAACTGTAGGCGTTGTGCCTGAAAAAACACATGCAACTATGTGTGGTGGGTGGGAGTTGATTTTTATAACAAAAAATAAGAAGAAGAATAAGATGTTCAGAGATAAACGTATGTTACTTCTGTTTTCTGTTGCATAACTTTATAAAAACATCTTGGAGAAAAAAATTATGTACTGTTCATGCTTTCCATTGCGGAATCTAAAATGACAACGGTGGCAGATTTACAATTTAAAATTTGCAGAATTTATGCAAAAGTTGACTCAAGCTGGCTTAAGCTGTAGGCTAGTTGGCTGGTGTAAGCTAATGCTAATGGTCAACTCAATCAGTAGGTTAGTGTTTACGTGATTTTTTAATGCTTCTAGATCTTTAGGCTAAAGCTGCCTGTTCCAAGCAAAAAATCATCCTTACAAGTAAAAAATTCTATGTAAGGACTCTGGAACAAACAGCTTTTTTTGGTATTGCAGTGTGAAGCAGTTCTTTTATTATATAGGGTTATTTAAGAATTATATGGCAAAAATTAAGATCAGAGTGTTGCTTCACCTCAACATGACCTTGTTTAGCTGCTTGACTTCCACAAGCAAATAAAGGATAATTTTCACATAATTGTTTGTATTTTAACAGTATGTTGTTACATCAAGCATTAAAAAAGAGCTTAAGTCTCACCAACATGTTTAATTATTGTAACAACCTCTCAGCCACCAGGATGAAGCAGCTAGCATTTTTCTTTATGGTGGCAGATCTTGTAGCATGGCAGCAAATTCTTCTGTAACTCTTGCCAGAAAGCCACAGGGAGAACAGGCTGTGGCTGGGATGGATATTGTCTTTTAATGTCCTTTGGGTTCTGCACAGGCACCTTAACAAATTAACTGATGAGTTGGGGTGTCAGTCCTAGTTATTCTAGGCTGTTGATTTGATTGAACGATCAAAGTTTTGCTATGCGATTTAGCAAACAGTCAACAGGTAGGAGGCTAAATAACCCACTGATGGCTGAGTCTTCAAAACAAGTTGTTAAAATGCTTCTGCAGCTCGATCAGGTTGCATTAATGATCTAATCAATATGTTTGATGTGTTCTTAAAATATCATTGAGATGTGTCTCATAGAGAGCGATATACTTTGCATTTCTTTTCTTCCATAAGTCCATGCAGAGCCTGTCTGGTTTCATGACGGTTGTGAGAGCCTGTCACTGTCTGTGTTTGTTCATGTCTGAGCAGAACAAGCACTGTGAGACTGAAAGTTACGTTCACCCGCAAAACCTCACTGTTGTGCAACAGGAGAGCAGCAAACTTAGAAAAACAGCTGGCGTCGTTAATTAAAAAGCATTTTGCGCCTAAAATAAAAAATGTTTTCACACAAATTTGTAGCTTTAAACAAAATTTATCATAAGCAGCTCAGGACTTGATGTTTTCATACAAGGAAACAATATATTTTATGGATGTAAGTCTTGATCTACGCCACACTTATAAAAGCATACATCAAGAAGCTCCACAAATCTTTCTCTTCATGTTCAGATTTTCTGTGACTTCTCTCATGACCTTAAGTCTGAATCATTTTCTGACTGTGGGGCTCCTTGGCTCATGGTCTAACCATTACAGCCATCTCTCACTGACCCACGGAGGTTTACAACTTCTCCTTAGCCTGGACGCAGGAAAGTCAGGGAATTTACACAAGGAAAACTCTGGGAAACAGTGTAGGAACTGGCCATGGACCAACCCTGGCCTCTGTGGGCTCAAGTTGACCTTTGACCTCACATGATAGAGTTACAGAAAACCTTGAAAGTGTTGAAGTTATTTTCCAAACACTCAAGCAAAAATATGGCCCTCAGCAGATGACCCTAAATATTCTTTGGATCTCTTAAGTCCCCAAACAAAATTTTCACTGTTTACCATCTTAATCACAATATCTTCCCTGCAGTTTTCTTTCCACAACAACATTTAAAAACGGGTCCCTCTCTTTGTATCCTCTCCACATCACTGTCCTCACAAAGTCCTGCAGTCCAACATAGCTTCTCTCCCTACATGGTAAGGGTCATGAGGAGGGCAGTAATGCTGGAAGACAGTGAGGTCTGGCATCTAGTTTACTTCCAAACATGCAGCTGGTTCAGTCTAAGACTCTTTACTTAGGCAATAATCTGCATAATAATAGTTTATTATTATCAGCTCTTGTCAAATGTTACACAGATGTTTTTTAATTATGATGATACTGGGCTTCAATTGCTGAGCCCGCACTGCTAAGTACTCAGTTTTTTATCAACAGTAATCTTTTCTCAGTTCAAACTTGTTCTTGAGATTACTGGCTTTTATGATGCTTAATCTGTTGATAATAATCTTGACAATAATTTAATGGTTTGCAATGAAATTTGGCCATGACTTTCATGGGTCCAGGGGACGAATCCTAATGACTTTGATGATCCTCTGACTTTTCATCAAGCGCCACCAGCAGGTCAAAGTAAGACAAATCCATTTAAAAATCTCAGCATCTTCTGAATTAGTACAACTGATACCAACTTTTCATTGTTTCTAGACAGTCTGTCCTTATGACTTTGGTAATCATTTATTTAACATCTTCTACCACTTAGAGGTTAATGATTCTACTTAGAACAAAATGTCTCATGAATTTTTATGCACACATGTCCCCCTCTACAATTTGAGGCTAAAGCTGACAAACTGTAATAACCACAAAACTATTACTGTGATTGTAAGACAAGATGTCTGCCAAGAGCTGCAGAGATTAATGACCTCCAGGTTTACATACATTTTTATTGGCCAGCAGCACAATTTTGAATCCAAAATTTTAATTTTTAGAAACAGTGTTTTGAGTTACGATCCTGCACTTACAGTAACACAAATAGTCCAAAAACAAAAGACAGAAAAACAAAACAGCTGTTAAAATCAAGTGTCTTCTCCAGGGACAGTCGGTAGAGGATTTGTATGAGGAGGACATCACTTACAGAGAGAGTGTCAAGAAACAGCTTTTTAATGTTACTTGCATCTAATGAAACACCAACAGACCAAAACCAGAGCTGAGAGCATGACATGATGTCTGTCTGCATGTGTGTCACTATCTCTGCGTTCAGGAATGCTAATCAGTGTTCAAATGTACAAATGTGCTTTTGTGTACTCCATGATTGTCTATGCATTTTATAAAGTGTGTGCGTATGCATTGCAATCACGCAGCTGTTTTTTGTGTTACTCACTGTCAAGGCAGGGGGCGCATACAGTCTGTGCGTCTCCACATGGCTTTATGACGCCTTCACCGGGCTGACACTGCAGGCAGCATTCTCTGCTGGTTGTATACTCCCCTGAAAAACAATCCTCGCTACTGGCCAGAGCCCCAACCTGGCAACCAGAGGAGAGATCATGTAAAGTGGGACAAGCCGGGTCACATTTACAACAACACATTAATACATGAAAAAATGATTACTTATCGTCTTAATAAAGACGTTGTGCAATGTAAGCAGTTCAACTTAAGAATGTTTTCCTTTTGTTTTCCTTGTTTCCAGAGGCCTAAAAGAGATACAAACATCCAGTATTTCATAAGCAAAGGCGGCAGAAAGAAAGACAAAATAAACAAAAGTCTGTGCAGCAGTTTTTTTCCTCTCTCCTTCGATCAAATAGCTTTTTCCTCAGTATTTTTTTGGAACCACTAAGTCAGCGGTTTTCAGACTAGGTGTCAGGACCCTGCAACCGGCTGCAAGATAAATCTGGAGCTATGTGATGATTAATGGAGTGGGAAAAAAGAAAAAGCAGATTTTAGCCTCATAAACTTGTCCATTACACCAAGTTCTTTTCTGTTTTCTTTTGAAATGCTAAATATCTTTCCCTTGGGTTTATTAGGTTTCTTCAGGCATTCAAATAAAACAATCTAAGTAGGAAAAATTACTTTTTGCCTGAACTGCTTGCAATCCATATGCACAGATACATTGCTTTGTTTTAAAGGATTCACTTTAGACCTAAACTTCTGTTCACACCCTGTATTAATTATACACATTTTAAAGGAAACACCCACATTTAAAGACACAGATACAGTAATAAAAGCGAAAAAAATCACACACACTCAGACCAGGTAAAACTGCTTTCTGTCTTCTCTACATTCTTCAAACCTTAAGCTGTTGAGTGCTTTATCTTTAAGCTGCTGACAGGTGAAGATGCACATACATTCCCCTGGATGATCTTCATAGCCTGTTTTTATGAGAGCCCTTTGAGTTTGTGTGACCTTTACATTAAAACAAGGTGAATCTTTCCACTTTCACACAGTGTCTTTTTTTTCCATCTTTTGCACACCTTAATTCCCAAAGCAAACCTGGATAAAAGCATCGCCTGCCCTCTGACACCGAGCCAGAGGGGAGGCCTGTCTTTCATTCTCTCCAGATAAAAAGAAGGATGGACTGTTTTATGGTCATCATTTATAAGACTGGCTTAAAAACAATCGTTTTCTGGCAGATAAGCCATAGATCAGAGTGCAATGACAGCTTTATCATGGACTTATTTTGATCTTTTTTTTAGTAGTAATAGCAGGAGTGGGATTTACAGTTTATCTCCCACAAACATGAGCAACATGTGAGTAATTTCGCTCTCTGCTGATTTTAATATTGCATGAGGCTTATTATTTGCCAACTGAATGTTAAGTAATTATGCGTCATGCTATGCAATTAACACATCTGAGGTTGAGTGTGTGTATGTGTGTGCATCGTGAGTGAGTATATGTGTAGAGTGCAGTACGTTTGACATAAATCGTCAGGTTTCAGGATTTAGGTGTGTGTGGAATGCTGCTGACAAGAGAGAGGGGCTCTAAAAAACATCAAGCCTCCCATTAGGCACCTCTGAGTCAGCTGGTAGATAATCACACAGTCACACACACACACACACATACCCACGCGCACACACACATACACACACGTCCCCCTCTTGGCCTTGATGGTGTCACGGTCCATTCACCTTCAAGTCTCTGCTATTCAGTTATTCATGTTATTCATGTTGTGGAAAAAAACTTTTGACTTGAAATGATTCATGCAACATGCCTGATAATATCTACATAGTCAGCGTTAGCAGTTTCAGGAAATTGCTTATTAACTGTCAGAAAAAAAGAACTTACCCTGATGTGACAGTAACTCTAGTTTTGTTTTAAGATCTTACTAAGCCAAAAGAAACCCACTAAATATGCAATGTTGAAAATTTGGCATTTGAGAGGAGAGACTCGGTGCGTAAATTAAATTTTAACCAGCTGTCTTCAAGATGTCACTTAAGTTTCTCATCCTCAAACACACCTTAAGCAACATGCATTCAATTAGTGGTGTATTAAATCTGTCATCAGGTACGCTCATCTTCGTCCTGCTTCCTCTGAACTGACCCCATATAGACTGTACACACCCATTACATTAGCACACGTGCATTGGCACACAGGCGTAAACAACCTCACATGTGAACAAACCTGCTCCAAAATGTATGACTGACACTTTTGAAATGACTGGAGGAGTTTCAGGTGTTTGTTCTGTTCATTTTTCTTGACCCAGATCTATGTGTGTGTGCAACACCAGAAAGTTTCAGCGACCCACAGCTGAGAATCAAGTGCATCGCTAATGACTGCTAAGTTGTGTACACAGATGAATTAATGGGCAATGCGATTTGAACAAATAGCTTGTGGAATGAAGGGAAAAGGATGCAAGCACTTAGCGAGTTGCAGCTCGACTTGCATGTTTCCTGTAATTATCTCCGCCGGGCTTAAGCCTGGACGGGATCATGCATTTGGTTTTGTTTGTGTGTGTGCTTGTGTGCAAGCTAATTTCACATACAACTGGAACAGTTGCATAATGTTTTTTTTTTTGCATATTTTTATTTGTAAGCTCAAGGAGCTCTTGTTGTGTTTTGATTTAAAAAAAGAACTTTGTTTAATATCCCCACTGGCAGCCAACTTCTCGCTCCTCTTGACCAGCCAGTAGGAGTCACAAGTGAGCAACATGTGCTCCAGTATGGAACAATATTTCTGATAGGAACAACATGGCAGACACATCAATTTTGGTTGATTCTTTTGTCTGCATTTTTGCTTTGAAATTGATGTTTAACATCAATAGTGTTTTGGAAACCTGCATATTGTCTCCCTTTTACTGCACCATTTCAATACATACGTGTTGGACACACAGCTTTCCTGTTTTTCTCAGCTTTCTCAGAAGCACCTGGCGAACATCTGCACCCAAACTCAGTTCCCTCCTCTAGTTGGTTTTAAAATCGGAGCTTGAAAGTTGCACTCTACAACTCCTGTCAGCCAATCTCCCTGAAGCTAAAGCGAGAAGCAAGACGCTCACACACTCAGCAGGAGTCATGGAGCACCTGGACATATAACCTCAGAGCTCCAACCAATCTTACTAATGCTCAAGTCAATTTTCAGTAGGAGGCACTTAACCTCTGGACCTCAGCTGTCAGCGCTTGTTAGGCCATTAGAGTTCCTCTATACCAACCAGCCAATAAGCTAAACCTAATTTAAATCCAGACATAAATCCTGAACTGCTGTGAGAACACAAGCGGCAAAGACATGACAGCTAATGGCCCCCAAAACAACAATGAATCATCATCTCCTTATAAAGTGAGAGGATGAGACAGAGAAGAAGAAGTGAGGATGTGAGCTTGAGGAGGAAAGAGAAACAGTGAAGGTGGTGGGGTTGGTTCAGGCTGTGTATAAATATTGCATGTGCTGAGCCAGCAGAGGATGCATGGCCATCAGTGGGGACAGCTGTCATGTATCACATCAGTGATGCAGCCCTGTTTCTAAACCGGGACCTTGACGAGCCTTGCAGCATTGAACAACCCTGACTGACCATGTCTTGTCAGATTGAAGGCTGATAAATAGATGTCCTTCCTGTTCCTGTGTACTCTCAATGAAATCATAAATTAAGGAGATTGTGAGATGTGGCTCTCCAGAGTCTCAAGATTTCTGCTGTAAATATCTGCTAATGGAGGGAGAAATAACAGAGTTCAACAAAGCCCTCATCAGTTAACACAAAGACCACTGCGACATTGTTATTGCCCTGCTGTCTGCGGGGCCGCATGTAACTGATAAGGGCGGAACTACACATCCAGCAAGTGAAGCTATAACGTGTCAACCTGAATGGCTTCTACACATTTGTCAGACAGGAGACAGGACAGGTGCAAGGACACCAATTCTTACTCAGGGATCTGTTAGAGAAATTTTGAGGAGTAGCACATTTAAAATAGATCAAACTCCTGGCATTTAAACTGTCACAAGGTAGGCAAAAGACATTAAATCTCACTTCGGCGCAGGGAATGTCTGTTCACATTGTGATCTTTTGTAAGTTTCCTGTCAAAACATGACGTGGGAAATCTGTAGAAAGTTTCTTCCACCTCTTCTCTCCATTTACTGGACGGCTTAGGTAACAATTTACGCAGGTGTTTGCGCACTGGAAGTATCTATCATAGTTTGAGTAATTGCATACATTTAGCGCACACTTTGCTTGTGTAAGAGGCTACTCACCACGCCAAGTAGCACTGCTATGAAGGCGGAATTCATCCTCTGTCTCCTTGTATTTTCCCAGAAGGGTCAGTCGGGTCGGATGCAGCGCAGCAGGATGCGGGTCTCAGTGACTTCGGCGTGAGATAAACCCGGCTGTCATCGCTGCGCTTCTTCTGTGTTAACTTTTAGTAGGACACAGTTTCCAAGTAACTCTTTGCTACCGAGTGTGTATCGCAGAGGGAAAATCACTCCGTCCAGAAGCTGAGACCGCATCCAGAATCCGGTCGGTGCGTATAATTAAGCTGAGATTGAACCACTGGATGTTCGGCTCTGTGCGCTTTTCTCCTACTGGGCTCATATGTCAGCTCAACAGCTTCAGGGAAGGAGCCATCTCTCTCTCCACGCCCACTTTACACACACACACACACACGCGCACACACGCACACACACACCAACCGGCTGTCTCTACAGCAGCTTCATACTCTGGGATATTCTTGCTGAGTCGGACAAACCAACCATCTTACATTTTAATTATCTGACAAGTTAAAGCTTGTAAATCGTCCATTGTGGTTTACAGACCTTTGCCAACTAAATTAAAGTGTCACTGCAACCAAGAATAGGTGATTAAATGAAATTTTTTTTTCCACCCTTTGCTCCTTTCAATACCTTCTAAAATTGGGCCCCATCAGATTTTTTGTTGTCTATTTCTGCCTAGTGACTTTTTCTCCCTGAAGCATCATACTGACCTTGTTTTACTGCCCGTTGGTGCCTGAAGACATGCAGCCACATCAACAGACTTCCATCTCAGGACTGACTTGCACCTTTAACCCAGAAATCTGAGAGCCACACATGCTTGCATTCACCCATTATTTTCAGCAACACACATGCAAGAACTAAATAAGATGCAAACTTTTAATCAGGGTATGATGTTCTTAAATACCTCATCCAACTTTTCCTAAAATAAGGTTTCAGTCACATTTTCCCCACCCTATTTATCTGTGGGAGTTGAGTGGAATCATTGAATAACATGCTGCCGTTATGCATAAAAAGAGGCGACCCACGGTTGGATTAGGTTGACACCTGAAGCCAAATGTTGTCCTGATTCAAACCGGGGAGCACGTCATCTCCTACAGATCATGACTATACATGCCATCCTGTTCAGTGTATCACAAACAAAAGAGCAGCAAGTTGATTTAAATGATTAACAAGGTTGTTTATGAGTCAATGTGTGACAGACTGTCGTGTTTGTGCAGGACCTTCACAAACTGGATTTCCCTGCAGTAAAATAAAGGAACTCTTTCTTTCAGTGAAGTATACTGTGAGGGTTGTGGCACAGCTTCAACACCTGATATGTTTATGTGATCAAAGCCAGCTGGTGCTCATATTATTATGATAATAAAGTCCATTATTATCATTACTACTTTATTGAAAGCACATTTTACTTATTCCCCTCCTTTAAAACATGCTGAACTCATTTTTTCTGTATCCTTATAGCAGGTGGTTCACACTACAGTCTAGTTGTGTGATTTCTTTCAGATTTGTCAAAGTGCATAAGGAGACATAAAGAAGTAGAAAAACCTTTGGGTTCTCAACCTCAAGCAGCTGAAATTTTCATGTTTTACCATTTTATTATAATTTCACAAGTGATCTCATGGTCACAAAGCAATTTTTTTTTCACTGTAAATCTATTAAGATTAAAGTTCAAAGTTTCAGTATTATGCATTTTACATGTCTGACATTTAGATTTAAGCCTCATTTTAAATTTTCTGGATAAAAGTTCATATTTCTCAATTAATCTACATTAACTAATATTCTTTATGATTATTTTGAAAAGGTGTAAATCTGAGTTACATACAGATCGAACCTGCCAAAATCTCATTCCAAGTTGAACGAGTTAAAAAAAAAGTGGCGGGTGGCCTTCCTCTCTATGCACTAACCAATACTATTGAAGACATGTTTAATTTTTATGTGCACATATGTGTTGTAAAGATTGCAGCTGTATCTTCTGGACGATTGTGATTTTTAGACCATATAAGGACCGAGGGCAGTGGGGGACAAGGGGGCAGGACAGAGAGGAAGCCGGGTTGCAATGGGTGGATAAATAATGCATGAATGCAAAGAGAGAAAGAGGGAGAAACAGACAGACAGAAAGAAAGAAAAAAATCAATGTAGGAGTCACTTAAAAGGGCAAAAATAGATTAATCTAATGCTCTGATTGGCCTCCATAATTGATTAAAAAGAATCATGGCTTAATCAATCTGAAATTGCTTTTTAGAAATGCTGCTTTTCAATGCTAAGATGACATAAAGTGCCTTACAATGACAGCACAGTCTGAAAGGAAAAGCAACTGAGGGTCTCTTCTGTAGGCTATAATTGTAACCCTTTAGATAGGGAATATAAGCAGATAACGTTAATAGAAATTTGGTAGAAAATGTCACATATTTCCACCATTTTTGGTTTAACAATTTGTTTCTTGTGTATTTCAATCAAATTAGCAAAGCTTTTTAAAGAATTTTGCAGAAAATTCATAAAATCTGAGAGAAAGTGAATTGTAAATGATTCAAAACTGACATAAAAAAATAAAATAGTTGTTACAAAAAAAAAAAACATCTGGAAAGTCATCTCTGGAAACAAATTTTTAAAAGTGCAGTGATTTTCAGAAAACACTTGGCAGGTGATTGAACGAATTATCTGTCTATCATTATCTTTGGCAGGCATTGGACCCAACTTTAGAAAGCCATGTTTTCTCTATGTGATGTTATGGTTTAGCACCACCTAGTGGTAGTTTTTGTGCTACATCAAGTGAACAGAATTAGCTGACCTTGCAGGTCTCAAACACCTCTTACTGAAGGTAAGTGCGCTATAGTTATCGGACTGTGGAAGACACCATGAGGACATGGTCTTTAAACGCCTCATGTTTTGGTTTAATTCAGTCTTAGTTTTAATAATGGATTCATTTGCTCCTCCAGCTGATTTTGATGTATTTGTAAAGGCTTTTTTGTAAAGGCTGATGTGAGTTAGCCAAATCAGTTATAGTCTAAGCACACAAACTCTCACAGTTCTTGAATCAGCTGATCCCTTGTGGATCATTTAATCACCAAAGACAGCATGTTGATCATGTGTAAATGAACAAAAAATGAAAACAGTTAGATGTTTAAATCTCATTTGATGTGTATGTTCTTCTTTGTCACAGTGAGTTCTTCTGTTATAATGCTACATTCCCTCTATATGTTTGTAATATTACAATTTTGTTTTTATAAAAATGAATTTTGAAAGTTGAAAGAATTGAAACAGCCAAACAAGCTCAAATTTGCAACTTTAGTGAAAGAGTAAAAACTGGATGAGAAAACAAAACCATCTATTGTGTCACATGTGCACAGATGCAAGCACATGGACACACACAAACACACTCAGACACACACACATGCACACTGACCATCTGTCAGCAGTGGGTGGACAGAGGATGGGTGGTCCAGGAGACGTTTTCTGTCCCATCTCAGGTTCTGAGAAAGGGATTTGGTTCCAGGTGGCCGGTCCTGTGGAAAGACTGTGTGTGTGTGTGTGTGTGTGTGTGTGTGTGTGTGTGTGCATGTGTATAACTTGTATGTGCTGTCTCAGTCATGTTCTGCTTTCTGTATCTGTCCATGTTTATGTATTGTGATTGTATCACCAGTGCATTTGCAAATATTCATCTTTTATATGTAATTTTTTTCCCCTTTTTTTACCAACAGTGACCTGAAGAGGGGAGACCACCCATCTCTTATACAACAACATCAACAAAGGAAAGCACAAACAACATTCAGGAGTCCCCTTGTGAGCTTTTCTTCTAATGTACTTTAATAGATGGAGAGGCATCGTATGATGAGCCAAGGAAGCCCATGAATTACTCTGAGAGCACTCACACCAATAACTAGCATGAGAGTGATATCATGTTGTATATAGACCTTTAGAGTACTGCAGTGCAGCGCCGGGGGTGCATTCCTGTTATGTAGTGTATTTGGTAAACAAAAGTTACACAAAGCAACATTCATCAAGTGCAATAAAGGTTCAGGCTGGTGAGTTGGTGCAGATATCCTCAATTTTGTTGTGTTTCTGGCTGTGGAGATGAAGTGATTAGTTTCCTTTTGCACAGTGCCAAAATGGGCTTTGAACAGGCCAGATGGCAACAAACCATGTTTCTTCCCCTGAGACTCCTTCATCTGTGCTTTATTGATCTGATCTGGTACATTTCTTTTCTCTCTCTTTACTGTACAACCTCTCCTTTATCCTTAGTTCACTAGCTGCCACATCTCATGTAGATAAAACATGGAAATATTTCCAGCAACCATGGAAATATATGATGAATTGTATGAAAAAAAATCATTAAGCTCTTTATTTTCTTTACCCAAATATTTTTGCATTATTTCTGCTCTATTACTGTTTTATCTAATCACATCATATGTTTAATATTTTTTAAAAGGACCCAAAAAAGGGAAAAAGTTCCCATTGGAAAGAGTGGACTGCATATGTATGCCGAAACAAGGCGTTAACACAGAAATACAAGTGAAATTTCTAAAGACAAACATGAGTTTCTGCTTAAAGTAAATATGTTTTGAGGTTTCCCTCACCAAAAGTTGTTAATTTGCAGTTTTAAATTACAATAAACTTTCATTTTTTTTCTTTCTTAAAAACTCAGAATGAATAAACACATGAATGAATATATGAATGAGTGTGTCTCCCTTTTTGAAGAACTTGTGATCTGACCTTTAACCTTGACCTTTGACCTGAACCCAGTCATTGCCAGCTCTACAGTGGTGACATTATAGTTGATATTTCTAGTTCTAGCCAATCATGTTTGTGCTTCCATTCAACAGGATGCCAACATATTTATGCAGAACATGTTTGCTTGTCTCTGCTGGATCACTATTAAAAAATATTGATATCAAAGTTTTTGAGTCTCTGTTTACATGCTGATGTTTTGCAAATATTAAAGAGACTTTTTTGGGCAAATGAACAGACCTTTACATTGATCAGGTTTAACACACAGGGGAAAAAATGAGCCTCAGGCTGATGACTGTCAATGCAGGCCATTATACATTCAAAGAGACCCAGATGAGGCTGATATGAGGCAAGTGCACGTACTCACAGAGGCTGATTGATATTAGGCTGATTTCAGACAGAAGACATATTTACTGCTATAAATGTTAATCTAGGAAAACTCAGGATGAATACAGGTGCTATAAATTCACCATAGAAATATTCTGCTTGAGTAAGAAAATGAACTGCAATGAACTGATGTATTAAAAGTAAAAGTACTCAACGCAGAAAAATATCCCCTATGATTGTTATACTGCTATATATAAGATTATTCATTACTCCTAAATTAATATTATAGACATTAAAATAAATTGAAATTATTAAATTAAAAAAATAAAAAAATAAACATATTTCAGAAGATGAAAGCATGAATTATTTTCCCACTGATGTATGATAAGTAATAAATATATTTTAATAGTTAAAACACTTTCTGTCATTCAACTAATTTAGGTACAAGTTGGGTATGTAACTAAAGAATCAATATTTTGTTTGTCTCAGGTTTTCAGTGACACTCTGTCTGAGAACCATGATGACTAAAACACTGCTGCCCCCTGCTGGGCATCATTGTCCTGTCCAAGAGCACATCTGTGGAATGATGACAATTTAGCTGGATGAGTGTCTGTGTTTAATATGATGATTTTTAAATCTTTAGGAATAACATTATGATATGGTAATTTTTAAAGAAGTTTGTCATTAATGGCGAACACATAAATTA
Organism: Acanthurus lineatus; assembly: GCA_029814665.1. Classification (NCBI taxonomy): domain Eukaryota; kingdom Metazoa; phylum Chordata; class Actinopteri; order Acanthuriformes; family Acanthuridae; genus Acanthurus; species Acanthurus lineatus. Next base: position 10,603,498 of record JAPZDV010000014.1, on the reverse strand, counting down.
CTCATTCAATATCAGTTTGTAAAACTGCCTTTAGGCTGCCAGGTTGTAAAGTTAAAAATCTCTTTGACTGGTAGCACCAAGTACTTGTAAAGCAGAATATCTATGAACTTTGATCCAAATGTACTATGGCTCTTTTTCAGGGTAAGTATGTCCATTGATAAGATAAGATAAGATAAGATAAGATGAGATAAGATAAGATAAAATAAGATAAAACTTTATTGATCCCACAATGGGGAAATTGCATTCCAGTTACATCCCGTCCAAGAAACATAAAAAGACATAAAAAGATGATAAGTTGATAAGTGAAAATGGTTCTATAAATACCAAGAAGACAAAGCAGATCATTGTGGTTAGAGAAAGAGGAATTAAAGAGGAATGACTGCTCAAGTCTGTGTGGAAAATCGATGGTGCACTAATTAGTTAATTTAGCAGTTAGATTGCTGCCTGCAGAAGCAACCCAGGTTGTAATGTTGTGACGATCAGGCCCAGGTAATGAGACAGTTGCACACCTGCCTGCAGGGACAACACAAGAACACAAAACACTGGACTGGTCCTCTGCGGTGTTAAAGGCATGATGGATGTGTCAGAGCATCAGTGGTTCATAAGCTTTTTTTTTACATTTTGGTTCTCTTTTTAGGTTCCCTTCTGTCTACTCAAAGCAAGCTGACCCTTAGGGCAGACTAGGTTTTTTTCTTAATTTTGTTTGTTTGTTTGTTTATTGTGCTTTCTTCCCCCACCAACCACTTTGCTCAGGGCCAATCCCAGTGCAACCTTCAGGGCAGGCTGTTTACGATGAAAATAAAATGTGTAAACTTTGGATGTCACCTCACTTTGTGTGTAAACCTAATAATTACAGTTTGCTGCCGTATGCTGTGTGCTTTGTGGAAAGTCACTGTGAGAAGGTTAAAGTGAAAAAGTAGAATTTGTAAAGCTGAACTCAGCCAATAAAAAACTCTTCACTTTTTTTTATCTCCCCTGTAATGTAATGTCATCTCTTATGAGAAAGACCACATTGGTGAGGAGACCATGAAGCCAGACGATGTGCTGTAGAACAGTTCTGCTGTACCTCCCAGAAAACCAAAAGAAAAACCAACAGGTGTCTTGTGTGATGGCTTACACTGATTACAGAGCAGGTTTTGATGAACTCCCCTGTGTCCTTCTCTGGGGTGGTCCACCAGGACCGTTGCTGCAGAACCTCCCTAGGTGAAAGAATGATGGGTGAGTCTAAAGCTGTGTGTCCACCACAGAATATCTGACCTCAGGCAGTCAGAAGGGCAGGAACTGGCACCTGGCTATTCCTTCAGGGTAGCCTTTCCTCCACCTCCCAGGTGAACGAAGCTGCCAGACATGGAGCAAGAGGGTGTCAAGGTTAGGGACTCCTTCCACACAAACTTGCGGGGTAAGGCATCAGGCTTGACATGGCAGGGTTTTTCTGAAATTTCCAGACAACAGAAACCCCTTATTCATACTTTAAACATGATCACATATCTATATGATATCCTGACATTGGACATGACTGGTATATTCCCAACAACTAAAATCCCTCATGTTTGGACCTAAAACACGGTCACTAGTCATATCTATACATTTGACATAAGTGGTATATTTCCAGCAACAGAAATCCCTCATGTTTGGTCTTTAAACATGGTCAGTGGTCATATCCATACTATTTCTGACAGTGGATATGACTGGTATTTTCCTCAGATCAGATAGATATGTATCAGATCAGATAACTTAAGACCTGACCTAAAATCTCCCAGGTAATATTCTAAATATCCAGACAACAAAAATCCAGAACAGAAACAGAAAGAGAAACAGAAATCCCTCCAACTTTATCTACTCAGTATTCTGACAGCTGATAATATTAGTGAATATATGAAGGCATGAAAGCTGTCCAATTCAGTCCAAATATTTTCCAAATACATACAGTATCTTTTACAAATAAAAAAACTTCTAGCTGAGAAAAGATTCTAGCCGTATTGAAGTGGTCCCTTACTGGAGTTGGATACGCTCCATCACGAAATCTCATGATGACTGATGACTGAAGAGTATCTGTATGGAAATCTTTATATTAAATCATATGTCTTGGAATATTTAGGAAAAAATATATTTGGATTCTTGGGGGTTTTGTACAGTATTTAAGTTTACAAACAACAACACAAAACAAAACAAATATTATTTAAATGCAGTACACTGAGACAACCAGTCTTGCCTCACCTGTCCAACAGGCATCCTCAACAGGTTTCACTCCTCATCACCTAACAGCTCTCCTGTCACCTGCCTCCTGTCTGCACAGCTGCTGTTCATTATAGGTGAGTTTTCCAGATGCTTTTTACCAGATTGTTGCCTGGCTGCCATTTCTACCTCCTTCTACCTGTTTCCTCCTCTGACATCAACTGCTCCTGATGTCCTGCTTGTTTCAAGTGTCTGTTTGGGTCCAGTTGTGTGATACCTGCCGCCAACAACTGCTGCTTGATAGAAGTACTGCCAAACCCACAGGTATGTTAAGAGATGCAATCCCTATTTGCTCTTCACATAATTTTATTTTCTGTTAGGACAAAGATAAAGAATGTGTGCAGGGAGCAATACTTGGTCATTCTCCAAAAAACCTTACATTTACTGTAATATTGCAACATATTTAGTCAAAACTTCCCCTCTGGCTTAATCTGTCAGCATTTTTAAGCATGCAGTACTGTAAAACAAACTAAAAGTATTGACACTACAGATCTATAATTTAACCTTAAATGGCCAAAACTGTATACTTATTTTTAAATTTTCATATTGTGGGATTCCTTAAGCTAATATTTGAGCTAATACTGCTACAAAATCTAATAATCAGATTGAAATGTAAAATGAACGACTTTCTTCAATATTTACTGTGGATATACTGCTAAAAGACAAATACATACATATATTTTTTTAAAGGGAATGATGTATTGCAATGATGAAAATTGGAATAACTGACTTTTTGTATGCAATGGTATTTTTTCTGTTTATAAATTTTTTTTTTTAAGTTTTTCTTAATTTCTCATTATTACGTATATATTTTTAGTTGGTATTTATTTTCCCCTCCAGCTCTCCAGATGTTTATTTGTTATATCATTGTTAACCATAAGGAGACTAAGCATTTCCTTATCAGGGACCTAAGTCAGATGTTTACGGTAGTCTCGTTGGTATGTGTTGAAAAGCACTCGTTACATGATGCGTGATCTCCAGTCGTTTTTTTTTTTTTTAAGCAGTGGCTGCCTCTGTTCTGCTCAGTAGATAAAGCCTCTCCCTCTGTCGTGTTGTCAGCATATTCTCAAAATAACCATGTGAGTCGTCATATCAGTACCATGCATACAACAAGAATGATGTCTGCACCACTTACAGCTCCCCCACTGCAAATCTAAGTGTCAAATCTTTTCCACTGGACTTGAACTGTTAAAAATGATTAATATATATTTTATTATTATTCTATTTTTCATTTATTATCGTTTGTCAAATTTTCCATTTAAACAAAATATCTGAATTGTTAATTCTTAAGGCCACAATAATTAACAATATTTAATAAATGACAGGAGTTTTTGTAATTAATGCTAAATCAAACAGACAAATTATTCACATGGCACTGATTTAATCGTACTGAGAGATTTTGTGACCTTTTTTTCATTCTGAGGACCCATTAAAAAAGGAAGTAAATAAAGTAAACTTTCCTGACAGTTTTATCCTCAGTGCTACCTATAGAAATACCAGAAGCCTTTCTTGCAAACAAAGAAAACATATAAAACATCAGGTAAAGCTTTTCCATCAGTGATCTTTTTTTTTTTTTTTACCATAAATAATATAACTTCATGTTTGTGAGTGGGAGCATCTACTGTACCTGTGGCCCCTGGCTGGGTGTGGTTTGAGGGTCAGGGAGGGGTCATCTTCAGGAGGATAGCCCCTTGTGTGAGCCAGATGTGGATGGCTGATAGCATCCATGTGCCTCTGGACAGCTTTTATCTCGCTCCTGTCCGAGCGAGGAAGGGTGGGTTACTGGTGTTGGAGCCTCTGAGTGTGGAGCCCCTTCAAAATACTGTTATGAGGTCAGATAATATTAACTCCTGAACATACTGACCCCTAATCAGTGGGTCATCTTAAGTTTTGAAAAGGGGAACCCTCAGGGTGTGTTGTTCCTACTGTTGTGCGTCCTGGTGTCTTGACTGGAAAACACCTTCAGGTAAAACTGGATTTTTGATTTTTCTCAGTAGAATTTTAATTTGTCAAATGAGACCTTTAATGCAACCAACATCAGAAACTTTGAGTTCTGTACATGTTGTTATTGTTAACTGTAAGAAATCATACATTTATCTTTTCTCTACAACATAAATACACATGTTTTAATTATTTTATGTTTATAAAAAGTATTAAAAACTTTATAAAAATTATAGTTATTATTTCAGGGCATTTCAAACCTTTTAAATAAGTGATGTCTTTTGACATTATGAGTTGCATGGTTGAACTGCACAGGGTTCTATCAACTCACTGACTTACATTTTTAAAGAAACATGATCATCATATTAATAGACTTCCCAGGATGCACTGTTTGAGATTTAAAACTAAAATGCTAAAAAAGACAAATTACAGGAAAAAATGCAATTATTTTAAGTTCTCTTTTCACTCAGCTTATGAAACAGCACTCTGAAAGAGACAATGTTATGCAAGCAAGCCCAAGGATTTTTGAAGGAGTTTCCACTGTGTGGCTGCTAACACTTGACAGAGTAAAAAAAAAAAAAAATCTAAAGTGTCATTTCGTTTTGAGTATTCATGGAGATGAAGGAAAAACCTGTCTTGAAGTTCAGTAAGAGAAAGTGATGATGTGACTATGTGAGTGACTCAAAGCTCAAGTGCAAAGATCCCAATCAGCTTCACAGCTCTTTGATTTTATCATTTGAAGCCAATTTAAAGATGTGGCAAGAACAACTATAGGATGTAAAATTCAGCTTTTTTCCACTTTGCCACAACAAAAGCCTACTATTAGATCTGAATATGCTAGTATTGGTGAACTCCTTCAGGCATTTGGTGGGAGTAAACAAAAGTGAACATATTTGCTAAGCAGTTTCATGTGGAACCAGCTGATGCGGTTAAAAAAGAACAACTCAAAAGCAATGAAATCGTTTGGCTGCAAAGCAACAACTGGCTCAGAGCTATGTACAATAACCCCCCCTCTGCTTGAGCTTTATGCTTACGTCCTGAGGACCTTCAGAGGAAACATGCACTTACGTTTGCATTTCAGCTTCAGACAAACTACGACTGAGCAGTTCTTTTAAAAAACTCTTGCACTGACTCATTTCCACTAAAGACTCACTGACCCCAACCCCCAGCTGTGAGTGGCATTATTATCGTTATTACTGTCATCTGACGCGTCTTCAAAAGAGAGTGTTTCCAGCATCTAACTGGAGGTCAGTGTGATTGATGTGATCAATAATTAAGGATGGAGCTTAAGGAATGTTATAGAAATTGAAATGGACCATGACAGGAAGAATTTCCTCACTTCTGATACAATACTATTCTACTTATAGAACTAATGATGAAGCGTAACTTGTAAGCTGCTGGTGTCCTCTATTTACAGTCTATACAGTTTCAATACATGTATACTAAACACTGCAGTTAGACTGATGTTTTGTTGAATTACACACAGTGCTGTATATGGGTGTAAATAAGTAGTGAATACTTGTCAATTTACCTGTTTATAATACTCTACTGGATAAATTATTCATGTGAAATGCGATGAATGAAATAAGGTTAACAAATCTAAGTATAATGCTTATCTGCAAGTGAAGTAAGTAGATACAAATTTTGGGTACTTGAGTACATGTTTTGTGTGATTTTGTACTTCTATTTCACTACAACTTTACACTTATGTATGTACTCCAGTACATTTTTTTAATGACAGCTTTACAAATTAAGACTTAACATATATGACATATATTTATTTTGTACGATATGATGTATGAATACAAATTAAGCTTATGTAATTAAACACTTAAAATTATATCCACTTTATACATCAGTGGTTATTTTCTAACAATATGAAACAAAATAAGAATTTTTTTTACTTTGGATACTAATTATGTTTGCTAATACTTCTGAAATATACAATTGGCAACTTTAAACTGGTTATGAAATAGACTAAGTTTAATGCTGATCCCCTTTATGACCTGCTTGAGCAAATGAGACCATCAACTGGGAGACATGCTACGTCAACATAGTCATTCTAATATATTTCAAAGAAATTTTTATTAAAGGACATAGTTGTTACTTTCATGAAAGGGTTGATATAAAACAGATAAGGCTAAGAAAATAAGTAAAGAAAAGTAACGAACTGACAAACGAACCCCCAAGCTCACTCCACCCAAAGCTGTGGTAAACACTTTCCATGCAGATGCTCTAAATGTGTAGCAGGAATGTGTGTAAGATACGAAAAAATTCACAACCATAAATATTAATAAACTTTTTTGAAGAAACAAAATCATTGTTTCATATTTATTTCAATTCTGGAGTTTATGCAGGACATCATTTACTGAATGTTAGTGATGAAATTGATAGTTTAGCCCTTAATATTTCTAAAACCAACAATTGATAATTGTTTTAATCAAATTGTGGGTCATTTATGTCCACTGATGAATGTAATATTTTGTAAAATTGCCATTATTGCTCATTTATCAACAGGAGATACAGTGAAGGATTTGGTGTAAAATGGCCTCTGAAAATTTGCTGTCAAATGTAAGTGAGAACACACACACACATGCATGCATGCATGCACACAACACACATATACACGTACTTGATTAGGAGCATCTGAGACCAGACAGAGATCCATTCAGAGAGTCAAGTACATTTAAGTTCCTTGAAGGACCATTTTGTATGATTTCATGTGATCAAATGGCAGTAATAGAGTATGATATTCATATATATATATTTATTTATCTTAGAATGAGCATTTTTTATACAGAGGGGGTGGGACCTTTCCACAGGGTCTACCACATCACACAACCATGTGTCTACAGCAGTCCAGAATGGAAAAATAAAACAAAAAATAGTTCAAACAGTATTTTTTTAACAATTATACGTCAACTAAAGGTTACTGCAGGTTTTCCTACAAGCTTAGAAAGGGAAGGGTGAGGGAATGGGTCATTAATGGGTTGCAATATGCAACCTCACCACTAGTTAGCACTACATTCTCCGAGCTGGTCCATTAATGTATAGTGTACATAAAGGTTAGGTTTACAGCTTCTTTCGTTGGTGTCGCACCTAAACTAAGCCTGTGGCTACAAATAGCTCAGCATGAGACGCTGACTGGTCCAAACCTTTGTGTTTTGAATACAAGTGCATAGCTTGAAGTCTGGTATGATGGATTCCTGAGATGAAGTGATCTCTCAAATCCAGCTGCCTCAAAAGGTAAACACTTAATAAGGATCAGCAGTGTACGATTTACAGTCTCATTTTTCTGAATGAATTGGGCACCAAGACTTTGGGCATTTTGAAGGAAAGAAAAGTAAATTAAACTTAAAGAGCTTTTGTTAATATTTGTTACCTACAGAGAACAGCACTAAACATACAGTCTTGTGTTACTTCAACTCTGGAAGATACAGTAATGTGAGGTCTAATTTAGTTCACTTTTCCTCTATTTTAGCTGATTATTACTCCCTTGTTCCCTTGTTCACAGTCTTGTCTTTTTTTGTACCTAAATGGCAGCAGGATTTTTTTTCTATTATTATATGTACTGTACTGTATTATTTAGTGATTTTCAATATAATTAGTAGAGTTTACACAGGACTCCTCGAAGCCGTTGTTCTGCCTTTACCCTAATAAGAATAAAGAAAACTGCAATTTTGGTACCTGTAAAAGATACAGGAGCTTAATCTAAACTAGGGACTAAAGGGCAGGATATCTTGACCTCACTTTTACCCATAATGCAGTTTTCAGACACAACTCTGTGAGTCTTCCAACTTTCTAAGTGCACAACAAAATATTGCTGAAATGACCCTTTAATGAATACAACAAGCAATTGTAAATAAGGGGCGAAACACCGAGTTTCAATATGATTAAATATTTTTCATCTGTTTTTGTTTTTTCTTACTCCAGCAGAGCAAAAATGAAGTGGAGTATACCCTTTACATCCCTGTTAGAGAGTGAGTTACTGTATATCTGCTTTTTACAGTCAGGGTCAAACTTTTTTTCATACAGGAGACTAATAATTTTTATGTCTCAGGCCTCAGTTTCAGGTGAGAGACAGGTATGATATATTGACAGCTTTAAAGGAAGAGGAAGAGGAGGAGGAGATGAAAGCCAACACGATCCAAAGTTTGCCTCTCTGCCCCGGTGATGTTGAAGGTGAGCGGGCCCAGGACTGTAATCCAAGCCTTTGTTGACCTCCAAACACAGACATTAAACGTGATAAGATGCTGGTTGGATAATGACAAAGTATGACTGGTTTTCTGCACATACCAAGCCACTGTATTTACTATCAATATTATGGGTGAGACCGGAGCACATTACTCTGTTGGATGTGTTAGAAATACAGTGTGCATGTCCACTTGTGTTTGTTTGCGTGCATGTATTAGTCCCACCTATCATCAGGCAGCACGCACACACACATAGACACAGAGTCAGCTTTAAAGAGGAGGTGTTTATAAAGTCACGCTTTTTTTGCCACTCTGGGGTCAGTCCCTTGTCACTGCTGTTGGCTTGGTGAGTGCCTGTAGGAGGTAAGTGTCACATTTTCTGCTACAATTTTGGATAGTGTTTGTGCAATAATACAAGTTACTTGTAGTAACTTTGTGGCATTGAAAAAAGAGCACTGCACGCTTGTAATGAAAAAATTTTCAAGATTCTTACAGGATTTTATATTTAGTCTTGCTGAAATTATGCTTCATCTTAAACACTGTATATATGCCTGAAAAAAAGGTGAGTTGAGGGATTGTGGATTTGATTTATGAATAATAAGTGAAAATACTAGAAAGGATATTTAGAAATTAGTACAAACTGCATAAAGGAGGCTCTCAGTTCTCCAAGGCATGGAGTTGACCAGTAAGTAGAACTTATTAAGTCAGAGCGGCATCTTAAAGACAGCACAGCAGATATAATGTGATTTACAATAAGTGGGTATAATTCTGTTGCACACATTTAATGATACAGCTACAGGAAATTCAAAAGAAAGTCTGACAAGTACTAGAGTGATCAGTCAAGACAGACACAAATTATGTGGAAGAAAAGGAAATTTGGTATATGCAGTAATATGTCCTGAAGGAATTATCATTCCACATGCACACTGATGAAAGTAGCTGTTTGTGCAAATTTGACACTCACAGGGCTTTTTGAAGCACCCATAAATACATATTTTAGCATATGTATGTTATGTGCATTACTTTTTGCATGAAAAACTGAACTGATCAAGTTAATTATAATTGTTATCTTGTTATCTTTTAAAGAAATCTGCAAAGATGCAGTTAGACTGATATGTGTGTGCACTATGAGTACACTTAGAAATATTAATAGCATAATGCATAATTATTAATTAGTACTCGACGATGTGATGTGCATGTACATGCACACATACTACATGCATGCTTATACACACACACACACACACACACATGCATGGCCTGTAGACGGTGTCTAGTTTGTCTAATCTGAATCTTCCACCCCTTTGCTCAGCTGTGTTTTGGAAATAAATGATTCTGTTGTCACAGAAAACTTCAGCGCTGCAGTCAAATCAGAGATGAAATGGACACTCTGGAGATACATGACACTGGATTCATGTGCCAACCACAATCTTCATCCTGCACAATGTCCTTTAAAATTCATGTCTTTTCCATTCATTCAGCTCGGTCTTCACCACTTTCAAGCAAAACTTTATACAAACAAAGTCAGAATTGAAACCATTATTTTTGAAGAAATTTACCCAAACACAAATTTTATTCAAAGTTTAAAATTTGAGTGAAAGTTCATTTAAGGATGAAATATAAAACATACTCTCAGTTTTAATATGAAATTTGAAAAAAATATTATGTTATTGTTATATAACTTTGGTTTTTAACTGGATTCATTGTATCTGTTCCAGCTGCCTGGAACATTAATAACAACGCAAACACCAGTGCAGAGTGTCAGGTAAGGCATACACAAGCACACTCACTTTTTATCTACTTAAGGCACACGGCGTATATTGACAGTTCAAACATTTTCAAAGTGAGCCGTCAGTCATGTCCTTAACAAAAACTTGCAGCGTCCCAGAGACTGGAGCCTGCTGGTTGCTGATGCAGAACAAGTGCCATGTTTACCTTGTAGACACAAAATGTGACCCGGGCATCACCTTCTAACATTATCATGATCCATGTCCACACTGATGCTGCCAAGACGATGATATAAATGACGGCTGCTGCCATGAAAAACAACACCCAAAATATCAGTGTTTATGTAATCTAGTGAAGCGTGAGCTTGATTTTATCTGATTCTGATCTAAAGAGGGGGCGGATACAAAATGACAGCTCTGTTGCTCCTGTCACTTTCAAGTATAAACCTCAGCTAAAGGCAACAAGCTCAGGAATTTTCAAGAGCCGAAGTCCCACCCATTTTAAGTGGATGTAATGGAAACTGAATTATGTATATAAGCAAATAATTTTTTATTAAGTTGAAATAATTAAGTACAGAAGTCAGTGAAGGGAGGAAATTGTGTCATCAATTAACTTTATCGTGTTTGTCAATTTAAAAGATAACCTTGAAAATGGGTAGAGTTGCAGTTTGACACAAAGACAGTTTAGATCCATTTAGTTTGTGTAATATCTGTGGAAACACTTAAATGGCCTTTGTTTTGATGATGGTGCAATAATTAAAGTTTATTACAACAGTGTTACATAAAGCATGTTACACAAGTAGACTGCTTCATCATGCATTGTCTACATAACCAACTGTTAATACATCTGAATATTAGCGGAAGGCTTATTAGTAATATCCACCAGGCCTTTTACGAAAAACAACAGTCACATACAAAAATCTGCATTAAAAAAAAGTTGAAAATGGCCTCTAAAGTTCAATGAGGCTTCAATAGTCTCAATCATTCAGATCAGGAGAGTCTAAAAAATTTACTATCAAATTTCCTCTTACTTTTACTGGAAGAGATTAACTTTGGTGAGATTTATGAGTGTTGTTTTATGACAGGCATGACATAATGTGAACTTTTCCTGTAACTTAAAAATTGACTTAAATATTTAATATAAAATGTTCTCAATATAAAATATGTGTAGAATTTGAATTCTCTCTCTGATTCAGGTTAGATTGAGACCAAATATTCAGAGATTTGCTCCAATACCTCACTCGCACTGACAACTAGTAAGTGGCCACTGAAACCACAGTAGTTCACCATTTACTTAAACTGCACTTGTGGGAGGTGCGACTTTAATTCATCCACCTGCCTCGTCCAGATTTTCACTCACTGTCTTGCAGACACAAGCATGTTTGCGTCTGTGTCCCGCGTTGATGTCCATTCCTGCCGGTGTTTCACTTCTGTGTTTTCTCTGTGCCTGCAGAGGTACGTGCAGCTGAAGGAACTAATGAAGGACCAGAAGCAGCAGACCTACTGGCAGGAGACAGGCCGATGGGGGGGCTACGAGGAGAGCTTCGACCCTCAGGCCGGGGTGTGGTCGTCTGCACACATCTCCTACCTCACCTTCAAGAGCCTCATCCAGCTGCGCCGCACTATGAACACAGGTAAGTGTGGAAAACCTCTGAAAACCACTGAAAATAACATCATGTAATCTAATTACATGTACTCAAGTAAAGTACAAGTGCTTAATAAGTCTATGTAGGTACAGAGTTTGAGTTATTCCAGTTTATACTGATGCTCCACTACTTTAGAGGGACATATTGCATATATTACTCAACAAGGCATGTGCTTGAAATCTTTTGTTACTGATTACTATGGCAATTCAGATTATTATTGCAAAGTATAAGTAATAAATCCATCATGAGGCATTATCATAGATTTTAGTTTTGTCTAATTTAGTTAAACTTAGCCACGCCTTCACCAACTGTAACATTTAAGTGATGCTTTAACATGATATGAAAATAGGTACTATGCAATTATATGTTAAAAATAAGCTACTTTTTTTTAAATGCATAATGTTTACTTGTAACAGAGTATTTGTGCAGTGTGGTATTCCACCATCAATTATTTCTAAATAACTGTAAAACTTAGAAATTTAAGAATTTAATTTAAATCCTCTGCACTGTAGTTCTATACAAATTACATAACTTTAAAATATCTTACCATTAGTTTTCCTACAGTATTTTGGTTGTAGTATCATTATTGTATACAGTAACTTGTGAGATAAGAAAGACAATGCAGTTGCCTGCTTCCCCTGCAGTGTGTTTTTACAATAGAAGTGCCAAAATTAAACAAGCTCTCTGGCTCATTTTGTCTGAACCTCCCCTCAAACCACAACCACACTGCACACTCACACTCTCACACTCCTTGTGATGTCACACTCCTCCCTATGATGATATTTCCCCAACAGGTGTGACCATTTTTGACTGTGAAGAGAAGACACTGGCCAGCATTGCTGAGAAGATGGTCAACGAGATGGTTAACAAGAAGGAGATCAGGCCGGGAGACCGGGAAGGAGTGCTGAAATCTCTGCTTCAAAACCGCAGGTATCCTCGAGTCATTGCTCAGCAGTGACTCAAACTCAAATGACCTACATTTTGGCTTTTAGATGATGACGTTATCTGCAGTTGGAAGTGAGACAAAAACATTTCAGGATCGTGCTCAGAGAAAGTAGAACAGAACACGTAGTTGTTGTTGTGGAGATCAAACCTGTAATTGTGAAACATCGTCTCTGACCACTAAACCACTTTGACTGCCTGCTCAAGTCTTTATTAAAGGTGACCAGTATGCACTGTAGTTACCTCATGTGACTCTAAAGAGGTCTATTCTATCACTGTATCCAACTTTTTTTTCAGTAAACTAAGAAATTCAAAATTAAACAGGTATCTCTATCATTTCAGCCACTCAGTCTGACAAAACAGCCAATGACAAATGGCATTTTTTCTCCCTCCAGCCAATCAGATGACCCAGAGAGACAAGCTCTGGCTGATGCCATGAACCTGCAGAAGTTTTCAGTCAAGGAGAGGGTGAGTTCTTCTGCTGATGAAATTCATCAATCTGAATTTGTCATGATGATAACATGATCTGATATGATGACAGCAGTGATTTTTAAAGATGATAGTGACTTCATATAAATGTCTTTCTGAATAGTAGAGGATTCTTGTTGAAGCCTTACTGCTGGACTCACTCATATTTTCAGTGCTTATTTGACCTTGTCCAGATTTAGAGTCACACAAGTTTTGCCATGTTGCTCTTTTTCATATCTGATGCAAAGTGAGTGGTGGCACACAGTTGAGATGCTCAGACTGTAGGATGCAAAAATACAAACTCACAGATTTGATTTGTGATTTTCTAAATCTGCTACTGTTATTTTTATGTTGCTAAGATTGTGAATGCAGTCTCCACTTAAAAAAAAAAGTTGTATAATAATGATGGGACAATGGGAGAGTCTATCTTTTGCTCACTGATGTTTTTCTCCTTCAGGGGGATGAATCTGACCGTGTAGAAGCCTCCATGGTGCTCGTAGGTAAGCTGGTGTTTGTGTTTGTTGTTGTTTGTTGACTGCAGCGTGTGTGTGTGTATGTTTGTTGCACTTTTTCCTGAGCGTGGGTTTTATATGAATATATACTTTTCATCTGTTTTTACCAGGAGCCTTGGACTTCCTGGAAAAGCCCACAGTTGTGTTTGTGCGTCTGAAGGAATCGGTGGCACTTGACTCTGCCCTGGAGGCCCCGCTGCCTGTGCGCTTTGTCTTCGTTCTGGTGGGCCCCAGCAACACTGAGATGGACTACCATGAGACTGGCCGTGCAATGGCAGCACTAATGGCTGACAAAGTGAGCTAGCTGATCTTTTTTAATCATCAGTCTTGCTAAACTAGTCAAAGAAAGTCATAATTGGATTCACAATTAAGGCTAAACTCAGAATTTAAGTAATTCAGCACTCTCATAAACTTACGCTTCTCTCATAACATAGATTGTTAAGATGCTATCTGACCACACAGGATTGATTAATAGTATGAAAAGGACATGTCTTGTCAAATTCTCACTGACCCTGAAATATGCAGACCTAACATCTCCTCTACCGTGTCTGTCCCAGGTGTTCAACCAGGCAGCTTTTCAGGCAAAGAGTGCCCGCGAGCTGACAGATGGCGTGGCCGACTTCATGGACTGCAGCATCGTGATCCCTCCCACTGAAATCCAAAATGAAGCAATGCTTGCCTCAATTATCAGCTTTCAGAAGAAATTGCTGCAGGACAGGTACCAGACCTCTGATCCCACACCACGCCAGGACTCCAAGCCTCGTAGAGGTGAGCTCTACTAATACACACTTAAAACTACAATGTTGGTCGAAAAACTTTATTTAGCACTCATAAACAAAACATTTATTAGCTGGATCAGTTTTCTATTATCAATTGAAGTGTGTTCACATTGGCTTAAAATGGCTTTCTCCTAGTTTCCATCTCTACCGGGCCTCCACCTGAAGACCCCCTTGCCCGTACTGGTCGACCGTTTGGTGGGATGATCCGAGACATAAAGCGCCGCTACCAGTACTTCAAGAGTGACATCACAGATGGTCTTAACGTCCAAGTCCTTGCTGCCATCATCTTCATCTACTTTGCCGCCCTGTCTCCTGCCATCACCTTTGGAGGACTGCTGGGTGAGTGTGCATATTTGTTTTTAGGCACAGTATGCTTATTGTGTGAAACAGATACCATAATAATAGCTTGCTGCTATCTTTGTCTTTACAGCTGATAAGGTGGAAGACATGATGGGAGTTCCAGAGCTCTTAATCTCCACCTGCATTCAGGGGATCATCTTCTGTTTAGTTGCAGCTCAGCCCGTGCTGGTGATCGGTTTCTCTGGTCCTTTGTTAGTGTTTGAGGAGGCCTTCTTTGCCGTGAGTTATAACACTGAATCATCTTCATGTTTTCATGAACTATAGTTTTTTTTATTGTCTCCTCTTATCTGTGTAATCTCACTGAACTTGACTCATCCCATTCTTTTATTCAGTTCTGCAAGTCACAGGGCATTGAGTATATTGTGGGGAGAGTGTGGGTTGGAGTGTGGCTGGTCATCATTGTGGTGATCATTGTGGCATTTGAGGGCAGCTTCCTGGTGCGTTTCATCTCCCGCTTCACTCAGGAAATCTTCTCCATCCTCATCTCCCTCATTTTCATCTATGAGACATTTGCCAAGCTAGGGAGGGTAAAATCATCTTCATCCATTTCACACATGTCATCTGTCCAAGTGAAATGCTATATGTAATGGCTAGATTCTAATCTTTTGTCATCTTGTCTGACCTCTATTTAGATATTCAAGGCCCATCCACTGATTCTGAATTACGATCACCTGAATTCATCTGTAGAAAATCCCTGGAATCCAAAGGTGGAAGAGTCGGTAGTTTACGATAATGCTACTGGTAACTCAACTGTTGTTGTCAACACTATTGGGCTGCCATACCCCAACACAGCCCTGCTGTCCATGTGCCTCATGTTAGGCTGCTTTTTTATTGCTTACTTCCTGCGACAGTTCAAGAACGGCACTTTTCTTCCTGGAAAGGTGAGTCGTCAGAGATTGTGGAGTCTAATCGCATATTGTTTGAAAGATACCTTTTGCCAGTTGTAGCAGGTTATAAGTTCAAACTATTTAATCTTTGTTTGTGGTCTGTGATTACCAGGTCAGACGTTTGATTGGTGACTTTGGTGTGCCCATTTCTATTTTCCTCATGGTTCTTGTTGACTACAACATTTCAGACACCTACACTCAGGTTGGTCACTGAGTCTGAGCTTAGAAGTCCAGTTTCCAGTAATTCAGCAGAAATTTTAAAGGATGCAACCTTGCCACTGCAGTTAAACACAGAAGCATATAGAAAGACTTATGCACTATGACTTTATAAGATATTCACTTGCTTTGACTAAATAGGGCTCTTGAATCAATCATACTACTCCTGAAAAACTTGACTGCACTTTTGCACAAACCTATTCCAATATCTCTACCTGATGTCAAGAACTCATTGAATTTTACAGATTTTATGAAAACCTGTGACATTTTCTTTATAGAAACTAGTGGTTCCCAAAGGTCTGATGGTGTCCAACCCAGCCCAGAGAGGCTGGCTTATCAACCCCTTCGGAGAGCACAAACCTTTCCCTGTGTGGGTGATGTTCGCATGCTGTGTCCCAGCTTTGCTCGTCTTCATTCTGATCTTTTTGGAGTCTCAGATCACAACGTGAGTCAAAAACAAAACTAACTCACTTAATTATCTATCTGAAACAACATTCCTTAACTGCTTTTATGTGCTGCATCTGTTTACAGACTGATTGTGAGTAAACCAGAGAGGAAGATGGTCAAGGGCTCTGGGTTCCACTTTGACTTGTTGGTTCTAGTTGGCATGGGAGGCATCAGTGCAATATTCGGTGTGCCATGGCTTAGTGCTGCTACAGTGAGATCTGTCACCCATGCTAATGCCCTCACCGTCATGAGCAAAGGACCCAAACCTGTGATTGAGAAGGTGATGGAGCAGAGGATCAGCGGCATTGTTGTGGCATTGCTAGTTGGTAGGTGCTGCCAACTCATCCATTCCATTGTATCTTTTCTAAGACTGCACGTCCAGAAATCTACAGGTCTGCTAGTGAAGTACACTATTCTTTATCTGAATGTGTGTTTGTGTCAAGGTCTATCGATTCTGATGGAGCCGATCCTAAAGATGATTCCCATGGCCGCCTTGTTTGGGATCTTTCTTTACATGGGAGTGACCTCACTCAATGGCATCCAGCTGTGGGATCGTATACTGCTTCTGTTCATCCCTAAGAAATATCACCCTGACGAGCCCTATGCCACCAGAGTAAGACTTCATGAATGAAAATGCTCTATATAAAATTTTATTTGCAAGGAATGCAGCTGACATGGATAACCAGTTGTTGAATTTAACTCTGTGCATTTACTAAAGTACTGTAATTAAGTACAAATTTTAAGGGACTTCTATTTTACTTAATCTTGTATTTTTATCCCACTTTTTACACATGTCTACCACATTTAGAAGGAGTACATTACTTTTTACAATTAATTACTCAGAAGCATAAAAAAGCAAAGTTCAAAATTAGTTCCAACTCAACCAACTACAATAGCAAAAATGCTGCTTTTACATTACATTACACATCTGTAATATTCCATAACTGTTGAGAACAGGACTCATATGAACTCATCACATTATTTCACATGTTGGCTTGAAAATCAAATCAGTCACATCCGTGTTCAATCTGGTCTATATACCTACTTTAATAAATCTGCATATTGGTTACAGGTGAGCACAGGACGGATGCACTTGTTCACAGCCATCCAGATAGTGTGCCTTGCAGTTTTGTGGATTGTTAAGTCCAGTCCAGCATCCCTTGCACTTCCCTTCATTCTCATCCTCACCATCCCTCTACGTATGGTTATGACTGGGCGTCTCTTCACTGAACTGGAAATGAAATGTGTAAGTGTTTATTAACTGAAGTATTGTTGATGTAAGCATTGCTTTCTATGAATATATGAATAGCTGAGCCAGAGAAGTCATGTGGGATGTGTAAGTAGGTGCTAACCATAAACTTTTCTGTGTCTGTTTTAGTTGGATGCCGACGACGCCAAGGTGACTTTCGAGGAGGAGCCGGGCCAGGATGTATACTGTGAATCTCAGATGCCATTGTAGATGTCTTCCATGACTGCTGCCAGCAACATTTTAATACTACCGAAGAGATATTTGTTTTATATGAGGCTAAAATGAATGTTTTATGTACTATCTATGAGCACAAACATTTTTTGAATGTTTTTTCATGAAAAATGCAAGTATAGATCCTTATAGTAAAAACTGTCTAAGTCAACCATTCCTGAAGAGTTTTCAAACATTGCTCAGGTAAATTCTTTGCATCATGTGTTTTATTTTCTTACAGCTTGTGCTTTACATACCATTCGAGCTGAAGTATTTGTAAAACATTAAACTTTTTTTTTTTTAACTAAAGGCCAGCCTTTTAAAGCATAGGATTATGAGATCAAATTATGAAGTGGAGTGAAAAATCTTAAATTCATCCCAATGTGTAAAGAAATAATGCTGAGTGGAAAATATGTGTTCAAAGCCAATGTTGTATGTCTTTCAAAGCAACCACACATTGAATGTAATGTAATGTGCTACTTAAATTATTGTTTGTTGTTTATTAATTATTGTATTCTCTTGTTTGATGCGAGTAAAATCCAAACTTTGAATTAAGTGATAGATTATTTATAAGACAATTATGCAAGCAAAGCGTAGATAATGCAGCAATAATAATCAATTTAGCAACACTGGACAGAAAAAAAACACATCACAATGCAGGGAAAGAGAAAATGTTTATTGTGTGTTGTTAAAATGTATTTGTTACATTGCTGTCTTAGTGCCATCTCTCTATAAAAAATAAAAACTACCTCCCAAAAGACCCACAAGCTAAGTTTCATTGAGTTTAGTTACCTTTTAATTAAAGTCAAGAAAAGCAGAGGTCTTGTTGTTTCTATTACTGACAGGTGAATGGACAACTCCTCATTTTGACAACTGTAAATTAATGAACAAAACTGTGTGATTTATTACCATAATTCAACACCCTCCAGCTCAACAGGTGGCGCCTGTCCCCCTCAACTATTTTGCCAACCTCGCCAGCCGTCAATAAGTGAAAAGAAGAAGACAGAAATCTGATTGGCTGTTTTCTTGGCTGTTTTGGATGATGCTCCTCTGTATTCGTTTGTGATTGGTCTCTCTCTCCTAACGATGGCCCGCCTATCAAGCATGGAGGAAGTGGAAGGTTACATATTGGCGGCTTCAGGTGTACTGTTTCTGCTTTGCTAATTAATGTGACGAAATCAACTACCGACGACAGTGTATCGTTAGGCTAAATATCGCACGCTATTTGTTTGTTTGTTTCTCGGTAACTAAATTATCATAAACAATGGCTGAGCTCGATACATGAGCTAACTAAATAGTATCGATTAGTTTCCGAGAGTCACATGGATTGATCCGAAGGTCTGTCCAGTTTGCAGCCAGTCACTTTACCAAAAGACATTTAATTTAAAAAATGAGCAGTACAATAGAATCTGGTGGGTACAAAAATAATCTGGAAAATACATTCTTTCAAGTCCGTTTTAGCAGCTAATATTAAACTCAGAATGTCTTAAGATAAACTACAGAAAATACGATAAAGTAGCTGATTCACTTTAAAGTCTTACTGTCTTCTCCGTCCGTAAGCCATTACCGCAGACTGGACCAAGGCGAACCTCCGACGGCTTCTTGCTGCAATGAAAAGCAGCATCTCAGAACAAGATAGAATGAGTGCATATACCGAAGGACTTCAAGCTGTGAACTGGAAAAAGGTGGCTTTCCCCCCTTTCTCTCCTAAAGCATGCCAGGAAAAGTGGGGAGAAATTTTGCAGATGGTGAGTCACAGTTTAACTGTAATCTTTCCGTTTGCAGAAATAATCGCACCATGAGTTTTAGTTATTAGCTGTTCTGAGGCTTTTGGTTTATATCATACAATTTAGCAGAGGAAGTTGCCCATTTGTCATAAAAATATAGGAATTCAAGTATTACAGGATTGCATTTCACCATAGCCATTTGGACTTTCTCATTTGTAACCAATATTGTGAAGATAGTTCAGTAAATGTTGTAACATCCCTCCTGTTTTTACTCAGATGCGCAAGACTCGGACACTCACAGAGCTCATTGTTGAAGCTGAAGATGTCTTCTCCACGCCTGGCAAGAACAAGAAGGTAAGCACAGCATAAAGAAGCTTTGAAAATTAAAAAGTTGTCCAAAAAAAAGCAGTTACTGAAGAGTGAGTTTTTAATTTACAATGTGACAGTGTAGTCTTTCCCATTTCATATTTTCAACTAACATTTATTTCACTTTATCTCTAACACAAATCTTCAGCAATACAGTCAAGACTTTTCAGTGTTTAAAGAGTCCACAGCCAGTTATTTTGCTAGTCAGTTGCATGGCCTTATGAGGTATACTGCTTTGTTGATTATTCATGCACTTAGTAGGAAACTCACCTTCAAAGCAAAGATTTAAATCTGGATGTACATTCTGAAAGGTTGCGAAGACAAAATGCCTTAGGTGTCAATTTTGTGCAAGCATTGTATATTTAAAATCTTTGACATTGAAAGCCTTTGAGATGTGTTGCATTGCAGTTTATTATTAAAGTTTTGGACCCTAAAAACAAGGTGCTTTATCTCATTTTGCTACAGTTTTTACTGATGAATCACTGATTTTTTCCAGGCTCCAAATGCAGACAATCACCATCTTGAAAATAATGATTACAATGGAGAGAGGCAAGAGTTAAGGTAGAATATGAATAAATTTTAATTAACACTACACTTTAAAATTCCTTGTGATGTTACTCGGGCTGTCTGTGTGAATTCACTGTCAAGCCAATTTTTTTTTGTCTTTCAGGAAACAATCTTCTAGTCAAAAGCGCAGGACTTACCGAAAGAGGAAGAAGGTCTCTTTGCTTTGCTGGGTTTATTCTTTTTTCTAAACACCTATGATATGATGCTTATATAACTTAACTCAGATCACACAAAGCCCATAATGCTGTTGTAACTCTCAATTAATTATATTCAAATTCATGTATGACCTTTTACAACTAGGTTGAACAGTGTACCAGAGAGGAAGAAGGGGTGCCTCCCAAGCCTCCAGTGTAAGCCACTCACACTCACACTCACACACATACACATCCAAACACACACACACATATATATTTACCTTATTCTATAAGGTTATATGGTGGCACACCAAAAGGGTAGGGCTTCAGCTCCTTTTAGTGGACAAGGATGTAATGGAGCAATATAAAATACTTCACCATGTATAAATACCAAGTTAGGAAGTGTCATACTGCTACATGTCAGCTAGCTCAAACTAACAAGTATGTATGCTAAGCCTGTTTGTGTTTGTTTAGCAATGGCTACGCACTATTCTGCAAAGAGCAGATGGCGTCTATGGCGGACGTCTCAAGAAATGCCTACGTGAGTGCATGGGCCAAACGTTGGCGAGATTTGACTGAAAGTGAGAGGGAAGAGTACAGCAAACGATGCAGAACGGTAAAAACACACACTTTTACACTATTTCATATAGACAGTGAAATAAAAACACCAACACATCAACTGCTGCACCAAAACACTTTGAAATCAATGTCATCACCTCTGTTTACAGTAAAAAAGTGTTGATTTGAATTAAATTCTTGGTTGTTGTTTTTTTTCAGTTAAAGAATCAGTACATGGTTAAGCTGAAAGAATATGTTCAGGTGAGTAATTTACAAGCTCACAGGTGCTGCATTGAGCTGATACCGATAGACTTTGTGTGAAAACACTGTTTATGTTCCTCAGACTTTGGATACCGAGAAGCAGAAGGAGATCCTACAAAAGCATGGCATCAAAAGACCCAAGGTGAGGCTGAGCAGATTTGGGAAAAACCTTTCTCCAATTTGATTAAACCTACAGAATATGCTTGCTTTTCAAGCTGTCAGTTCTTCATTCTTTCTTTCTCTTATATGTTTTGCCTCATGCAAGCAACAGCTAACACTGTTTGTGCCCTCGTTTTTTTTCAATCAATGTATCCTGAGTTGATCTTCTCTTTGAATAATTATTATGGTCTTAAATACATTGCAGAAGGACATCAAAGAAGAAGTGTCGTTTCCAGGCGAGCCCAAGATGCCAATTCGGTGGGAAAAATTGTGATGAAATAAAACTCGAAGCAGATTAAATCTCCTGTTGTATATCTGAAAAAACAAACATGTAACTAGGGGTTTTCTTCACTTGCAGTTGTAGTAATGCAATTTTCTACAAAGATCAGATGAAACTTCTTAAGGAAAAACTACCAAATTCTAAGGAGCGCTTTATTAAGAGCTGCCAAATGTGGAAGGACCTCTCTGAAAAGGAAAAGGAACGCTACAAAGACAAAGTAAAGAAAAACATTGAAAAATACGCAAAGGAGTTGCGGAAGTGGTTTCAGGTATAAGGAATCCTTTCCTAATATTTCTGTAAAAATCTACTTTCTTAACTTTAAAATGAAAGATCCCATGAAATTTTGTTACATTCTTAACAATTTTTCATTTTTAAATTCTTTAGACATTGACGCCATCAAAGCAGGAAAAGTATCGGAAATATAACCCAAGTGTAAGTTCCTACAATACATTCAAGTATCCATTTGTTTCTGTCTTAAATCTTTTTTTTTAAGTTTATTGAATTATATTTAAATCTACTAATCTTTGCAGAAATGCAGATACCTTGATGAGGAAACAAAAGATTTTGAACATGAAGGAAGCTTATGCAAACCATCAGTAAGTTGAGGTGTTAAGGAATTCAACATATTTATGTAAATGAATATGCAGTCCATTGTACAAAGTCAGTCAAGTCAAAGTTTTGGGTTGAAGGTTCAGTGTGTTAGATTTAGGAGGACCCAAATACAAACCAAACACCGGCTATGGCCTATGGCTTTAGAGCCGTAGGTACTCCAACACAATCAGAAGTGGAGGGGTGAGGAGAGGAGTAAGTCGGGTGCAATTTGCAACTTCACCATTAGATGCCACTAAATCCCAAACACTGGACCATTTTAATCATGTAAAGAGTGAAATTCAAAGAATGAAAAAAATATTCTAAATGCTTTGCTTGGGAATGTAAAGCTCTTTTTTCGGTGCACATGTGTTGTACCACACAGGATTCAGAGGATGAAGACATTGAGGACAGCAGCAGTGAGGAAGAAGAAGAGAATCAGGACTGTAAAGAGGTTTGGATCATTTTACAGATTTATCTTTTAGTTTTGTGACTGTGCATCAAGCTGTTATAAACGTCAACTTTTAATTTGCAGGATGAGGAAGAAGAAGAAGAAGAAGAGGGGGCTAACATGTTTAGCATGTATTAGATGGTGGTGAGACAGACAGCAGCAGTGGCACACATTTACACAAACTCAAGCATGTAAACTCCAGAGCTGGATTCTGGATTTTATGTGATGGACGGCCTCTCCAGTTGTTGACTTTTGATGCCTTACTGTTTGGCTGCCATCTTGGCTGTACGGTTGCAGTCACCAGTGCTCCTCTGCAATGTGCCACAACTAAGACTGGTTTGCAAAGTCCCATGAAACCCCAGCCCCCTAGTGACCACACAAGCCCCAGGTTACCTGCTATGTGGCGATCAGTTTGTTTAGTTTGGGAATGTGCACTGCTAAAGCACAATATCAACTGATGGCATGAGGGCCACAAAGCCCTAGGAAGTTGCATGTGTCCATAATATTAGATATTCATCCCTATACTCATTATATTTTATTACCCAAGAGTTCACCAGTCAAATTTTTATAAATCTGCCCCAAATCCAAACAGTTGTAACTCTGGGAGAGTCCCATTTTATAACTTAAGTTTGAGGTCCTGTAGTTTTAATTTATTTTTCAAAAGCTTCAGTATTTTGCTTATTATTGTACTTTCATCCTGCATATCCTCATGCTAACTTTTTCATATAACACACAGCAAAACCTGGGGCTGTTAAATAATCTGCCACTGAAAGACTGTCAAAATGCACTCAGAGATGGGAAAAATTGTAGGTTAGTACTTGGTGGCCATTAACTCATCTTATGAGTAATGCATCTGAAGAAGTTTTCAAATCGAGGTATCCTTGTGGATTAAAGGAGACAATAAAGACACTTTACTGTATCATTATTCAACATGACCAATTTTTTTATTGGATTTTACTGTTGCTTTTTTTTTAAGCTTAAAGTCTTAGAACAATTAATGGGATTATAAACTTGTTTTGTTATTGAGTGAAAAACAAAAGAATTTGTCTTTATTTATTGTTTTTAAACCATGCACATTTTATTTGCGCCACCAGAGAGAGCAGGATATTTTAATAAACATGTTATATAAAGACTCAGAAGTGATTCATCCTGGATTGTCTCATGCAAAGACTTCAAATAACAAGACACAAACGAGACCAGAGTTAAAAAAAATACAGTGGTTTGTTCAAAGTTAAACAAAAGGCCAATTTAACCCTAAATTGCACGGGGTAACACGCAGTCACACGCCGCCCTGGATGGGAAACGCTGCTTGAGATGACTGGAAGCTCCGTCGGTGCTGCAAAGGAAGCGCTCGGTGGAAACGCGTGCGGCGATCGATTACTACTGTCTGATCTCTGTGATGTAAAGATGGTCGCCTGCCGAAATAGGTAAATAAACACAATTAGCGATTTGCTCGGACGTGATTGCCGTATTCCTCTTGTGGAGGTTTTAAGCTGGGACACAAGGCTCGTTTCGTCTTCCTCGGGGTTTGTAACGGGGGGTTGAGAGGCGAACAGCCGCAGTGCAGCAGCAGTGTGTTGGGGGTCCGGGGACGAGCCTCGCTGTAGTTAAATGTAATTCCTCAACCTTTCAGTCGTCTACAAATGTGTTAACTTTACAGTGCTTTTATTTTCTTCGCCTAGCATGACACATTTGACACGCTTAGCTCCTGTGTTTAGCCGCTGTTGACCTGTAGGTTTCGCGGAGGAGGATACCGCTTCTCCCGTAACCTCTTGGCATGTTCAGCTCCTCACGCCTATTCATAGCCACGCTCTTTGTTTTCTTCACCAACATTTTGGCTAAGCTACCCTCATTAGACAGCAACGCTCGGACCGGCTGGGTGGTGTTTTAAAAACTAAGCTAACGCCATGTTTGGCAGCAACGCTAAGTTCTTGTGTTTTGTGTTATTCGCAGGTTATAAGCGTGGGAAGTGTCTCCCCGGCAGTGTTCAACGTGCAGTTGTGAGTAGCTGCATCATATTCAAGGCGTCAAGTGTTAGCCACTGATTTACATTCATTGGTCAAACACGATTTTAGTGCCACTTAGCGCCGCTAACCGTGTGTTTCCCCCCTGCTGCAGCCCTGTTTTGGCCGATGTTTGCTGCGCTACAGCATGACCACAGCAGTGTCGGCTCATTTGGTAGTTCTGGCAAATGAAAATGGAGGAGGTTTCAATGTCCAGCCTGGACAACAGCAAGCTGGAGGTACAGTAGAGCAAGGAAACGGAACAATTACAGATGAAGAAGCTTTGGAAATGCATGTATATTTTTTTATACAGTGGCCTGACTTTTGTCCCCCCCCGGCCCTTCCCTGCCAGGGCCTAGCTCAGGACATCCTGTCTGACCTGGTGGAGGATGCATGCCTGGGTCTTTGCTTCGAGGTCCACCGGGCCGTTAAGCAGGGCTATTTTTTCCTGGATGACACGGACCAAGAAAGCATGAGGGACTTTGGTGAGCACATAATCAGTCTGTCTCTTTAGTGGAATAAAGCTACCAATACTTTATAAACTTAGTACAGTTAAAAAAATAAATCATTTGTTATTTATACTTAAGACTTCAGACAATTGAAAGACCAAAGACACAGCAGCAATACATCCAGGCTTTAAAATCACTGTAAGCCCACATGACTGTTCCATGTAAACATCAATTGCTGGCTTTGCCTTCCCAGAAATTGTGGACCAGCCGGGATTAGATGTGTTTGGCCAGGTGTACAACCAGTGGAAAAACAAGGAGTGTGTGTGTCCCAACTGCAGTCGAAGCATTGCTGCGTCACGCTTTGCCCCACACCTGGAGAAATGCCTGGGGATGGGTCGCAACAGCAGCCGCATTGCCAACCGCAGGTAAAAACAGCAACACCAGCACAAAGGAAGTTTGTGTCACCAGATTGGATTCTGACTGTATACTGTGTCAATGCACAACTCCTCATTTGTCCTGTAAGCTTTTTAAAATTCTTCATGGCAATTTAGACAGGCATTAGACATTAGACAGGCATTTAGACTATTCAATAGTGCACATTTACATTTTTCATGTTGTGGAGATGTAATTACATTTTTAGCTATAGATATGCGAGAAATGATGCTACTTTTCTCTACATCTCACAAATAAGTGACCCAAAATGATTTTTAAAAATTTTATATAATAGCTTGAAACAAGAATGCATTTGTTTTATAATCTGATTGTTATTTGCAGTGAGTAATGCTGAGTCATTGTGAGTGTGTCACGCTGTACTCTTCCCTCTTTTACAGAATAGTCACTGGTAACAACGCCAACAACAAATCAGAGAGTGACCAAGAGGATAACGACGACGTCAATGATAATGACTGGTCTTATGGGGCAGAAAAGAAAGGTGATGTCCTGATGCTACTTCTTACTTTGTTGTAGTGATCCTGAGGGTAGATTGCTTATAAAATCTTACGATGAAGTCAGACATATGCGAAATAATATTTATTTTAATGTTATGCCCTTCTCTTCCAGCCAAGAAACGGAAATCTGATAAGGTAATTTTTATTTTTATTCTGAAAAAACAATCACAACTAATATAACAATCAACAATCAAAGGGCACATTTGTAATACTCATAGTTCACCAGTCTGTTCTTGTTTTATCCATTAAAAAAAACAAATATATATTTCTTTCCCCTAAGAATCCAAACTCTCCCAGACGATCCAAATCCTTCAAGCATAAGAACAGTAAGTGGAAATAAATTTTTGAATTTTTTTCCATAGTTTGTGCTTTTTATGCTAATTTAATAAAATATTTATCACAATTCCTGTTAAAACATGGTTCAGAAATCACGAAAATACTGAAAACCCAAACACACCAGGAACATGTTGGCTTATGGAACGGTTTCTAACAGTTTCATGCTTGAATCACCTCTAAGCTGTAAATGCTACAGCATTTCAGTGCAGCATTCAAATATTTTTTGTAACAGTGCTGCAACTCTTTACTGAAAAATGATTTTTTTGTGACCTTTTTGTATATTATTACAAAAACACTAAAAGATCAGTTTTGCTATATGTAAACTCAAGTTCTAATAAAATAATGAAACTTTATGTCACTATGCTGCTTATGGCTTGGTTAGTCATATATACACACTGGATAACGTAACAAGCTGCACAGAGCCTAGCAAATTTGTATTAAAGTTTATGAAAAATGTCATTACATTATGAGCTCAAATGTTACTGTAGATTTATTTTTTCATGGCTCCCTACGACACCAATTTTAAGTTTGGGTCAGGGGCTCAACTTATTGGCTAGTTGTATGTTTTTAACATATTTATATTGTAACATATCTTTTCAGTGTAGCTTTATGGTTTAATTATTGACTGTTAAAGCAAACAAGCCCACTCTCCTTATTTGTTTAATTAATTCATGTCTCAATGAAGGTTTTGGTTAGTTCCTGTTAATATTTTTGAGAATATGTCTCTTAAAAATGCTTAAAATTAGTAAAAAAAAATTAGTAGATGGGGTAAATGATCCTTCAAGTCACCATAATTGTCTGGTGACATCAAGACTCCTCTTTATTCCCACAGACATGATGGGTCCCAGACGTCGCATGGACAACCAGGAAAGCCCGCGCATGCTGATGAAAGATGAGGCATTCCCTCAATAACACACTCAGCCACAAACACACATTCTCTCACCGTTGTGTGTGCACATTCAGACAAACCAACACACACACGGGAAGACCAATAACACTTCACCCTTGGTCCTTTATGTTGTGAAATCAATGGACGTCAATGTTATAGGTGACATTTATGGCGTTTTGCTGCTCTGTAGAAGCAGTCCAGACCTCCCACTGTATACTTGACAGAATTTTTTTTTTTTTTTTAAACAAAATCATTGTACCAACACTCATTTTCTTTTTTCCTTTTGTATAGTTAATTTTGTTTCAAAATTTTTGCTGGAGTCCAAAATAATGAACATCACCATATGCGAAAACACTGCACAGAGGTAGATTCTGGTGTACTTCACTCAGCGGCCAAGCAGAGGCAGCTGTGTGAAGAGTGAACGCGTGCACATAC
Source organism: Acanthurus lineatus (assembly GCA_029814665.1). Lineage (NCBI taxonomy): Eukaryota > Metazoa > Chordata > Actinopteri > Acanthuriformes > Acanthuridae > Acanthurus > Acanthurus lineatus. The sequence goes on along the minus strand of JAPZDV010000014.1, from coordinate 10,575,536 downwards.
AGTATGTTGTTTCTTTAAAATACAGACATGATTAGCCATTAGGTGTACTTATATTTCTTCACCTTTTAAAATCTCATTCTTTGAAAAAAATAATAATGTCACAGACAATCATTGCTAATGGTTTGTCTTTTTATTTTCACATTCATTGTCAGGCGCATAGTTCTCCAGTTGAATTACAATACAAGTGTGAGTTTGAGGGATTAAGCGTCTCTCAGTTTGTCTTTCACCTGTGGAAACTTGTTTTAAAAATGTTCAGTCAATGAACTTCTAATTGTCAAAGCAAATATTTGCTGCGGAAAGCAGGTTTGTTTTGTTTCATTTTTGGTGGATAGATCAGCTTGTTTTCTAGCATTCAAAAATGTCTTTGTATCATGTGTTTACATTGTAAAGGGTTACATATATCCTTGGTGTGAAGTGATAGTGTAAATATTCCAATAGTTGAATTGCTGCTATCATGGCTCAGTTTGTTTCATCTGTCTAGTATAATAAATGATTTGTTACCTGTCACCATGTCTTGTGTAAACTTGGAACCTCTGACACTAAACAAGGTTTTGGTGTGACAACAAAAAAACCCTTAATAACCTTGCTCAAGTACCCACAAGTAAAGACTGTATGGCCAACAGGGGAGGCTGTTGATCAAACAAAAAGAGAGGACTAGGGGTTGTTATAATTTCAAAAAAATTTAATACACCTATTGTATGCAACAACTATTCTTACTTTGTGAACAGCTATTTTTTCCATTATGTGCCTATTCAGATCGGATTCTCTTGAAACTAAAAGGTGGTAAAGGCAACAAAGTTCACACAGTTGGAAATTTCTGCTCAGAGTTTTCAGAGCTGAAAAGCTGCCAGTTATGCTGCCTTCATGTCCTCCTCCTAAACTCTGACATCTGAAGTCTGATATAGTTATTCGTGTAGTTCAGATGGATGGTTGAATAGGCTTGAAAATAATGGACCACACTGCATGCAGAAAAATAGGGCATCTAAAATCAGAAAATTATAATTTAACAAAAATGATTAACATATTAAGCAAGTATTATTTAAGAAATTTGTATATGTGAAAAATATTTGTTTAAAACTGTATTTGCCTCTCCTTGCTGTTTTAGATGTATATTTTCTCATGTACTCCAGTAATCACTCATTATTGCAAACATCAACTCAACCAGCTACAAATAATAGTGCCTCTGTAATTTCACTTTTGGATTTTGAATGCATCACATTTGCCTCTAATTAATGTTTTGGTATGTTAGTAAAAGGTCTGTGTACTTCTACCACTGGGTGTAACCAAGGAACCTGCTGGTGTATCTTTCATCTGAGATGGCATGTTTTTAGAGGTGACAGGTTGATACACAAAGCATGAAGGGTGTAAGTTTGCACCAAGTGGGGCCAAATGACCATTTTTTGACCAGACAGCAATCAGTCCAGGTCAGCTCATTTCGTTACATTTATGTTGTATTACATCATGAATAATAACAGTTAAACAGTTTTGTTGTAGAGACAGAATGACACAGATGGCAAAGTGAGGAAGAGGGGTGTACATTAAGCATCAGTTCACGTATTTATCATGTATTATGACTCCAACTTGATCTTAGAAAGTTAAATAGACGTCGAACTGCACGAGAGTAACCGTGAATGCTCGACCGAATTTTGAACTTTGAAATGTCCGATATCAGTGAAGGCAGCATTTGCATTATGTGTGTAGGCAGTTCAGAATACTTGGTGTTGCTTTAGACATTCACATTTGTCGTAAGTCAGGAAATATCATGTTTTTCATTATCCTCACAGTCAAGTAGATAATAGTTAGCTATGCTGGGACTTAAGAGCAGTGGGAGGAGATGACAAACAACAGCCAGCACTCGGTGTCCAGAAAACAAGCAGCTGTAGGCAGACGCAAACCCCGGAACTTGAAACGATAGGAAACGAGCTAACATTAGCTAGCTTTTTGTTGACAGTGTGATTGCTGTCAAACCAGAGCCCGACCTCATTTAAAGTAACTGTGTTTAGTAAGTAACGTTAGCTACTTTCTTTTAGCTACTAGTAACAGTGTCGTTCATTCAGTAGCGCGTTAGACTTGTAATTGGACAGAAATTTGGTAACGGTTGACGTTTCCGTCACTTTTAACCACTTGTGGATCTAGAAGATGGCAACAAGAGGAGGCTTCACGGGTCCGCCGATGAATCCCAACGTTCACCCCATGAATGTTGGACATGCTACGGGCATGAGGATGCCAGGCATGCCCCAAACTCCGGCGGGATACCCCCGCGGTATGAACAGTGCTCCCCAGTATCATCAGGTGGGTTTTCTGGTTAATCTTTCTTCAGTAACGAGGGAAACTTGGTAGTCAGTGAAAGGTGAGGACAGCGTTATTTGACTAAAGTTAATTTTACTCCGGTTTCTTTAAAACGATGTTATACCATGGCTGATTTTAAGAATAAAAGCAGTCCCAATTTTGTATTTAAACAAAAGTATTTACTTTAAAACAGTTACATGGCATACCGAAGTGAGAATAACCGTAGAGCACGTTATTCTTAAAATATCAAGGTGTGGACACCACTTCCGCATTTGAAAAAAAAACGCATGTCATTAATCACTGTCATCAATTAATCGAGTTTTACAGTTTTCTGTAACCTTTACAGTAATTGATTATTGCGTACTTTTAAAATTTTTGAATAATTAATTTAAATTAATAATGCAGAATGATATTTTGTACATGTGTAAAAAAGAAAATCACGTGGCCGCCTCTAGCACCCTGACAGTTAGCTTGAAAACAAAAGTAAGTTATCATCACCACCATCTGTTAGAGCCAAGCCTGCATATATTGTCCCAGTTTTGCCACCATCTGCAGTTTCATGATGCCTTTGGTTGATATACAGTACTAGTTTTGTCTCATGCTTGTCAGTTTGTTCCATATGGGTCCAGATATTTGTTTTTCTGTTACAAGAGACACTACACATAGTAAGAAACAGAGTGAAGGTGGAAAATTCACGTATTGTTGATTTACTGACTAAATTTGTTTTATTATAAACCATAGGTTTATTGTTAAACAATATAAGAAAGTATCATTAAGACCACGGCTGCTACACACAATTTAAAAACTTCACTTTTGGTAGGATTAACCAGATGACACAATGAATGAAATTGGGGAAAACACATTCAGAAAGCTCTAAACAAAACAATGACATAGATAGCAGTTAGGTAAATAATGTAGAATCTGCATGTAAGTATGTTTGCCTGAGCAAATTACTTTTTACAGGGTTGTAACGATATTAAATCACTGTCATTTATTAACCTTCTATAATATATTGTTAAACATTTTGATTAAAAGTCTATTCACGTCTTTTGTCTTAGTATCCTCATAATGTTTTTGGCTCATTGTAATCAGCAACACATTGGAAGCATAAATCATAGTAAACCAGTGCAACAGCAAGAGTAAATTACCAAAGCAAACATTCTTATTTTAATGACCACCATTTAGTTTGAATGGAAGTGGTAAGAATTAAAAAATAAAAGAAGTGCTAAAATCTGCAGAAGGAAACTTTTTTTGTTTTTTTGTGCATCTAAAATCATAGCTTCAGCTTTCCTTCTCTTTTGCAGCGCTCAGGGATGCCACCCAACAGAGTTGGGGGCCCCCTTGGGTCAATGGGGGGTCAGCTGCCCGGTCCTTCTTATGGTGCTGGTAGCATGTCCATGCGGCCAGGCATGGGGCCTCCAAGCATGGACGCCTCAAGGAAGAGGTTCCTTCATCAGCATCCACAGCAGCAGCAACAAGAGGCCCTGGGAGGCCTCAGACGAGGGTAAACTATGGAAAAGTGAGAGTGTTTGTGTGAGAGAAGGAGGAGAGAGAGGGAGAGGAACAATGCCAGGGTTGATTGACCAAGACAGCCTGGGGCCAAATAGGGAGTAGCGCTGCCTTTGAGTTTTTATAGAAATAGGGCTGCAGCTGATAGTCATTTAAAATGCCCATTGCCTGTGAATTCTAATATCAGTTAGAAAAAAAAAACACTGCAATTTCCCAATGTGACATCTGACAACAGTCCACAACCAGCACATTTAAATTACGATAATAAAATACAGAGTATTTAGTAGTATTAGTACAGTAGCAAATCCTGGTCAGCATTTTGTTTATTAAATGGTTTATATAATCAAGATTCTTACCAACTAATTGATGGACTTAATTATTTTTATTTATCAGATTTCCTGCAACATTTTCTCCTTGTGTATATAATTTATGTGTGTGTGTGTGTGTGTGTGTGTGTGTGTATATATATATATGTGTGTGTGTGTGTGTGTCTGTGGAGATACAAAGCCTCCTTTTCTAACTTTGCCTGACTGAAACAAATATCTGGTGTAAAGACATGGCCAGGTCAAACACTTAAATATCTTTTATAGTCCTGTTATTCAGTTGCTTTTTATGATTTAATGATACCAGATAAGTACTCATGAGGAACATGAACTTCAAGAGGATCAGGAATAAAAGGCTGCTGTGCAAGAGGAACGTCTCGTTGGGCGGCTGTTTATTGCCTCCTTATGCCCAATACAGGCTTATACAAACAGAATTACTTTAAGGACATTGCCATGTTTACCTCCTTCAGGGAAAATAACAGCTACTCAAAGAATTTACTTTTTTGTAGGTGTGTAACACAATAATATTTATTGGTGGTTTCCCCATAACAATGAATGACTGTGTCAGGAGAGTCTGTTTGTGACGTTTATTGCGCTGTGAAATGATCACACAGACACAAGGATAGGAGTATCTCATGACTAGCCTTTGCTTACAAAGCAGTACACACAGTTGGTATTTTTGACTTCAAACGTTTCAGTGATGCCACGCTCATAAATGTGGCAAGGCCTTGATGTGAGGCAGCATTTACAGTTAGTTCCACAATGAAGCTCTTGTGGTTAAAGGTTTATCTAATCACAACATACTCAGTATAGGAGGATTAGCGAGCCACAGGGCTAGAAGCAACCTCCTAAATTCCTTGCAAAGGGCTTGGAGTTAAATATAGTCATAATAAGGGGTAACTGTGTAATTTAATTTCAGAAACAAAACAGCTATTATGAGGTCTGTAGCGATGATAAGTGGGAGCCTGCGGGACTCATTCGGTGGGTCTTTAATGAAGAGATCACACTGGCCAAGATTTTGTTATCACACTATAAAGTTTTCTCAAATGATGAATAATCAAAGCAAGTGAATGAGGTCTTTCTATTAATCTTACACATGTAAGTGTGCAGTAAGTTCTTTGCAAATTAGTTAGTGAAGGACTAAAAGGGCAAATCATAAATGATGAGACAACATGGTACATGGTACGGTATGTCCTTGTTTTACTAAATAGAATTTGTGGCCAATGGATTCTTTATATTTTAGAGAAAGCATGTGTTGGATGCGGTCAAGTCATGTGTGAGCTTTTTTTCTTTTTCTTTTTTTTCTGGCAAATGAACATGTAGTACTTTGGAAATCATCTTGTATATATTATCTCCTCTATGTGATTTAGGGCTAAAAGACGCAAGATGGCTGACAAGGTTCTCCCACAGAGGGTAGGAACTCCCTAAATCATACAAGTTGGATCAAATTTGATTACAGTTGGCTGTATTCCTTCAATACTCATGTCCTGCTGTTGGCTCTTTAGATCCGGGACCTGGTCCCAGAGTCCCAGGCCTACATGGATCTCTTGGCCTTTGAGAGGAAACTGGATCAGACCATTGCCCGAAAGCGAATGGAGATCCAGGAAGCCATCAAGAAACCTATTATGGTGCCTCTTCATCCCTGTACATTGTCAGGTTTATTTAGATAATGAAAGGATATCTTGAGATAATATTAGGCTTTTTAAAGTGCTTACTCAAGTTTAATTTGGGGAGGCTTGTTTAAATATTTGGTGAAAACAAAGTGCTTTTTAATATAATAACACACTTCTTTAGCAGTTACTTTTTTCAGATATACAACAAAAGAGAAAGCAGCATATATATTTTTTACAGTGCAGCCAAACCAACTCACATTGTTTTAATAAAGAAGTTGATCAATGCTGTGCACAGAGCAAATAGTTTTCCACTATCATCAGCAATAGTTTGGCTGAGGAGTTGGAAGCGTGCAGCCTGTCACAACTCTTCACCCAACAGCTCACTGTGGCTGCTTTTGTGGACACATTTTTGATGAACCATCGTGGTTAGCGCTAACGTCAGTACCAAAAATATATTGAGTTTCCTGGTGGTAATGGTGGAATCAGCATTGCACATATGTGTTGCAGCAATGGTTGAAGGCAAGTTAAAAATAAAGTTTCATTTAGTCTCAGAAAGGAGTAGTGTAGGCTAATGCTACAAGCTAACATGTATGCTACATCCTGTTGGTGACACCTCCTGGTCAGCTCGCTGGTTGGGTTTCAGCACAGAATCCATCCCCGTTCCTTTCATAATACACAATTTTAAATCAGACATATCAAATATGTTGGATATCAATACTAAGAATTGTGTTTAGAGCCTTCGGAGTTGTGAATCAGACCCAAACTCTGCCAGATTATCCTCTAGTTAGAGTTTGGGTCTGATTCATACAGCTCTGATGTAGCTGTAGGAGAGTGAAGAGTAAATAGTAAGACTGACGTAAAATTATGGAGGATTTAGCCACTAACAATGAAAAAAATGGTGAGGGAATTAGAGAAGAATAATGTAAATACATTGAAATGCTGCCCATTAAAAAGCAGAGTTGGATTTTATGAATATCTTAATGTTTATAACTTTAAACTGTCATATTTGAACAATTTATGATTTCCATGTTTGTTGAAGTACTTTCTCCAATCACCAAGTGCAGTTTAAAAAAGTCAAATGAATCTGATTCTATTTTTTGACAGTCTAATTTTGTTTGTTTGATGTGCTTTGTATCTTTACTGGAAATCATGATGAATCTGCCTGTTCATCTCTGTGACACAGCAAAAGCGCAAGCTCAGGATCTACATTTCTAACACATACACACCAAGCAAGCCTGAGGGTGAGGAGGCGGAGAAGGTGTCCTCGTGGGAACTGAGAGTGGAGGGCAAACTTCTGGAGGAAGTGAGTGAATAACACACTGGTTTGGTTTGACTCCTCTTGCTCCGTTTCACCATCGTCCCAGTGTGGTCTGACTCCCAAGTATTTCAGCCTCTGTTATTGTGTTTCAGAACATTTCAGTCACACAGCTCTGGTTGGCCTGTGTCCTTGGCTCAGACCACGCAACCAGATGTGTGTTTACAGCTCTCCTCACTCCACCCCACAACTCCACACACACACACACACACTCACACTCACTCTCACACGCTTGCACACAAGCTCATGTTCTCTTTTGAAATGAGGAATTGAAACCATTGGCCGTTACATACCATGATCCGACATGCCTCCCCTCCCTCCATCAATTCCAGCTCAACTCGCTGTGTCATCTGGGGCCACATAAAGGAGGAATTTTTTTTTTGTTTCTTTTAATTTTTCCCTGGCTTGTCGGTTCAGGCATGTGTAGGAGTTTTTTAATGGAGTAACAGAAAAAGAAAAGAGATGCGAGAGAAGGAGTGAAAGGGGTCATGTTGTGCAAACACTTTGTCAGGGCTGAGGAGAGGGTGGGGGTGAAACAGCTTTTTCTGGTTGTCTCCAGTTTTGTGCTTAAACCACTCTCCCCCAATGTGGTCAGAGCTAAACAATGCAGCTGCACGGACGGACACAACACAATGAGAAGACATAGATAGATGTCATACTTACATTTTAATGACGCTGTCTCTCACACTCTGTTATTCTAGCCCGGCAAGCAAAAGAAGAAGTTCTCATCTTTCTTCAAAAGCCTGGTGATCGAGCTTGATAAGGAGCTCTATGGACCTGACAACCACTTAGTAGAGGTATGACATCAATCTAAAGGCATCTGATGCACCCTCTGTGGAATATTTTAGACATGTGGAAACCAAAATGTTCTGAGACTGCTTTAGAGTGCCACATCTATGACATTTTTGTATCCCATCCCAGAGATGATTACTCTGGTTCCCTTGACAAAAAAAAGCCGGTTGGATTTTTCCACTGCCTATTTCATTATTCCCTATTTCAAATAAAAGTTTAGAATATTCACACATTTGTTTGGCAAGATGATCTTCATGAATGAGCACCACTATTTTGATTTTTTTAACTATAAATGTAATCACCAGAAGTAAAAAGTCAACATTCGGCTATAACCAAACTGCATTGCAGTCACATGACTTATCCGTCATGGATGCTTAGCTTTCTGCGACAATACATTTTACTCACATTAAGTTGACAAGCTGAAAAGTGTGAGCTAGAATAGTTCGTATAATTTGTTTGCATGGTTCAAAACATGTTCCAACATAGGTAACAGACTGTCTTGTACTTAAAAAAAAAAACCTAAGCTTTAAAAGAAAATATTTATGATGGAACCATTTAGTGAAACTGCCACTGAATCAGTATTATTATGTGTATTATTTTTATTTAATAAATATATTTTAGTCACCATTATGGCTATATTAAAAAAAAAAAAAAATCTGTTTTTTTTTTTAACTTTTTTTTTTCATTTTCAGTGGCATAGAATGCCCACCACTCAGGAGACAGATGGTTTCCAGGTCAAAAGGCCCGGGGACGTGAATGTAAAATGCACCCTTCTGCTCATGCTCGACCACCAGGTACCAACATCTTGCAAGCAGTTGTTTGACTTGCTAAACTTTTACAACAATGACTGACTCTGTTTCAATGCTTCTGTTTTTTCCAGCCTCCTCAGTACAAACTGGACCCACGGTTGGCTCGTCTGCTGGGTGTACACACACAGACTCGGGCAAGCATCATGCAAGCTCTCTGGCTCTACATCAAGAACAACAAGCTGCAGGACAGTCATGAGAAGGAGTACATCAACTGCAACCGCTACTTCAGACAGGTAATTAAACGGTTTAAAGGTCGTGCCAAGCAGCAAACCCAAGCTCACCACATGACTGGCATTTTAATGGTGTTTGTTAGTAACTTTACAAATAAGTGCAAATATAATTACTATTTTGAATTTATCCTGTTTGAATGCCAGTGTATAATGTTGAATTAATTATTTTTTACTTCAAATTTGTATGACGTAAGAATTGACTCTAAAGGACTTTCAGTGTGCAGCTGATACACATGTACTTGTTGGGTTTTAAAGTCTTAAAGCTTGTAGACAGTGACAGCAAAACTTCACCTTCAGCATCTGAAACTTGTTCTGTTTTCTGTCTAAATGCTTTTCAGATCTTTGGCTGTCCTCGCATGAGGTTCTCTGAGATTCCCATGAAACTGGCGGGCTTGCTGCAGCACCCTGACCCCATCATTATCAATCATATGATTAGGTAGGGGAGTGTAGATCCGTATCCCCTCATACATGTGTATCTTCCTCAGGCATAACTGAAGATTTAAGGTTCTGCTTATCTTACATTATCTTTCATTTTTAACATCAATGCATATATATGTGCAGGCAACAGCTGAATTTATTTTCCTTATCTTTATGATTTGGGCCATCAATAATCCTTGGTCTTCTTTTGCAAGTTTGCATCAACATCTCTCTTCTTACCTTTTTCCAATATAAACTCAAATTCTGTGTTGCTGTCTCCTCTGAGCAGTGTGGACCCCACAGATCAGAAGAAGACGGCATGCTATGACATTGATGTGGAGGTGGATGACCCTTTGAAGGGCCAAATGAACAGTTTCTTGTCCTCTACAACCAACCAACAGGAGATTGCTGCACTGGAGATGAAGGTAGAGCCTGACGAAGGAAAAAAAATGCTTTGCCATGTTAAAGTGTTATTATGTAAAACCTTGCTGGTTATCTTCCCTGCAGATTCATGAGACAATTGAGTACATAAACCAGCTGAAGACTGAGAGAGACTTCATGCTGAGCTTCAGTAATAATCCACAGGACTTCATCCAGGACTGGCTGAAGTCTCAAAGCAGAGATCTCAAGGTAAATGTTTGCTCCCACTGCCAACTTAGTTTTGACCATTTTTGAGGCAGTAAAAAAAATATTGCCTAATGCACTCTTTCCAATACTTGATAAAACTGTTCTATAAAATACACATTTTGCTTTATACAAATAGTAATAACTCTCCAGTATACGAAAGTAAAGCAACAGCTGGCAAACCATAATTCCCTGCACCCTTATCAGTATAGTAAAGCAGGGCTGCAGCAGTGAGATGCAAATACAAAAAAAACCCAACACTAAGCTGATCTTACAGCCTTGGTTGCTTACATTAAATGGAGACGTCAATGCATTACAGCACTGTGCTCTCTAATTTAATTTTAAATCCATCAATCCTCTCTCAGTACTGTTGAAGTAAACTGACAATGTGTAGGTAACTCAAACTCATAATCAAAAATCTCTGTATTAATGAAAGTTTGATTTCTCATGTTCATTGATGCATTTCTATTCCATCAGTTAATGACAGATGTGCAGGGAAACCCAGAGGAGGAGAGGAGGACTGAGTTCTACCAGGCGCCCTGGGTACCAGAGGCAGTGGGCAGATATGTTTACTCCAAAGTAAAAACTTACACAGCCTAATGCACTGTTTAATATTGCAATTTTTATGTTTTATTTGAAGGTTTAAGCAGAATTTTATTCTTAATATGTGCTGACATCCCTTTTTTGTCTCAGGTACAGCAGAGAAGACAAGAGCTGGAGCAGGTGTTGGGGATCCGACTGACCTGAAGACATATTCCAGAGGGGCCAGCTTAAGCTAATGTCGTAGCTTAAATGTTCATAGAGCCATTGTCCCAAACTTGGTATGATGGACCAGCTTGTAAGCAGGATAAGCCTACATTTATTTACTGTCCCATAAATAATAATTCTAAAATCTGAGCTGAGTATATGGGACCAAAGTGATCACTAGTGTGTCCTTAATAATGTGTTTGCGTTGCATATTGTCATTTTGAGCCTGTTCAAATAATCTTTGCCTTGTTTTGTGTTATGTTTTGTTTATGGTACAGTATGCTTAAAAAAGCATTGGTGCTGTTAAGGTGTCTTTCACCATCACGTTGTGCTATTTTGAAAGGGTGTCTGTTTACCTCGCATTTAAAAGCCATAATGTTTAAAAAGCAGCAATACCAGGGGTCATATTCACGAAACATCTTAAGACTAAAAGTAGCTCCTAACTTACTGATTTAGGAGTATCTCTTTAAAAAAATGGCGTGTCAGTCCTAATTTTAGCACTACTATATTTTTCGACTAAAAGTTGTCTCTGTGTTAAAAAAGTGTTTTGTGAATCTGGCTCCTGATGTCAGGTAACATCTTGATAAAACAAACAAAAAAAATTGCAAGAGATGTCAGAATTAATTTCATGCCAAAACATATCCATACTTAAACATTTTACACCAGGATATACATTTTTATTTAAAAAAAAAAATTGGATTACATTCTACAATACATGGGATTTGTTAAGATGTGTTATGACTTAGAAATAATAAAAGGCTTTTTATGCTGAGAATAATTTCAAAATTAGTATGTTGTGAAGTTAAACCAATTTTATTGTCTCAAAAAACAACAGTTCCAGGAGTGTTTTTCTCTTTAAAAGAATTGAGCTTGTCCTTGAACAAAGACAAGAGTCCTGTGTGTCCAGCTGTAAGTTAGCATCTTTGGTCGGTCTTTAGTTGAATGTTTACATGGTATTTTCATTCGTTATTGGGGTTTTTTGTTGTTTAAGTGCCAGCAAGGATCGAAGAATCTTTGCCACCCAAGAAGATTAACTGGCATTATTAAAATAGGAATGCAGTTGTGGTGTGTCATCTAAACAATGCACCAAACAATTTTGTACAGTTTGTAGTTACATGAGTTAACTTTTCTTTGAAATGCTATTTTGTTATAGTCTTGCATGAAATGAACCGAACTTCTTCAAACATTCCACATTAACAGATATTGCTCTGCCATTGTTTTTAAATTTAAAAAATGTGTGTACAAAGATTTTTTTGTACAGCCTCTGTAAAATGTTTGCATGTTGGGTATCAATCAAATGCCTTTATCTTTTATACATTCGGAGGATTTTTTTTTTTTTTTTACAATAAATATACTTACAAATGTTTGGTATACAGTATTTTTTCACATCATATAACCTTAATACCTAAAAAGGGAACATATTTTATACAATAATATAACAATTATATGAAAAATAGCCCATGGTTTTATAACTAATGGTTAAAACAAAGGTTCATATTTACTGTACAGTCTCTGTATGACAAATCTTGGGATGATTCCATTAGTGTGCATGTTTGGGCTGGTGAAGAGCTAAGGAACTTTTGAGGGCAGCAGTTTTAAAATCTATGGCTGGTCTTACCTGTCTGTAACAGCTGACAAGTGTTTTCTCAAACATGGCCCATCAAAAAAAAACATCCTACTATATCAATTTGTAGGATGACAATGCAACATAACAGTGGAATGACCTAAGGTTACCACTGAACTTATTTGGTCGTTAAATTGTGCATATGTGTTTTATGAGAAAGCCAAACTTTGAAATTCAACTTGTGTCACAAGCCCTTACGATAATTGCGGTATAGAAGCGGTTTTAAAAGCAAAATCAATATATTTAGCAGTTATGATAGAAAATACTTTGTCTTTTGACTAACGGACTGTAGATGGCAATGTACACTTGTTTTTTTATACAAATACCCCGAAGAAGAACTCTTCCGGAAATACGGCTGTTCTCCAGCGGATGCAGAAAATTTCAACATGGAGGTGGACGGTATCGATCATGTAGGTCTATATTTTTTGCCGTTTTGTTGTTTTTTGGTTCTACTTTGAAAGAAACTTTACTATTACTCTCTCAGTTGGGTAGTTTATTAAAGTCAACAAGATGAAAGAATTGTGCTACTCTGCTTTAGATAATAAAATGTTACTTAATTCAAAGCAATAATTGCATTGTACGCTGCCGGTTTGCTGTCTCATTGTAGCTATCCAAGCTAAGCTAAGACTCACTGTCAATTGAACGTAAAGCTAGCTTGAGCTTGCTACTCTGAATTATTTGCAGCTTTTTTTGGACAACAGCCTTGTCTGTTTTATGATTAATAAGTACAGCGGGTGCTTAATATAAATAAAACTATTAATTTTATTTTCATTAAAAGATACATGACTTTATTTCTGTGCTTATAAGCTAACGCTAGCTTACGTTAATGTTGGTAACGTAAGAAAGAAAAGTTAGGTAGCTATCGTTACAGGTATGGTGAGGTAATTAACGATAACGTTTAGCCTGTTTTATGATTGTTCACAGGCTAGATCTGGTCCTGGTTAAGACTTAAAAAACTAAAACAATATCCACGCCTGAGCTTTATTAATCAAGCTTCATGTGATGTTGGGGTTCCCAGATATTAAGTTTGTTTTGCTATAGGATTTTGGTGTTATTTTGAAAAGATTGAGTCTTTTTAACATATTAAATACAAAGTCGACCAGCAAAAAAATTAACGATTAGTAATTTATGTGTTGTTAAAATGGTCCTTTGTATTGCCAGATCTCCAAGTATAGTTAGTGTTTCTGCGGTTGTTAGACAACGTTCAGTTTGAAAATTGCTGTGAAACGCTGGTGAAGCTAGATGTTATTTTATATTGACAGATGGAGATGGGGGAGAGTAAAGGAGGCTCAGGTCTCCGGCAGTACTACTTGTCGAAAATAGAAGAATTACAGGTAAGTATATGTGGTTTGTGTAACATTTTAGCCAATAATGTATCACAGATTGCTTTATCTGCTAAACTGTCAATCCCAACCCTCTGTTTTCTCACCAGCTCACAGTGAATGATAAGAGCCAAAATCTTAGACGTCTGCAGGCACAGAGGAATGAGCTCAATGCGAAAGGTATGCTGTTCTTCATAACTGTGATACCAGTGTCCTTCGACATATTATCTCATTCTGTCATCTGAAGTTGTGCAAAACTTTCTCCCTTGGTTAAAATATTTAAGTTTCTTTTTTTGTCGCTCAGTGCGTCTTCTTCGTGAAGAGCTGCAGCTACTACAGGAGCAGGGGTCCTACGTAGGAGAAGTGGTCAGGGTCATGGACAAAAAGAAAGTATTGGTCAAGGTATGCCTTGTACTTGTAAATGTAGCATACTTTATTTTTTCTTTATATTTTGCTAGTCTAAAGCATAAATAAGTTTCTCCTTACCATTTTCAGGTGCACCCAGAAGGCAAATTTGTTGTGGATGTGGACAAGAATATTGACATCAATGACGTAAGTATTGGTTGCAAGTTAAAGTACGTAAACAAAAAAGAACGTATGCTAAATTTATTTGTGACCATCATAGCACAAGACAGAATCACATTAAAAAAACAGTCATATTTGCTCCTCTGTACAGTCCAATGGAGAGAAAAGAAGATTTCATGACATATATTCTATTATCCCCTTGTCACTTCTTTAGGTGACTCCAAATTGCCGTGTGGCTCTGCGTAACGACAGCTACACCTTGCACAAGATCCTGCCCAACAAGGTGGACCCTCTGGTATCCCTTATGATGGTGGAGAAGGTGCCTGACTCCACCTATGAAATGATTGGTGGCCTTGATAAACAGATCAAGGAGATAAAGGAAGTGATTGAGCTGCCTGTCAAGCACCCAGAACTGTTTGAGGCTTTGGGCATTGCACAGCCAAAGGTGGGTGATAGAAGGTCTCTGTAAAAAGGTTTATTTTTTTGCAAAATCCTTTGCAAAAGGCCCTTACTGCATTGTGATCCAGTGAAAGAAAAATCTAGTTACAACTTTTAGTAATTATTTTCATTATTGATTAATCCGTTAATCTTCAATCACTTGTTTGGTCTATAAACATAAATAGTGTGAAAAATTGTCCACCACAATTTCCTAGAGCTTAAAGTGATAGTTTTAAATATGTTGTGTTACATCTAGTTTACATTTATAAAATACAGAAAACTGTGTAGCTTTCTCATTTTTGCTTGACACATTAAATGACTGAGAGGTTATGAAATTTGCCATTTAATTTTCTGATAATTAGATAACTGTTACTGCTCCAAGCATATGGTGTGTCCATCTATCAGTGACGAATGGTTCTGACTTTTGTTTTTCTTTGTGTGCAGGGTGTGCTGTTGTATGGTCCACCAGGTACAGGGAAGACCCTGCTAGCCAGAGCTGTAGCCCACCACACTGACTGTACCTTCATCAGGGTGTCTGGCTCTGAGCTGGTCCAGAAGTTCATTGGAGAAGGTGAGCTGTTCTTTCATATTTTAATACTGCAGTTCATTGATTAATTTGTCAAACTGTGTGGTTGTAAAACCTCCATCCCTCTGTCTCTCACACCAGGTGCCCGGATGGTGCGCGAGCTGTTTGTCATGGCTAGAGAACACGCTCCCTCCATCATCTTCATGGATGAGATTGACTCCATTGGGTCTTCCCGCCTGGAGGGCGGCTCAGGTGGTGACAGTGAGGTGCAGAGGACAATGCTGGAGCTGCTTAACCAGCTGGATGGTTTTGAGGCCACTAAGAACATCAAGGTAACATACACACCAACAAACACCATATGTAACCTGGAATGTATTTCATCTTAGAGTTACTTTAATCCTTATCAAGGTGTGTTTACATCGAAAGTGAGGCAGTTTTTGTGTTGCACGATTATTTAAAATGTCAACACACAGACACAAGATACAGATGCAGATTGATTTCAAAGCGCATACACTAATGTGTGCTGTTGATTTTCAGCTTTGCTTCTCAGCCAGTCTACAGCAACAGGCTATATTACATTTAGGCATGCATAATGGTGTGCTCACGCAGAGCCAAGCAGATTTTCTCCTCATGCCACTCTGACCACTAGAGCATTTGGGTGTTTGTGTGTCTTGGGTTGATACACATAATGTCTGTACATAAGCATGCTGGCCAAGCAGTGGCAGCCACTGACTGTCTGAGGGTGTATGTTTGTCTTCACTTCAGCAGTCTGTTAATGAATTCTGAGCTCATCATGGACTCTGGTTAATTCTGTTTCCCTCGTGTCTTCTTTTTCCCCTCTCATCTGTGAGGTCTGTGAGTCTGCTGCTGCAGACTTCAGGCTGTTTGATATTTAATCTGTTTGTTAACTACTGAGGAAATTTACTTTACTTTGTGACCACTCAGAAGAGAGGGGAAAAAGAGACATGAAGGAAACAGAATTAACCAGAGTCTATGGTGAGCGCAGAGTTCATTCACAGACTGCTGAACTGAGGACAAACACACCGTCAAACAGTCAGTGGCTGTCATTGCTTGGCTAGCATGCATACATTATGTGATTAAAGATGTCCTAATGTTTGTTTTGCAGTTTAACAAATATGACCCCATAACTTCTTCTATTAAGACATATTTCATATCAGTGCAACTGTTGTATTACCATTCAATCATCTTTTTATGTACAAGCATCCTCTTAGTGCAAGCCTTGTTTGATCTGCTTCTTTTAGTTGTTAAAGTTATTGCATTACACTGTGAATATAAACTAATACTTCCTGTATCTGTTTTAAAATAAAAAGCCCTGAAACCCCGAGACTTTTAATTTCTTGTTGAGACTTTTTTAATGAAACTTTTGAAGGAATGTCTCATAGAAAACCTTCCCATTCTCTGTGTCTCTCAGGTCATTATGGCCACCAACCGTATTGACATCCTGGACTCAGCCCTCCTCAGGCCAGGAAGAATCGACAGAAAGATCGAGTTTCCCCCTCCAAATGAAGAGGTAGTCACTTGCACAGTGTATGCACATTCTTGTTTGGCTGAGGGCTTTTTTTGTATCTGAACATATTGGAATTCTGCACCAACAGGCCCGCCTGGACATTCTGAAGATCCACTCCAGGAAGATGAACCTGACACGTGGCATTAACCTGAGGAAGATTGCAGAGCTGATGCCTGGAGCCTCTGGTGCTGAGGTTAAGGTGAGAAATGGTTCAGTAAAGGTAGCAGAGAGATGGTAAATAATGTTACAACACAGCTGGACTCTTAAGTTAATTTTCTTGTGTGTTTTTGTAGGGTGTTTGCACTGAGGCAGGGATGTATGCTCTGAGAGAAAGGAGAGTTCACGTCACCCAGGAGGACTTTGAGATGGCTGTGGCAAAGGTTTGTGTAATCACATACTTACATTGTCTGAAATATGTTAAATATGAAGCTCAGATTCTTCTCACATTATGAATGGATGTTTCCAGCAATAGATTCTAAGCTGTTTTCTGTTCCTCACCAGGTGATGCAGAAAGACAGCGAGAAAAACATGTCCATCAAGAAGCTGTGGAAGTAAAAGGCCTTGTTTCCGTGCACACAATGAAAACATGTATATTTTCCTGCTTTTGTTCATGGTTTGGTTTATAATTGTTACGTAACTCATTCTAAAGTAAATGGTTTCCCCAAATACCATGGTTTGTCTTCACTCCGCTCCTTCGCTCCTTGGTTTTATTTCTCAGCATTTATCATCCTCAAATAGTGCCAACACATAAATTTTACATGTTTTTCTTATTTAATTCAGACTTCAAGTCAGGTAACAGTAACATAGGTGCAGTCTCCAGCACTTCTATGGCACTTCACAATATAGCTGCTATTACAGTACACATCTCACATTACTGACCATACAGAGTGCAGATCTTTGACTTTGTACTGCATGCCTATCAGAGTCATTAAACTGCTGTTATACAGTTTTGGTATACAGTATGTCAATTTACACTGAAGAATCTAAAACAGAGAGGCTTGCTTGATGTTCAGACTGATGATAAAAAGCAGCTTTGCAGATGTTTTATGATACTGACTTGACTTAGCCATCTATCACAAGCCTGTTTGTGTGGAATGTTATTATTGCAGTACACCAAAAATATCTCCAACATTCAGAAGGAAGGCTTCCTGCAGTGATGTCTGACCTTGACACGCACACAGGGTCCACTGCTCCAACCTTAACCAGTCGAGCTCAGTTAAGAAGGTTAGCTCCTCACCCAGGACACAGGCACCCACTGAGGCTCCATCTGCACCCTCTCCAGTACAACCTGAAGCTCAGCTAAGGCACTGGCTGGGTCCTCCTTCACCAAGACGTAGTCCACCCAGTGGCCGTAGCACTCGTCCATCCGCTCAGCTGACTGTTTCATGTCCTGTAGGTCCTCCTCCTGGTCAGCATAAGGAAAGAGATGTTGACTCAGTCACAGTGGCCCCCCTTAGGCGTAAGCCTTAAAGTTGCATTGACTTTGATGGACTTCACCTATTTAGTGTGAGAGGCTCAAAATGATATGAACATCATGCATATATTATCATGCAACCCTAACAGCTCCAAGGCATGTTATGTAAAATAAAAGGTTTGAAACTTTATTATACATTTTACTTTCCTCGTGGCCAAGACACCAAGGGGATGGACTGCATGATTTAAACGTTTTCAGGTTCTTTCTATGCAGAGTGGATTAGAGATAACTGTCAAATGAAAATTTGTTTTTGTTAAACTGCATCATACACTTACATGCAAACTTTTTTATTCCTGGAAGTTCCTCCTTGCATGATTATGTGTCTTTTTAAATTTGATACTAACAGGCACTCCCTGGTACCCCTCAGTTTTAATGTGACAATGCTAGAAACTGTGTTCTGGCAAAGAAAGCAGAACTAAAAGGCTGCTTGTAACTATGAAGTGATCTCATTTGACAAGGAATCCAAGTATCCCATGGCCAGTGCTCTAATGTAACTCACCGTGACTGCGCAGCTGAGTGAGGAAGAAGAGCCAAGTGGTTTCCTTTGACCATCATAGATGCGAGGCCTTACAAAGATGACATATGGTTTGAACTCAGCAGTGCGTAGAGTCTTCAGTACCTGAATGTGGGGAAAATGGCACATCCATTTCACCTGGCAGCTGAACAGCTTTTATAGTACCTCACACAATATTTGGACATTTTAATCACTCCTAGATCGATGTTAAATGTTAAATCTTCTGCGTGCACTGTCAGACAATAACTTTATTCTTAATGCAACATCATAAATCCCTCTTGAAAGCACAGTTCACAGATTCAAAGAATTTGAATTTAAAAATATCAATTCACAAACTCTCTCTACCTAGCAAAAGAGCCATAACCATAAAAATTTAGAAATGTAAAAGCCAATAAGGCCTGATTTACTTGAGGATTTAAACCACTTTTCTGTTCACAATGAATGAAATGCTTTTTTTTAAATGTGACAGGTAAAACTCTAATTTAACTGTCAGACTCGAGATCCTTAAACTTTGAATACGCTGCTTCTGTTCTAATTCCGGGTCACTTGGGGTCTTTAAAACAGATAAAAGAGTTGCATTAAACTCTTTGTGATTAGATAAAACAGTGGTGACAAGATAGATTAAAAAAGTCACGTTTTTAAATATCTTAAACAATGGTTTTATGCTGGCAGATACATTTGAGAAAGGATGCAATTGATGGGACAGATGAAAAAAAGGGTCTTTGTTACATCATAGATTTTATCAATGACCCCATGTCATTACATTCCCCTGCACTGATACACACTACAGAAGCTTTCTAGGTAATGCAATTGTAAATTATGTTTGGTTTTTCTGTGCTGCATGTCAGTTGAAACACTAACCTCTGGTTGCACATCCACCAGACAGGCCTTCTTCTGATCCAAAACTTTGTGAATGGACTCCAAACTGGTGCCATACAGATTATCTTTATACTCCCCATATTCAATAAATCTGCAGAAACACAGCAGCATTATGAATTAGAAGTTAATTTACACTGGCTGTACAAAAGCCCAGATAAATCAGTTTCTTCTGGATGCTTTTTGACATAAAAAAGTCATTGCACCTAACTGCTTGGTTTAGAGTTATATAATGTAAATGGTAAATACATTAATAAAGCAGTTTTCTAGCAAATTGACAACTCAAGGCTTTTTACACTGCATGTAAACATTTACACTCAATCATTCATTCATAAAGGCCAGCCTTATCAGAAGCAGACACACAAACACACAATTGCAACTTGGAGTCCAGTTCAAGGAAACTTTGACTAGCAGACTGAAGGAAACTGGGATCAAACCGCCAACCTTCCAATAGCTGAATCTCCTGCTCTACTTTTTGAGCAACAGTCAACCCATAATGTGTCCACTACTCACTTGCCATTGTAGATATCAGCCTCGAATGCAGCTTTAGTGATGAAGTGGTACTCGACTCCTTCTCTTTCATGACACTTCCGGGTTCGAGTGGTGTCTTCATGCCACATGTTCAATCACAGCCAGCAGGAAGAGAGGGGAAAATAATCACTGAGCATTTGGAATATGGAACACCATGCCTGCAATTATAGATAAATTTAATTTTATCCCTAGATGACCTATGTTACAGGTACTAGGGTATTAGGAGAAAGCCACAGCATCTTAACCACATTCATACAAAAAAGCACCCCATACTGCAAATGCATATTACATGAGTGTTAGACTAAAAAGGGCCACAAAGGACTTATTTAAAAATTAAAAAGACTTACGAGGCACAGCCAAACCATAACGTCGGGGGTTTTCAGCAATCACCTTCTGTTTGAGCTCCGTGATCCGAGCTCCCAGGGAACCTGCCACCATATAATAAATGAACAATTGACCATAGAGGCAGCTATATGAGGTGATCAAGTGCTGAGGAAGCATATCTTGAATTAACACCTGTTCCTACTCTGTACAGTGTTTTTTTTATATGTGGTAAAACTTGACTCCAAGGAGAAATACTCTTATGATTTGTGTTTCAGTACTGTCCAGTCCTGTGTTTTATAGCATTTTTTCCTAAATTAACAGCATACCATCACTACACATCCACATTCCTCTTACCTATCAGTACTATGAGACGAGGCCTTTCACCAGGATGAGGCAGATACTGTGTGACTTCTTCATAAATCAGGAACTCAGTGTGATTGGTTTCTGGAGTCTGAGGCTCTCCTGGTGATCGCTGACGGTCTTTCCTGAGGCGGAAACTTCTGCGCAGACCAGCTGTTGTCAAAGACATGCAGAGGTGAAGTAGATGATAGAGCCACATGCTAAAACTTGTCACAGTCTGTTGCAGATTGCACTGTCACTTAGACACCTTGGCATTTTAGAAACCGAACACAAACTGACCACTCCAATTCCTAATTTCTCCCTGATTTAAATTGAAAGCCTGTGCAGTATATCACACAAAACAGACACGCTAAACAACACCATTAGAAATCGGTAAGAGTACCTGAGTAAAAATCCCATGAGAGAGCATGGCCACAGAAGGCAGGGGCTGCCTTGCTCTTTGGAGAAACTACAGCTCATATTAGACCATTTATTCAGCAAGCTAAATTCATCAACAGAACAGAAACTTGAACGGAAGCCATGCATGCTGTTTTTACGTCGTTAGAAAATACAAGCAAAGCACCTTTAGCATGTAGCATGAGGTGAAGCCATTTTTGTAGCACTATGAGTTAAATAAGCTGTCATGAAAAGCCACAAAGATGCTGTGAGAAGCTTGGTAGCTGTAGCAAACTGCACAGAAAGCCTGCCAGAGTCCACAAGTTCACACAAACTGCTGAGCTGTTTCATTTGAAGCGAGGTCATGAAGATACACCCATAGCAGACACGCAGTCTCTTAACAATCCTGATGTCCTCTGGAATGAGTAAAAAACAGACTGTTAAAGCTCAGGTTTAGCTATTTTTAACCTTAAGAATTTTCATATCATTGTCCATCAGACTGATAAATGTAAATTGAACCATCTCAGCTGTTTCTCTGAAGAGTTGCTAAAGAAAGAATTTTAAATGAACAAAAGTTAACATAATTCATCCTGAAAGGAGCATGAGCATGCTCAGCAAATTTGATAATCTGTTCAAAAGTTGTTGATGTTAAAAAACAGTAGCATGCTTTCCAGTAGCACTAGAGGAAAAGCCAGAGGATCACGAAAGTCATAAGCACCACAGCCTCCGGGGACCATGAAAGTTAATACCTAATTCAATGGCAAGCCTTCACAAAGAGAAACAAATTTTCAGTTTATCAACACTGCTGTTAAGAGAGGCATGTTGCTGGCATGGCTGAAAAATTAAGGACTCATCATTATCAAACTTTTTAACCTGTTGTGTCAATACCATATGGCAAACTATGTAATGAGTCATTCTGTTAATTCATGGATTCATTCAATTTTGCACTGAATATGCTGAAAAGAATAATAAATAAATGAACATATGTGCCGAAGTAGGAGTATCTATATTAGATTTTTCCAAGTCAAAGCAAAAAGACAGAAGTCATCTAAATGATGGATTAAGATGTGAAAATAAGGTCAAGATCAAAATGGCAATGGTAATGCTTTCAGACATCAAATCCACAGAAAGCACAGTCACATTGCGTTTATCAGAACAGCCAGAAAGCCTGATGAACAACAGCGCTGTGAAAGTGTCAACTGAGCTGTGAAGACATCGGTAGATTAGGTCATTTGTAAGGAAACAAACATATGTTCAGCGAATGGTTCTCTGTATGTAAGAGTCCCGAGATGAGCTGTTACATCTGGCGTTGAATGCAGATTTTAAGCTTACACCTGTCCTAACCGTTAAATCAAAAACCAAAGCAGGACAAAACCACTTCAATTTTCTTCACACCTCAAGAATGGTTTCTAAAAAGAAGGGATGGATTAGCACAGAGACTGAACAGAATGTGATGTTGCAGTGATTTGAATAAACTCATTGATCAGGCCTCCTCACCTACGTCCTTTCCATTCAGAGCACCCTCACTGTCACAGTCTTCTGTAGGACAACATGCAGGAAGAGAAGAGAAGGTAAGAGGAGGAAAGAGAGGCTGGTGAAAAGCTTAAATGCAGTAACTACATTTCTAAGATTCTGAGGGTATTAAGGCAACTGTAAAAGGTAAAAAAAGGGGTAGATTGTGGAGGAAAACCATATTTTGTGGGGTTTTATTTAATGTTAATGTTAGGGATGCCAACTCTGGCCATGGTAACACAGTGAATACAGGGGTGATTTTCTAACATGAGGGTTTGTCTACATACCTCTCTCAGCTCGATCATCTGAGGTTAGCAATGCAAAGAATAACACAAAGAATCACTATGGAGGATGATAGAATATTACATCTGCTTTACTGTGACATTACTACTGTTCTGCTCTAAGTGTTCATTATTGTAAAGTACCTTTACCTTCTTTGAGACACAATACAACTTCAAGACTAAATTGCAAATGTCATATCTGAAATGTGTAACTGATTAGAAATCCTTGAGCATTTTTATCCACTTTTCTTTATCTACATCTGCTTGGTCCTTTCTATTGATTCATTAGAGAAAGCCTTCGAAACACAGAGCTTTTACCTCCATGAAAACCTACATTCAGTTTAAAAAGCAACAATTTAACAAACACATCATTATACTGCAGCATTTCTACTGCAGCACATTTCTTTTCAGCTTAGTGAGATTCAGGGGAGTAATGCTTAAAACAAGATAGAGTAAATACAAAAAAATACAATTAATTACTACCTGTTGTTTTTAAAACCACTTTGTTTTAATCTAGTTTTAAATTGGACTAGAAAATGAAATAATGGATTACATATTTTAATCTCAAACCCCTTGTTCTCTTTTCATAATCTCATTTTCTGTATCCACTTGGCTATATCAGATCCAGACTGGATTTGTAGATCAATACTTCTTGTACATCTATAATTAATGTAGGTTAAAGGAGACACCTATTTGATTGCAGATGCAAAATAGGCTTACATGTGGGAGTTCTGGGGGAAACAGGGGTAGGTAAAGAACCCACTTTCATCCTGTATCTCAGGCGTCTGGAACAAATAAAAAACATAGGACAGTTTTATTTTGTAACAGACAGTTACATAGTTATATTTGTTTGTTTGACAGCAGATTTAATGCTGACTACCTCTCCTGGAACTGTGTAGAAGGGATGAGGGCAGCACGCAGGCCACAGTCGCCCACTCTCTTGGCCTGCCACCAAGTGGCGTCCTCTTGGCTAACAACCTGAAGAATGTCCCCCCTTTTAAAAGGAAGTCCCGCTTCTTGGCAGGGCGTGGCCTTGTCTTCATAGGGTGTGTAGTCAAACCAAGCCCGAAGGAAGACCTTCAGGGAGGAGGAAAGCTCTGTTAGCAATGGAAACCTTTAAGAAAAGCTTAAAGTTTGGGATATTCTGCTAACAATCTTCTGCTCCAAGAGAATAATCGTTACCACTGTGATATTTGTCCATTAAATATAAAGATAGAGAGGTGAGTTAGCATAAGCTCGGTTTCTGAAATTACATGCGTACTATCATTCAATTTGCTTTTGTGTGAATAAACAGTAGTATTTATCTTTCTTTTGAAATACTACTTAACTCATAGTCTAATATGTAGAAAATAGTTGTTGACTCCTTCTGAAGCAAACTGGTTGAGTTTTTGTAAATGATGTTTCAGACAGAGAGCCCTCACCTTGCTTTCCTTCAGCCTGTCTTCTTCTGCAACAGCTGGAATGATTTTCAGTGTGATGGAGCCTTGTGATTGGGACTGTTAAAAAAATCAGAGCAGCAGCATCATCATCATCTACTGCATCCACAGTAATCTTTAGGGAATAATCATACAGTATCAGAACTTAAGCTTTTATTTCCTTTACCAGAATCTGACTGATTTCATCGGGCCTTTTGTGGCTTATCAGGTTTCCGTTGACCTCTCGAAGCTCATCGCCAACGTGCACTAGACCTAGAAACACAAAC
The DNA here is from genome assembly GCA_029814665.1 of Acanthurus lineatus. NCBI lineage: Eukaryota > Metazoa > Chordata > Actinopteri > Acanthuriformes > Acanthuridae > Acanthurus > Acanthurus lineatus. The sequence goes on along the minus strand of JAPZDV010000014.1, from coordinate 10,550,956 downwards.
ACACACACACACCCCCACAAAACAAGTCAGCTGAAAACAAGTCTGCTGGCCAAGGAAAATAAAGCACAGGAAAATCCCAGTATGTGTAGTAGTTCTGACAGTGTTTTCAGTGTGGGCGGATCAGATATAAACAAAAAAAAAAGAATTTTCCATTGGCATGAAGTCAATAACATCCATGGCAACAGCCAGGAGCAACCCCTGTTTGTAATCTCAAAATATGCAATCTCGTAGCACTAATCTCCAGGATTTGATCTGTGTTGACAGTTCATGAGGTTACACAACGTAATCTCCTCACTTCTCTGTCTGTATATCAGTAAAGATAAGAAAGTCCTGTTGGGTGGACATTTCCCATTTGACATCTAAGTGAAAAAGAGATGATCTCACTTTGTGTCCATATTTTTTACCCTCAGCCTTTTTTTTCTGCTGCCAGCAATTATTGTGTATTTTTTTTAAGTAAAATAAAAGAATACAACTACTGCAAACAACTGTTTGCATCATGATGTTTATGTGAACACTGTTTGTCTCACCGCTGCGGTCAGCTGCTCCTCCCCTCATGATTCTGGCCACAATTACAGCTCCCGTCGCCTCGTCTCTCCGGATGGTTGCTCCCTGGTGGAAAAGATCCAGCAATGAATTTCCCAACACATTACTAATCATCAGTTCAGCAAGCTGATACAGATCTCTGGTAGATGGATAAAAAGCTGCTTTTCACATGCAGGTTTGTGGCTTTTTGCTGGAACCCTGTGTGACCGGAGATACTGGTACTTGATCATCAACATCACAAAAAATTTTGTCTCTGAATCTGAAACTACTTGGTGCTTCACGCTCTTTTCTTCTTATTTCTGTTTCATTTAGAGGAGTTTTGCATCCCACCTCTCCTTGTTTTTTATGCCTTTTTTACATTAGGTTTCAGCTCCATCATTTTAAGTCCAAAAACGTGAGAACATCATTTATAGATGAAGGGAATATCTAAATATTTTGGGACCACTTTTTGTTGGGAGTTGGATGAGACGATCTATACTGCTCTCATGTCTGTACAATAAATATGAACCCACAGTCAGGCTATGGTTTAGTCAGCCTAGCATAAATACTAGACAGGGGACAGACAATATTAGACAGACAATACTAAACAGGGGAAAACAGCGAGCTGGGCTCTGCCCAAAGGCAACAAAATCTGCCTTGACTTGGATTAAACAAACAAAATAATGTGTTCACAGTAACGACGCTGATATGGTTAGTTAGTACAGACTCTAGTTTTTATCTTGAGCTAAGCTAACCAGCTCAGAATTTTTGACAGTGTACCAATATAAGAGTGATATTTATCTTCTCTTACTTAAAACAAAAATAAGCATATTTCCCCAAAATGCCTAACTATTCCTTTATGTCTGTCTATTCTATATGGGTTTGACAATATTTGATGTCCACATGATGGAGATTAACATCATATCGGATAGAAAAGACAGAAAAGTCAAAAGACAAACAAAAGGCTGATCACTGGCATTAAACTTCCAAATCTCATATTCTGTCACCTCTATATTGAACTGTACTAAGTTTTGATAAGCAGATATCAAGCTATCTAATGTATGGTTATTGCTCTGGAACTTGTGCCACTTCAGTAGGAGTTTCTGACTAGTTAACACTGAATTTATACTGTGTACTTTTCTTGAAGGATTTCCTTTAGAATGGATGTTTCTGTAGCATCAAACAGAGACATAGATTCACACTCAGGAGGCCTCTAAAGCCTCAAATCTGCTACATTACAGTAAATTGAGTCTCAAAGCCTCATTTGAAGGCACAAGAATAGCAGCTGTTGAGGGACAGGACAGCTCTTATTTTGCCTCACCAGGGGCTCCTTGTTCTTCACCAGGCGGACAATCTTGACCGACTCTTCCTCCAGGTCGTCGTCAAGATCTTCTGGCAGTGGGGGCAGCACTGGATCAAAGTTCTTTTGGGCCACTGTGTCGTGGGCTGACAGCACTGCCTTCATAATACATTACAAAGACAAATGCATGGATTTAAGAGCAAAGAACATGCAAACAATACACAGATAAGCCACTAAAAGTGGATTGTGTGGAGAGAAATCTGATAAAAGAGAAAGTCAGGGAAGAAAAGAAAAAAATTAATATAAAAATAGAGAGCAGAATCTCTTTCGCTAGCTGTTTTTTACAATACAATCACTTGATAAAAGTAATTAGGCAGTCTTCTCTGTGATTACGGGAAGAAGGGACGGGGTACAGACAGCTCTGACACTCATGTTATGTAATAGATGATCATCTTAGAGGAATACCAGAGCAGCTCAGAAAGCCCTGAGAAGCAGCGACATTAAGGAGCTCAAACTGAAAAATGAGAGGAAAGAGACCCTGCCAAGCATTTTCTAAGACAAACAACAGAAAATATTCATGTGTGAGTGTTTACCTTGAGGTGAGGAGTGCTCAGCAGGAGAAGCAGCTCCCTCTCATCGTCCTCCAGTGTTCCATTCTGAAGCTCTTCAGACAGCTGATGATTTGAGGCAGAAAGTCAAATATGCCTTTGTAAAAAAGATTTACCCTTGAAAATTGGCTTTGCTGGTTTACATTATACGTGTACTTAAAATTTATTTATAATATTATTTAATATTCAACTTCAGTGTGAGGAAAGATGCACTTACATCCTCTGCAAGACAGGAGGCGCTATGTAGAACTGGAGTCGGGTTGTGTTTCTCATACTGCCTCAGTTTGTCGTGGATCTGGGATGTACAACAAAAAATACTTAAAATATGTAAAATACTTAGACACAAAAGGTAAGTATTTTACATTACATTGGACAAAAGGTTTAAATTTCACTCTGCTGATTAAATTTAGGAGAAAAAAAATATAAGCATTTTTATTTTTAGAATTATTTCAATTTTTTTTAAGTCACAAATATGAAAGATACCACAAAAGATTAATTTTCCATAGCATCACACATTGTTCACTTTTCAGACAGAAATCAAGTTGCCACTTCTACTCAGACATATTCGCTTTACCTTCATGAGGTAACCAAGACTCTTCTCACTGAAGACATCTTTGAGGAAGACCAGGTCCTCTTTATGGTTGGCATCAGGGTGGAGCTGAGAGGTGAGAAGGGCCAGAGTCTCATGCAGCCCTTTAGATTAAACAAAATTATATAAAAATAATGAAATAAAAGCAGTTACATTTTTTAATTGTTTATAAGCACACACACATTTATTTTAACACTTGCATTTTTTAAAAGCATACATCTGAGCATAAGCCCGACTGTACCTGTGCTTGCAGACACGATGGGCATGGCTTCATTCATTCAGTGGGGGCAGGAGGGTGCAGACAGGGGGGAGAACAGGGAGGGAGGGAAAACAAAGCCGGTGAATTCCCCCCACTGGAATCCCTTTGTTTCTGACGTGTAGCCCAGGTGAAAATCAAAGATGATGCTGTCAAAGAAATAATAGGTATTGTGACTCTTTGATCTGCACTTTTAAAAAAGCAGATAAATCTAAAATTTGTCAAAATTGCTGGTTTACAACACTCTTGATTTTATTGTTCAGATTTCCTAATTTCTTTTTTGATTATTCTTAAATTACAAAGTGTGGCTTTCTGGGTTGGTTTTGCCCAGATGGTCCAGTTTCCCACACCAACAAAAACATGTAATAAAGGTTTAACCTCCTTGCAGCCTTTGACCACAGCACTGTCCCAAAGCTTGATCTTGTACTTAGGTGCCATGTGGTGGCTTCCCACTGCTTCTCATGAATGGGCTAAATCAAGAGAACAAATTTCACTGCCCTGTATTTTGTAAAAAAAAATAAATTCTTGCTAGGTGCAAAAAAAGTTAAAGATTGTTGTTGCAAATGCTGACTACTAATAGAGAGCAAAGTTAGGTTACAAAAACATATTTCAGGTCCTTGGAGCTAACTTAGTAGAGCATATAATTTCTCATTTAAATGAACACAATTGTAAATATATTTTAAAAAGGGCAGCCAGCCATCCACGCTTGACAGTGATGAATCAACCCATTACTGTGCTCAAGTTTCAATATGATTAATAGCTGCTTGCATTACTGATGCATAGAGCATTTAATTCATTTCAAACTGTGTGATTGTCAAGCTAGAGAAAAGTGAGGTCAGATCACACTGATCACTTTTGTCCAATAGAATCCTTCACCTCATTTGTCACCATGGCAACTTTACAGCACCAAGGCGTTTCACACATTAAGTCTACTGCAAAAAAGATTAAGTGAATGTTTTTTCAGTTGTGTCACATTATTCACTTCACTTGTTTGGTGCCGTAAACAGGAAAGCATGTGGCTTCAATCTGGCATCAATATAAGATTTTTAGAATGATTCTCTTTCTTTTTTTTTAATTAGGTGTCCAATTACATTTCCAAACGACAGATCTCTCACTGACCCGCTCATTATTGTCTCACGTGGAGACACATAATTCAAATTTTTACTTTTGTGACCCTGAAAATTTGAAGCCATATCTGCTGGTGATTTAAGGCGACACGAAGTAAAATGTTTTTCTGGTAGCTCAAGCTGAGATTAGGATAGTTCCGATAGTTCAGATCAAGATAACATAGTCAACAGTAAAAATACTGAATAATTATATATAAATTAGCATTTACAGTATATTGATAAGTATGCGTTTTACTACTGTGGCCATTTTTACAAGCAGAAATACTTATCATTCTCTGGTTTTAGCTTCTAAATCCTGACAATTTGCTTTCCTCTTCATTATTATTCATAAATCAAATGGTTTTAGATTGTTGGTCTGACAAGAACACAGGCATTTTTCATTATTTTGCTCATTAGAAAGATAGATTAATTAACAATAAAAAAACAAATTATTGATGGCAGCCCTACTGATAAGACTTAATACCCATAGTTTAATGAAAACCTTACCAAACAGTAAATGCTGCACTAACTTGGCAGATAAAAATATTCAATAAGGATCAGAGGAAACTATGACTGTCAGCCTTTAAAACATATTTAAAACTTACCTTTATCACATGAAGTAAACCTTGTACTGTAACAAACACTGCTCTTGATTCAGATTAAATCATGGAGAATTTTTAGCATCACCTTGCCTTAAAGCATTATGTTCCAAGAGGAAACATCTTTTGGCAAACATACAAAAAAGGTAGCTGGTTTCATGCCTTTATATCTTATAAATTACAGTGAAGATGTCTAAACTGATTTTCTTAGCTGTGAAGACGCAGCACTGCATTGGTGGATCACTTCCTGATCATCAGAGATCCACATTCTTAATTACTGGTCCCTGTGGTGTATAATGTGAACCACCAGCTACTGTGTACATGCACCAATCTTATAACTGCTCCTGGAACTGCTGGCTGTGTAGGTGGGAGGCATTGAGCACTAACAAACACATCTGTGGGAGGGTCACAGTAAAAAGATGCCAGGTGAACAAAGTGTTTTGGAGTATGCTCATTCTGCTACCTGCATTTATCTCTTTACTGTCTGTAGGCTGAAGGACTTTGCAGCTGGCAGCAAATATCAAAGCCTACTTGTTCCATTTGTTACATCCATCAATACAAGAAAAAAACAGCATCAACTCTATTGAGATACATGGCTGTAGACAGTTCACTGTTAAATCCAATCCACCCACAGCCAGCAGTAAAACAAAACAAGCTATTGGCAGTGTACCTTTGATTTTACCTTGGGTACATTTTCTAATCTTGTACTATTTTTTTCTTGTTCCCACAGATATGACGTCTATGTCTAGACATTTCCTTCAAAGCTCACAGAGCCTTGACAAAGCAAAGCTTCTCAGCCAACTCTCCAAAGGTAAACATTACATTTTTGTCTACTAAAGTGTATATTTTTTCTACCTAGTAAACTAGAATTCATTGAACCAACCTCTTGTATATTCAGTCAAGCATAATGATGTGTTTAATAGCTGAATTCTGCACAACCAGTTATGACACAACAGTAATGGCTTAACATCATTTTTTCAGGGCAGAAAAAAGATTTATATTAGCCTGGATAAATAACTTAAAATAACACAAACAAATTAATTACTACACTTGACTGGATGTCGCATGGGGAGAAAACCGATCAGAAATCTGTGTGGAGCAGACACAGTGGTTTTTGAAAAACAAACCCAAAGTAAAGTCTGTTTTTCACTCAAAAATAAAAAAATTCTTTGAGATGGAAATTAAATAAAACACAATCCCACAGTGTTTTCTGGCTCGCTGTTAGGCATCCACAGTCACAAACAAATGCTTAACATCCAGAACCAAAAGCCAGAAGCACCTGATCAGCATGCTGGCAGAGTAGCAAGAACATGTCAAATTTATTTACTGTTAAGACAGAAGAATGAAGACAGCTTTCAGCATCATGAAATTTAATGTTACTGTTGCTTATACTTAATATAATCAGTTGTACCTACATGGATTTGTGTATGCATATAATACATGAGACTTTCGATTTTAGTATAAAAAAAAAGTTTTTCTTGTTTTCTAGCTTAATATCCTCACAATTTTATCAAAACAGTGATTTACAATACTGCTAATTAATTCCCTTGTCATGTTCTGTCACTTCATGGTAACATTTTCCTCTGTTTGGTGGGCGAAAAACATACCCGCTGTCAAGGAAAATTTTGTTTGACAAAAACAAAAACAAAGCAGAACTAAAGGCAGGGTGGCATCATGCCAAAGTGGCAATTATTATAAACACCATGGCACAAACACACATTTACTTAGCTGGTGACAAGTGCTCATAAAGCTCAGGTTGAAGCCATGTTTCATATGTAATGCATTTAATTGTGCTTTGGACTGCTGAGCGGTGATGAAACACAAGCTTTTATAGCTCCACTGAAAAGAGCTTTTATACATTTAATTGACTCTGTCTGTCCAATGTTGCCAGTGTAGTCCATCCATCAGCAGCATACAGATGCTGATTACAAATGTGAATGTGGTAGTCCACCATATTTTTATCTAATTGCATATTTTTGTTTGTTTGGTATCATATTCCAATGCTTATGTTGGCATGCAAACTTTGCAGCCTCCAGGAAAGTAGTGAACATGCCAAAAAAGTCCTGAACATACAGCAAGTAAATTCAACATAAAAGCATAACTTACTGTTTTTGCACATCAAGTTTGTATAAATTACTCACACAAGATATGATGCCTTGATTAGTGAGCTTCAGAGTTGCAGGTAGGCAGATTTTGTTACCTCTGTACAGAGCAAGGCTAGCTGTTTACCTGTTTCCATTTTTTGCTAAGCTAAGCTCACATAGGAGTGAAATCAGTTGACTCCACATTTGAAACAACTCCCTTAATGTACTGTATTTTGTCTTCTATATTTTACAACTGCACATTAGTAAATACACACATCTTGACAGGTAGACTAACATCACCAGATGCTAAGTCTACATGTTGTCCTTGCAGGAAATCTGCTGTGGAATGGTATGACCTCTGACCTCTTCCCATGACCCAGCCTCAATGAGGCATCATTAATAATACCCCGAGATTGATCCAGTCTAATGCTGCCACCATCAGTGTGCCTGTCCCTTCATTCAATCATTCAGTGAGGCACTGACAAAGTAATACTTTTAAAAATCCATTTTACGCATTACCAGGAGAGACATACAGGCATTATGGCAGGGCTGCAGTGCCACCTAACATAAGCTGGTAATATTCATTCATGTTTTATAAACCTTTGTTTTCAGCAGGTAACAGAGCTCGGATCTTTGGCAGGATATCCATGATATAGGCCTCAGCTGGGCCAACAGGTTGACAATGACAGATATTCAGGGTAAAGACTGGAGGCATTAAATCAATCCAATTTAATTTAATTTCTCACAAGAGCTGACCTTAAATCAATTAATCTGGCACTTCTCCATATTTCTCATGAATAAACCAAAATAAACAACTCACTATCTGCAGAGTAGAAGTAACTGCCATCCCAGTTTTAATTGCACACAATTTAGGGATATGCAAATACTAAGTTTTTCATATAAAATCAAAACAAAAAAAACAGACCTATATTTAAGTCCTTTACACTATAGACTGTAGATGATCAAAGTAAAGTTAAATTTCTCAAAAAAATGCTGAAATTGTAAAGAAAGCAGAAAGAACATTGTGAGGTAAGTTGTATTTATTTTGGAGGGATAAAATAAACACCCTAAGAAGGCATAATATGCAGGCATTACAAGTATTTTTGTTTGCCTACCAGCCTAAAAACATTAACATTTTTTTCTTTAATTCAGTGTTTCTGTAATTGCTGTTGCCTGCCTTTGTGGGAAAGAAGTTCTTATGTCCACATTTGAAAGGTGATTTAGAAGTAAAAATACAGCATTTTCTTGGATTCAAATGAAAGTAGATTTTGTTTTTGCTTTCGGTTTGCCACCACACGACTGGGCTCCATTGAGAAAACTTGATTCCAACAACAAAGCTAACAGTTTGAGGGTAAATCCTCTCACTCCTCCTCTGTGTTTCCCTGCTTTCATTCAGCTCTTCTCCCTGCATATTTGGCCCACGTTGCTGACCTTCTTTCTCTCTGTCTCATCTTCCCTCCATCCAGTCCTCTCTCTCTCTCTTTCTAATTACAAGAGGCTGAGAAGAGCTTAAAGCCAACATCTTTCTGTTTTTTTTCTCTCACTCACTGAGTCTATCGTCTAAATACTTAAGGTTCCCACCGGCCATATGGTGGTATTATCTGGCCTCCTTGATTTAAGACAGCAGTGCTTGCAGCTGTGTGCATCACTGAGTCTTTCAATGAATACAATGAAGCAGATTAAAAAAGACGGGGTAGATTAGAAGAGAGGCAATGCAGCAAGGATGCAGTGGAAGCAATACTGAAAAGCATTCAGTTACCATCTACAACATAGACTGATAAAAAACAGATGATTTTAGCAAGAAGAACTCTAAAGCAAACAATAGGTGATTAGTTGTAATATGCAGAATATTAATCTAAATTATTTTTGATCACTAATTAATCAATAAGTTGTTTCCAATAACATATGTTTTTGCTTTTCAGTGTGAGGATTTGCAGCTTTTCTCTATCTTACCTCATGAAAAATGATTCCCTAAAAATGAGTTTCACCCTTGTTTACTGAAAACTGTTTGACCTTGAGGTTATCACTTGATTTTGTTTACTACTGCACCTTAGAGTTGCTCCAATTTTATTGTTTTCTTTCCAAACATTGTACATTGCAAATGAGGAGTACCCATCAGAACGCTGCACAATGAAAATAAATATTTTGCTATTTTTAAACAGCTGCATACTTCTATTTCTGATTGGATGTTACGTTTTCAATATGCTTAAAATTTCAAGTATATTTAATTTCAAGTGCATATTTGCATACTGGTGTACATTATGCTGCTAGGAAGTAGCAGAATCCAATTTTAAATAAACAAATTACAAGGTATCACATTGGTTAATAGCCTCATACTCTTAGTGATACTCGATCCAGCATTTTATGGTAATGTTGGAGGCTAATGCCGACACTGGTATCAGTATCATAACAACCTTTCAACTCCAACAAGCTCACTGGTATCAGGATGTATCTCATCATATAAGGCTGTTTAGCCTGGCAAAGTCTCCATAACAGCACTGTGAAGCTGTCAGCTGTGCATTCTTTATTGTTCTGTCATTGAATAGTATCGTAATTTCATGTTTTTATTGAACTGTTTTCCTTTGGCTAATGGTGCTCACATGACTGTGCGGGATAATGAAAATATTTCATATTCACGTGCCTCACATGTATCGCAGAGCATTGAGGTTTATGACTGACAGTAAAACCCACACCGACTGTCCTTTTTATGCTTGGACTGATTAAAGTTTACACTGGTTAACTCGGTTCCTGGTGTCTCTCTGGCTCTACCTCCTTGCCATTTAGAGTATCCTGACAGAACTTGTTTTTGACAAGATTATTCATCTTGCCTCTAAACTAGTGCCCAGTATAATCTACTGTCAAGTCAGTGTAGTACTTATTTATATTGACATTGTCTTCGCTGAGCTTAACCTTATGTCTCTGTCCTCTGCACTCACACCCACATACACAAGCATGCACCAACGCCACCTGTTTGCCAGACTCATTTTGCTACTGGACGAGTCCCGAGAGGGAGACAGAAAGGGGCGAGGTCGCCGACATGCTGCTGATGCCATCTGCCCACCACTCTGTGTATGTGTGTGTGTGTGCAGTCCATTGATGCCACCCACATGGCAGATCTGACGTATTTGGATATGACAGACTTTATTCCAGTAATATCCATTTGGAATAAAAGTTGCCTGCTGTACATTTCACAGAAGAATTAAGATTATCTGTAGTAGATTTACATTGTTTCTCATTTTAAATAAATTAAACTATTTCTATTCTCTTCACAAAGTGGAAAAATAAGTATTTTCTGTCCATCAGAAATGATGAAAAATACCCTTCATTACTTCCTTGAGTGGAAAGTGATGTCTTAAATCTCTTATTTTGCTAAACCAGTCCAAAACTCAAAGATATTAAGTTTAAGATGATAAACAACAAGGATAAGCAGCAAATCCTCTCATCTTAGCAGCTTGAACTAGAGGATGTCTGACTGCTTTTCACTGCTTTTGCTTGAAAAGAGGCAAACAAATAAAAAATGTTGATACTATTATTCTGCCGACCAACCACTTGTTCTCGCTGTTATCCCAAAGTCAGTCAACAGCTGAAATGCTGTTTAGCATCTATATGGAAGAGAGGACACTCATTATTTTATGCAAATTAGTGTGTACTCTTAAACCAGGATGATAATTCTTGAATTTAATTGTGTCCACCAAACACTTAAAGTTCATCTTTTATCACCACGCAGCTAAGCAAGAGATTCAGTTTCCATTTTAATTGTGCTCGGATTAAAAATTGTGAAAATAAAATGAAAAAAAATAATGTACTGCAGAGGAGGTCAAAAGAGCCAGACAGCTTTTAAGAGGCTTATAAGAGGAACACCACTTCAGAACACCTTCATCACACCCACTCTGAGACACAGCAGGATAAAGACGCACTTCTAGTGTCGGGAGATTGAATTTAGCTTTGTGTCTCAGGCGAAGAAAACCAGACATTTGTTTGTTGCTCTCACTAAGGAAGAAATTTCAGAGATTCAACAGCTAAATAGGTTTCAGAGAAGGCAGAGGACCTTGACATGATAGCTGAGAGAGTGCCAATCTGGCTGGTTGGGAGCCAAACTTGATAGGCTGCAAAAACAATGTTATTCATTTGGTTTATTTACATTTTAAAACACCACATTTCTGATCAAAACATGTATCATAAAAAAAACAAAACAAGATAAGCCTCTCAACTCAGACTTTCTTTCAACCTCTGACTGAGTTTAAGTACATTCTTCCCTAACTAAAACCTCAATCTTCAATAAATCTCTGTGGCTCTCCTCAAGGCCAATAAGGCCATACAACATAAAAACCTCTTTCTAGCCTGCAGCAGAGCCTGACCAAGTCGCAGCTAAAGGGCCTGTCCTATCAGACACCTCTTAGACCTGTGCTGTGTTAATATTGATCAGCTCCCTGCTTTTAATTTATCTGAGAAATGCTAATTTATAATCTAACATAGTCTGTGATGCTGTATGAGCTCATGCAATAATGTCTTCCTGAAGTTGACAATCAATCACAGGTGATACACGCCCCTCATTAACATGCAGCACAGTAATGCACCCAAATGCTCCTACTAGGACCTTAATTCATGAACAACAAAAAAGAGCTCACGCACAAAACAGAATGAGGTTGTGTATTTGCTTAGTGTGTATTTTGGTAAAGATTAATAGTAACCTGACAGTGTTCCCGGAGCTCAGTTTCTCTCTTTGTCTCTCTCACACACACAAATGAACAGTGATAAAGAGCAGCACATAGTTGAAAGAAGCATCTTTACCTTGTTGAGGCTCCTGACAGACTCCGCGTGCGTCTCTCTTTCTGTTGTCTCGCCTTCTCTGAACCCGACAGCGCTTCTGTTTTATCACCAATCTGCCCTCTTTTCTGTTTCCTCTCTTTCTTTCTCTCTGTCTTCAACTGACTGCCTCACACAGGGCTTTATTTCTCTGTTCCGTCCAATCTATCGCTCAATGAGCCTCCCCTTCCCCCTCTGTCAGTCAGTTTGCTCTCGCCCTCGCGCTCTCTCTGGCTCTCTCTGCGTGCTGCCTTCGGGGGCTCCTCGTAATCTAGAACATCTAGGATTCACGCATTTAAAAGTAGAGCAAAGCTGCTTGTTTTCCCCAGACAGCTAGATGAAGTAGAGGAAAACATGCATTAGGCAGGAGGATTTGGCTTTTTGCTAATAATTGTGACTACTTTCAAGGACAATAACTAAATATCGTAAGAATTTTTTTTGTGTGTGTCTTTTTCCACTGTATTTGACTTTTTCTGGAAGAAATATCATCTAGTGGAAATGGCCTTAATTAGTCATAAATTAATAACCCTTTTAATTACAACAATACGACTTGACTGAAAAAACAATGCAAAATTAAACAAAAATTCTTAGCCACGAAGTAATCGCAGATATCACATTGTTAGATCAATGACAAGTGTTTGTATTATTTCTAACAGCTCATGAAAGCAGCACAGTGTGCACACATGCTGCAAGCTGCATGCCTCTTTGCCCGCCCCTCTCAAATCCATCCATTGCTATTCATCCCCTCTGTCCATGTCTGTGTCTCTGTGAGTGGTGTGCTATATGTTTTGGCTGACCGTCAGAGATGCCTTGTGGGGGACCCGTGCAATGAAAACATGAACTATGAATCATCATGGAACCACAACATAAAAACACACTAGTCGCAGCTCTCTTTATGGTCCTCCCTATCCTGCACCCACTTTTCTTTACTTCCTTCTATCTGTCTTTCCCACTTTTCTTTTGTCCCTTTGTTAATGTGGTTGGCCTGGTTGTTGCAAGCTCAGAGACCTTGATGTGTTCAGACATTTGTGACAGCAAGAGAGGAGAGGAGCAGAATCACTGCTGTTGCCCTGTGATCATGATCTCAAATTGTGGCTCTCTGAGCGATTAAATGGATGATGACAAAGCATTTCATCTCAGCTCAGTGGGTCAGATACAGTAGCTGGAGATCAGACCTCTATTGGTGATGAGCAGAGTGGATAACACAAGTGGGAGCCTGAGTCTTTTTGTAATGACTGATAATCCTGTGATATATGCACTGTCTCACAGGTAAAAATCTGCTTGTTACAACACACTTTCAGGGGGTTGGTTCATCAGGTCGGTTTTAAGAGAAAAAATTATGATAGCTCATTAAATTAAGAGTCCAATCAATACACTTTTACTGACACAGAATGATGATAATAATAATTTTAATATTTAAGTTTGTTGTTGCAATTAAAATTTACATTAAGATATAAAACCAACTAATCACAAGTACAGCATTTACAAATTTTCATTTCACTTTAATCACTTGTTCAGAGTTTCATATCACTACATTAAATCATGTCTGTCAAATATTTTTTTTGTACACAGATTTAAATTTGAAATTTATGTAGATAAAACAAAATATATTTTCTTTTAAAAACTATTTGGCTTAATTTGTTCAGTAAAGTTATGTCAGTATTGCAACATCATCAGCAAATAAACACAATCTCACTCCCTGAATGTGTTCCAGTCTAATCTCTGATGTAGGGATCACATCAAATGTCTGAGTCCGAAGAGGATTCAGGTGTGTTTTCCTGCAGAAAGATCCCAAAATCAAAAAATGTAAAAATTAAATAATAATAATAAAAAAAGTAATAATAACAATATATAATAAAAAATAATTAATAAGATATATAATTTCCATGCTGGTTTTTAATTGATGTCCCTAACATAACAAATGTCAATAGTAAATGTCTTGTGCAGTATTTAAACACAAACAAAAACACGAGTCTGAAACAGACTAAAATTGTGCTACATATTTACAAAAAGGCTATTAACTACAGCAGCTACAAAGTTTTAAATTTAAAATAAAAATATACTTAAATTTCAAGCTCCAATGTCCACGAGGTGGAAACCTATTATAGCTCTGCATGTTGAAATGAAATGCAGCAAATCCCATTTAACCCAGAATGACAGACAGCATCTTCAGACACTTAATGCTGCCTCTATTTACTTTTTCCCCTTTCACTTCAGTCTATGCTTATTGTCATTCTAGACTCACCATGTATGTGGAATCTTTTAAAGCCAGAAGACCATTTTCATCAAGTGGGCCGAAATGCTGGAAAAGGGAGAAACAAAATACTCAAATGACTGAATGTATTAGCATTTACACACATCACATGCACATCGACATGCAATTCCACACAAACAAAGATCAATTAAAACGATCAAATGAAACTATAAAACAATCAGCTCTTAACAAAACAATCTATTATTGTCTATTGCCTGAAACAGTGAAAAAGTTCACAATTTCACAGAACTGTTCACAAATTTCAAGGATTCAGAGCAATTAAGCTGTAAACACCGTGTAGCAATTTGACATGTGTCTCCATGGCTACCTGTGCAATCGAAGCAGCTGATACTCCAGGGGCAAAGTCAACACTTACATCTGAGCCGTAAGCAGGATTTTCAAAAGCCTCCTTAAATAACCACATGATAGAAAATTTGAATGAAATAAATTACTATTATTTACTTTAGAACATGAATAGTGACAAAGAGATTTTATATTCTCATTCAGATTAATTATGTAATAATTTGAACACTATGTAAAACATTAAGTGTGACAGTAAATTGGTCATAAATGGGAAACTGACCTTTTTGGTCCTAGCAGGTTTTTTTACACTTGTTGACAGCTTGTCCACACCTGAAAGTTCCTTCATATACAAGGGATTATCAATGTTCTCCTGCAAAAAGAGAAGCGGCAGCACAAGACTAACATTAGGTGATGAGCCGAGTAGCAGTGTCATGTTTCTGCATTATGTTTTCCATTTCTCAGTACAAAACTAATAAATTATATGAAACCAAAATCAGATATAAGAATAACATCAGGTTTATATAAAATATTTTAAAGCCAATTAAGACATTGCAGGACAAATCAATAAGGGAAAAAGTCTTGAAGGTCTTGAAATGCTGCCCTTTGGCATATAAACTAAGCCATGTGACATGACATATATGCAAAGCCACCAAGCATAAGGAGGCCTTAGCAGAATCAATGAACCTTGTTTGTTCCAACAGGAGCAGAGATGACTGTTGTCACGCTTGTGGTAGCAGACTGTTCTGCTTCAGCATCATATGCTGGGTTCACAAAACTCTTCCCCTCTGCATTCACCATGGACACAGATATACAGGGAACCTGACACAAGACAACAAGTAGAAAGCATAAGTAAATAATTTCAGTAGGTCTTTGTTTATCTGAGGAGTTTATCTTTGAACAAAACAAAATTGAAAAAAATCTTGATTATGAAACACTAAATTGGAAACTGCTCTGCGTTATTAGAAACCTAGAATAATTTTTGGGTTGGTTTATTTAATTTAAGAAACCAGAATGTGACATCAGAGGATCTGTAAATATTTTGTTTTAGTGTGACTGACTTTTTTTTTTTGTTGTTGATGCCTTTCTAAAATTATTCACTCCAAAACCAATGAGAGCAAATTTATCAGGACAGTTAAACAAGCATGCATAGCGGAAATTGTAATGAACAAGCTAAAACAGAGATGCCTCTATGAAGCCTTATTGTTTAGTATGATTCGCTTCACAGATCTCATTTAAACTCATTTAGACTTTCTGGCTGACATGGCAGCCCCTGATTCCCAATCAAACCTCCTTCCTGCCTGGCTGTTTAAACACATTACTCGTAATCGACAGGATGAATGAGTGATACGAGCTGATTTCGGTTTTATTCATTCTTCTAAACTCAAATCAGTGTCTTAATGTCAGAAAAATTCTTTTGTTTTATTTAGGTATCACATTTGTTTCCAACAATATCATTGAGTGATACCTACAATGTAAATAAATTCCAATACCTTTTGTTCTTACATAAAATTTCTGATAAAAAGTGATATTATTTTTGGTTATCAATAAGAAAAAAAGTATTGATAAGTGTAGCTGCATTGATAAAATCCTAGGGAAACTTATCCCTAGACATGCATCCTTGTTTCATGCTGCGACTGACCACATCAGAATCTGGCCTTGTTTCGTGTCCTTCCATTTCCTTTGCTTTTGAAGAGGCACCATTTCTGAAAGAAAATCAAGACACACATGATTCAGCTGTAACATGAGGGTTATATAATATAATAAAATACACTCAAAGTAAAAACAAAAATCTGAGTCTTAAATACTATGCTGAATGCATGAAACTCAAATCCAGCTTCTATTTAAGTAAAATAGTCTCAATTGCCATAATTTGTCTTGTTTTTCAGTATAAGTTGTTGCTGTTTATGAAGGAAAAAAACAAATACATCACAGACATTAAATTTCTGACAGCAATAACCATCGACTGTATCTTTTCTCTTACAGCTTCATCTCACCTGAAGCTTGGCATGTTGGGCATTGAAGGCAACGACGGCATGCTGGGACATTTCGCCAGCAGGTTGGACTTCTTCTTAGCAACACATACCAGGACAACTAGCAGGACCACAACCAGCACCACAACCCCGATCGCTATTCCAACTGGTAGGTAAACATGGATAAAGGAGGAGGTAAAAGGCAGGCAGGCATTAATCATCAGACAAAGTTCAACAGTGAGAGGTGATGTCAAATGTTGTAATACTATATTTTTGACTATTTAAAAACATTTATACTTGAGGTTCCGACGACGCTGTTAATATGTGTCTGGCAGTAATCTCCAGTCCACTGTGAAGGACATCTGTGAAACATAACACAAACATTAGAGTTGTAACATGTCACAACACTACAGTCATTCATAGTACTTCTTAACTGGTTAATCTTTGCATCACGTGTAAGATTTAACATTTGTGAACACATTATTTTATTTCATTAACAAGTTTGGAAGATTGTGCAGTCTTGATGCTTTCTAGTCCATTTTCAATGCATGATTGTACAGACCAACACATTTCTTACTTGCAGAGAGCCTTGTTGTCATCAAAGTAGCAGGTGCCTCCATTTCGACACTGGCATGGAGGAGGCATGGTTGGTGGTTGAACAAAGCCTGAAAGAATTCATATGAACAACAATCATTTGTATCACTGGGACACCAACAGGGATGCAACTTAACTTCAGGATAAAAAACACATCTTCATCAAGTCTTATCATCCCTGATTCTCTGCATTGCAAATCATACTGGAAAGAAATAAGTAGTTTCATACCAGCGTCACACTCAGTATGACTGCCTTGGACAAAGCTGGTGCCCTCGGGGCAGGCGCAGGTGTAACCTTCCGGTCGGAGCAAACACAGGTGGCTGCAGGTTCCCTTACATGGATTCTTCACTGCAGACACAAGGAAAAGTTTGTTTTGTTTCGTTTCAATAATCTGCAGTGCATTACTGTTACGTTTTTGAGTTTGAGCATCAAGACTTTGCTGTCTTTGTTCTTTATTATTAAAATGGCCATAACTGTGTTTAATTCTTTGCTGGATTTTCTTCATTTAATTTTGTCTTTACACATTATTGCTGATCCAAGAGAAAACAAAAGTTATAAGTGTACCAGTCAACAATAAAATAGCTGAAAAAGAGTTATGATTCAATTGCAATTGACATTACTCAGAGGCATGCATAATTTATCCCATTATATGGGTGTTCAGTTCAGAACAGTAAGTGCATTAATATGTAGGTACGTGTGACGCTTACTGGCTATGGAGTTGTATCTCTGCTGTTGGAACACAGACACTTGGGTCAGCCAAGGCCCAACAGTCAGCAGCAGGGTCTTGGCTCCTTGGCCAAACTTGTCCTGCCGGAACACTTCGCCTTTCTCCTCAGTGCTCCAATACACATGGTCCTCGAATACACACACACTGAAGGGGTTTTTCACATCTAGGGAATGTACAACAAAATGTGAACAATTTGACTGAGCTCTGCCAAAGGAAACAGATAATGTTAGAAACATGAATGGATGGATATGGTTCTTGTGGATGTCTTCTTTGAGGACTGTCCTGACCTATGTAGACAGCAGTCCTACGGTCTTCTCCTGAAGGTAAAATGGACTCTATGCGGTTTTCCTTGGAGTCAGACCAGTAGATTCTATCATCGTTGGTTAAGTCAACTGACAAGCCAGTGGGTGAAGCCAGACGATCAGCCACCAGGACTTTCCTCTCCTGACCATCCATCCAAGAACACTCGATCTTGGGTGACTCTCCACGGTCGGCCCAATACAACATCCTGTAGAAACACAACAGAGATTTGAATCCTGGGCGGTGAGATTTGGTGGGTTAAGTTGCCTTCTCTGATAGATATGTACAACAGGACAACAGCAGACTTTCTGTCATTTTGCTGTATTAATAATGAATTTCTGTATCAGAGAATTTCCATTAGAGGAAAAATAAGGTACAAAATTTCCTGCCAAATGATACCACATTTAGTTCAGAAAAATCCCAATTATGTTTCAAGGGAAACACAATCTGCTAGTAAATGATTTCTAACATAGCAAACCAGGCATAGAATGTTTAGCAACCTAAAGTGGGACAACACTATATTGACCACCTTTTTTTAAAACATTTTTTTACTGCAATAGGCCCTATAGTTTCTTTTAGTTAGATGCGGTAGCCTAGTCTGTCTCACCCTAATCGTGGGTTGAGGGCAACAGCAGCAGGGTGGCCTAGGTCAGTCTTGACTAGGTGCTTCCTGTAGCGTCCGTCCAACATGGCCACCTCTAATCTCTTCAGCCTGGAGTCTGACCAGTAAAGGTTCCTTTAAAGAAAAATAATTAAAATATTGACAAAAATGTTTTGACACATGCAAACTTTGTAGAAGCATGTTGTATTCACCGAAAATTAATTCTTAATCATCTCAAGGCACCAGGATACTGAAATTCAGTCGGTCCACACGCACCTGCCCACCCAGTCCACTGCAATGCCACCAGGTGTGGTGATGTATTGGATGTCAAGGTCCACAGCAGTTACTATGTTGTTACTGCCATCATCCACTGAAGGTATGTATGCTCTCTTAATGGCACCTGGTAAGTCTGCAGCAGCCACGGTGAAGTACACCATACCTGACAAAACACGCAGGCGTCAACAAAGTTCTTCTAATTTAGGATTTTTCATGACTGCATTATTTTGTGTAAACCCAGCTGTCTTTCAGTGTCTGGTTTTAATCTGTGTTTGACCTACTGAATCCTGTTTCGTTGTGGTCCCAGTCATAGTCCATAGCCAAAATATGCTCATGTTCTTCTATGAAGTCATGGTAGGTCTCCGTCTGCAAGTTAAACTTTCGAATACGAATGTTCTCCGGTAGAAGCAGCATGGGAGTCGCTCCTGAGAGACACAGACATTTGGACTTCAGGTGTTTTCACAACAGTGACTGATTAACATAGTTTGTTACATAGAACAGCACTGTTCTTAGGAGCAACCATGCTTTTACACAAACTGTCACTTTTCTCACAGGTTGTTACACCTAAACCACATCCACAACTGTCACTAGTTCTTCATAAGAAACTAACTGGTCTGGTACTCCATCATTGTTCAGACACAAGCACATAGCTTCATGTCTAGGAAATTGGATTTGTCACATGATCATTTCAATCTAGCTGCCTCACAAATAACATGACTAATGACCAATCATAAATCACTAGGCTTCTCTATTTACAAGGTGCCTGCATCTTTATTTTTGTTTTTATTAAATACCTATTCTATTTTCGCAAGAACCCACATCTCATAACCATACTAAGTCTTTTGTAAGTAACATCTATAAATTAAGAGAGGCACAACTGGAAAGCAGATTTATTATCACATCATTAATAAATAATAAAACAGTTAAGTTCCATATAAACACATTTTTCCTCTTTATTAAGACAACCTAATCTGTATTGTTTTACAAAAATTTTTTTTTCGTTGTTGTTGTTTTAGTCTAAAGCCTGGCTCATGTTCTCACCTTCAGCCTCACACATGTTGCCATCGCCAACTTTCCGGTAACCAGGGGCACACTCACACTCATAGCCACCCTTGGTGTTCTTACAGATCTGAGGACAGGTGCCATATACCTCACACTCATTGATGTCTGCAAAAAACAGAGACAAGAGTGTGCGAGACAGTTAAGTAGAAGTACGATTTTGCGCAGATCTTTTTAAGTTTAATGAGTTACATGACATGGTGTAATAATCTGTTTGTGCATTTGTGAGTGTGTGTGCATGTGTGTGTGTACCCTGGCAGTTGAAGGTGCTGTCTGGGTCCACTTTGTATCCGGGTCTGCAGGAGCAGATGAAGCCGGTGCCGTTCAGGTTGGTGCACTCATGCTCGCACAGTTTCTCATCACAGGTACGATCAACGCCAAAATCTGGAGCCAGACAACACAGAGCACATTCTCTAACACATGAAATAGACTATTACTCTAAATTTAATGCTTACTTTTTATAAATCAAACAATGTCTTTGTGTACATGAGTAGAACAATAGAAAGTCTGCCCATAATACCAGTTACAATGATTCCTTCACTCTTTATAAGTAAACCTTTATGTACCCATTAATAACTCAGACAAAAGGATATTTCTGTCCACCTGTGGTCTCTCAGCAAAAAACAGATCAGTTCTTTGTCTAATTATTGGACTTTGGATAGGTTAGAGTACAGAAAAAGTGATCCCATAATTAAGACATTCATATCCATCATCATCTTTGGGAGAAAATCATCTTATAATGCAATCTTTTTTAGATATGAATCAGGGGAAAGTCTTCTAGTAATCACAAGATAAGTATCTCATAATTGTAAAATTCATACTCCACAATTACAAGATCTTTCCTATAGTTCTGGGGCAGTCAGTCATACCTGGTTCATGACCCAGTCCAAAATAGGTGAAGGAATATGCATGGATGGATAGATCATTATTACATGGAATGGAAGTCATTATTATGAGTAACGTCCCCAATTTTCTTTTATTTAGGGACTGAAACGTGTTCCTAGATAGGACTTCAAGTTCATAGTATAGTTATTATGCATACTTGTAATTACTTGTACTTGTAATTATACTTTTCACTTTTATTTTTGATAAATGCAATGGAACCACTCCAGTCTTGAATTTTTTTCCTATCACCTGAACCATGTATGACATGGTTTTTCAAAAGCATTAGAGGAAACTGTAAAGTTAACTTTTGCCACCAAAAGTGGTTCATTTTAATTTCCCAGCAACATTAAATAATTAACTTTTAACTGTCATTAAAAGAGTTGTTTTGTCATGCTACTCACTGCAGCCTAACTCGTCAGTAAGGTCCCCACAGTTGTCGTTGTGGTCGCATACATATGGCAGGGCCACACAGTGTCCGTTGCTGCATTTAAACTGCTCCAGTGTGCAGGGAGCCAGCGTGGGCTCGCGGCCTGAGAAGGACACAGTCAGAATTAATCATCAACAAGCAAGCAGGGAAGGTTAAGTGGGTATAAAACCCGTCTATGGAAACATGTCCACCTCCACTTGTCTTAGATTGAAGGGCTTTCTCTACTGTGTCGCTCTTCACTCACCAACTGTCTAAACCCTAAAAAGAAGAAAAATGTGTGTGGAAATGAGTGGACTGCCCACACATGTAGATTAAAAAACCCCAAGCATTCCACACAGCCCTCAAATGTAGGCACATACTTATACTCATAACATTAAAAATTCTATTCTATATCCACTAAATCACTAAGTCAATTTAAGGCTTTTCTTGTTGTCTCCTCTTCAACAACAAATGGATTTAGATGAGCTATCTGATGTCCACCGACCATTTAATCTCCTCTCAAAATAATTTGATTGAAATTTAAGCTGATTGTGTAACAATTTCATAAAACAGACTGTTTCGTCATCATTTGTACATTTCAGGCTTTGTGTCCTGTGCAGACACACCAACTATGATTGCATGCGCAAATTCTACCTGCGCAAACATCCCTTCACACAGCCTCCCTGATTTATTTGCCTTTTTCAGGTGAGGTCAGGACTTAAAGCGTAACAACAAAATACATTGCTGTGTTTTTTATATGTTGCCATTATTTGTTCTATTTATCCATCTCTCTCATTTAGTGTCTTTTGTCACAACACACACACACACCAAACACACACCACACACGTGCAGAGCAGAGAGCACCAGCCAATAGATGAAGCTTTGAATTCACACAAAATCTGGCAGTGCAGTCCCTTCCTGCAGGTTTGTGCAGAGGTGTGGGTGTTTTTATTTGTGTTTGAGGACATAACAGCCGTGAAACAATAAGAAAAAAAAACTTTCATTTATCTGAGTCATGGCTTTGTTCTTGCCAGCACAGCTTGCTATCTTCATTTACTCAGTTTCTGGGACCACTAGTCTTTGCTTTTAATCCATAAAACAGCAGGGTTAATGCTGGCCTTAAATTATAATTCTGCTACACTGTTGGATAATTTAAGAACTTGATTTGAAGAGTGTGGATTTTGACACAAATATTTACTCGACCAAAAACAGCACCTGCAATAGGTAAGGAGCAGCATTTCTGTTCAGAATATCTTTTATAACTACACAGATTGTGGTGTGTGTGAATCATACAGAGTTCCTCGTCCTCGTCACTGCCGTCTCCACAGTCATCCTGCTGGTTGCACAGCACGCCACCGTAGACACAGTAGCCATTAGCACAGCGGAACCTTCCCGGCATTTCACAGGTGACAGATGCTGGTCAAACACACACAAATCTGAGTTTAGACCAGCCTTTGTGGGGATATTGAAAACACAGTGCTCATCAAGTATTCATCATGCTAGCTTATCAAGCCTTTTCTGTCCTCTCTCTAAATCTTTGTTGACTTATTTACCTGTTGATGTGTGAGAGAAATTACTAGCATGAAGATCCATTACGTATTTTCTCAGCCCTTACTTAAACTAAATAAGTACGCATTAGGGTTACTACTTTGTTGAGCTTTAAGAGATCAGTGTTAATGTTGAATAAACAGACATCAAGCTTTTTTAAGGACCCTGTCATACAGTAAACAAAAAGTTTCTCACCGCACAAACTTAGCTCTTCATCAGATTTGTCCCCACAGTCATCAATGCCGTCACACACCCAGCTCTGGCTCAAACACAGATGGTTGTCACACTGGAACTGATGTGCAGGACACCAACGGCCCCCTGGGAAACGAGTGGCTGTCGAGGTGGGAAAAATAGTTGATCACTTAAGTGGACTGTTAGTACATTATAATTTGAAGTTTCCAGTGAAACCACATTCTACTGTTAAACACTGTATAAGCTCCAGTGGAGTAGTTTGAGAAATACTAGAGGTTATGGTAACATTTGTCACCAGATTCTGAGATCTGGATGTGTGTCATCACATTTAGTATAAATGCTTGGGTGTAAACACAAAAGCAGCAGTTAATGATTTAACTTGAACTGTCATGCAAATGTCCATTAGATCTTTTGAAGTTACATTGTGAGTTTATGATCACACTGTAGTTCACTGTTGTATTCATATGCAGTTGTTTAAGAATTAAAATGAACAGTCTGAGTGTTTTAAATCCAAGTAAGATGACGTTGAACTGTTTAAAAACATGCATCTAGTATGCTTTTTTATTTGTCCACAGACAGTTTACTTACGACAGTTGATCTCATCTGACATGTCCTGACAATCAACGCGGCCGTCACACAGCAGAGTCTCAGGGATGCAGTGACCTGAGTCGCATTGGAAAGTACCTGGACGGCACGTCATCAACTCTGAAAGAGAGCCAGGATGGTAATGTAAGTTTGTGAATTTTTATGAAAGAGAATATTTTAAGGAAGTGAGTGTGTGTGAGGTCTTTGCTCACCACAATCCCGCTCATCTGAGTTGTCCCCACAGTCGTTTTTTTTGTCACACACCCAGTTTCCAGGGATGCACTGTTTGTTGTCACACTGATACTCACTTTCAGAGCACGGCCTTGGCTCTGGATACAGTCAGGATTACAGAGAGACACACATATCTTTAGCTTTAACTCAGCAGGAGGTCTAACTGCTTACAAACACCCTACAAAGGCTTAAACTACACAAAAAGACATGGTGTCTTCCACTATAGAGTATAAGTTTATTCATCAAGATTAAGTCAGCATAAGGCGTTTGAAGAATATATGAGTGAATCCTTTTTTTTTTTTCCATTTCAAGACAAAAAATTTCAATAGGATGCTCACCGCAGTTCCTCTCATCTGAGCCATCACCACAGTTGTCAACGCCATCACACTGCCAGCGGATTGGGACACAGCGGTGATTGTCACATCGAAAATCTCCCAGGGGATCACAGGTCACCGCCTCTGTTAGACGACAAAGTCAGAAATGAACAGATGAAAAGTTGATTCAACATTTGCTTGACGACTTTTTTGTGAAACCACAAATATGCTCAAATAGATTGTGGGGTCTTTTCTAGGAAAAGCACCTAAGAAACATTTTTAAATAATTAAATACATTAATTCTAACTTGCAAAAGCTGAGACAAGTTAAAAATTTCATTGAAAACTAAAAACTTAGGTGATCACTCATTCCCTCTCCAATTACAAACTGCAATCTCCTCTGCTTTACACTTTACCATCTCCTACAGATGCTGTGCTTGCCAATACTTTTTTTTTCAAATTTGTTTTGTCTTTATTTTAAGCCAATAAAAAAAATGACAATAATACCGTGGTAATGGTATGTAACTATAAAATTCAAACTATTAGTTTCAGTTTTCAAAAAAATTTAAGCATTTAAGCATTTTGAAAGAGCATCTCAGCACCAAGTTTGACCTTTAGACCTGATTTTGAAGTACTGCAGTTCTTGCTACAGCACTGACTTCACTTAATATCACATCTGCTGACACACAACTACTGACCGCAGCCCTGCTCGTCGCTGTTGTCTAAGCAGTCATTGGTGCCATCACAGCGGGCCCACAGAGGGATACAACGATAGTTTGTCTTGCAGGAGAACTCTGTGTCCACATCACACTTGTATTCTGGACCCACTAACGAGGGAAAGAGAGAGAGAGAGAGCAATGTTTTTAATTCTTTCAGATTTCTCTTGGGACATGGAGTCTGTTGAAAAACATCAATATTTCATTAAACTGTCAGCTCTGATCATCACTTAAACCAGAGTCTTTGTTTTACATGCTGATCACAGGTCAAAGTGAAGGGAAATTGTATGTGCGTAACAGGTTTAATTCACTGAAAAAGACATCTCACCTAGGAGGATAAAATAATCTGTTTAAATAGTGTACTCTGTAATTCCCATTTCTTCTGGGCTTTGAATCATGAAAACTGACAGTTCTGATTGTCTAACTTACTGCAGATGTCATGCGGCTCGTCAGATCCGTCGCCACAGTCATCCTGGGCGTCACACACATAGCTGGATTCCACACAGCGTTTGTTGTTACACTGGAACTCTCCTGGCTTGCAAGTCTTCTGGGAACAAGTCTCTGCGTCCTCATCACCGCCGTCCTGACAGTCTTCTACTCCATCACATTGCAAGGACACGGGGATGCACATCTTGTTTGTACACTGGAACTCATTTTCCTGGCATCGGTGGTCAACTACAGAAAAAAACAACAGTTTTCATAAAGTCTGAAAGTTTGATCAAAGTCCAAACTTACAAATTCCAATTAAAAGAGAAAATTAACCCAAACTATCTGGCCATACTTGAAATAATTATGGGTAAAACATAACTTCTGCAAATGTAGAACAACTCGACATTCAGCTTCCAATCTGATTATTTTTAACAGCTTTGCAGTTTAATAGAGTAACTATGGTAATTGTCATACTGCAGAGAGCTTCTTCCTCGTCTGAACCGTCGGGGCAATCTGGGTGGCCGTCGCAGAGGAAGCCAGAGGAAGTACAGTTGCCATCCTGACACTGGAACTGGCCAATGGGACAGTGACGTATTGGGCAGGTCTGTGGTTAATCTGAGCCATCACCACAATCAGACTGGCCGTCACACTTCCACCATATAGGAATACACCTGAGGATGAGAGATAGCACAGACAGGTTATTACAGAAAGTGTGTGAATGTTTCTTTAATCTGTAAGATGTCCCTAACTTATAAAAGATTGAAAGTGTGTGAAGCATTGTGTTATTTGTAATTAATTTTAATGAATAATCTTGGTAAATCTTCTACTTCACATTATCAAAAAGTTTTCAATCATGTTCATCTTTACTTATTGGGCTATAATGAAAGAACGGAGAGACTTGATAAGTTTAACTGTGAGGACTGAGAAATGGAACTCAAGTGACTTTATATCTTACTGACTTTTCATTGTCTCCGCAGCGGAACTGGGTGCTGGAGCAGTCTGCGACACACTGGATCACGAAGCCCACAAAGACGCCGATGAAGTGATCTGGACACTCGCAGGTGGCATGATCACCCCCAGGGCCAATCAGACACAAATGACTGCAGGAGAGGTGATGGGTGGAGCAGGGGTTGTCACCTGAAAATTACATTGATAAAATATAACATATCAGTCAATTCTGAGCTGCTTTCCATCTTGAGAATAAGAATGTAAGCATTTGCAGGTCAAATGTACATACTCTTAGGCTGCCTGTAGGGGTGAGCTACATGAATGTCAGAGGGCCGGTGCGTGTTGTTGCCCATGTTTGTGCGCTCCTCGCCAGTATATTTGTGGGCCTTCTCCACCGTGTGTGTGTTCCTGTCCGTCCAGTAGACCCAGTCCTCAAACAAGGTAACAGCAAAGACATGAGGAAGTGTACCAGCAATGGCCCGGTGTCGATTCTGGCCATCCATGTCTGCAAAGCTAAATGATGATACAGTGGAGGGTTAATACACACAACAGGTAATTCTAATGTTACTATTATACAGACAAACTTTAGGAAGATTGCTTGATTACTAATCAAAATGTGTGACTGTCTTAACTCACTCCAGGAAGTTAAGGTGGGAATCAGCAAAGAAGATCTTGTTAGTGGTGTAGTCTATGGTGAGAGCATTGGGCCACACCAGCTTGGATTTGACAACGGCACTGACATTTCTTCCATCCATGCCAACTCTGCCTATGTACGCTTTGTCAGCCCAGTCGGTCCAGTACAACCATCTGGGTTAAAAAAAAAAAAAAAAAAGCAGACAGGAGTAAAAAATCAGTAGGGATGGGCAAAAGAGCAGTGAGTATTAATCATTATAAATTATGATAGCTAATTATTTGTGTGTTTATTTTATTCCCTTTCCTATTTCTGATCTGGCCACACTGGAGCAGTGTAGACAGATTAAGATTACGTAGCCAAAGTAAAAGCCTCTTGTCAAGTACTTCTATCTCAGCTTCAATAAATTCTGAGTGGAGAAACGTTTTTGTGACATTAATTGTAACTGTAAACATCTGGTTTTTGGTGTCAGAGTTACAGGTGATCTGCATGTTTAGATGTCAGTACCCATATTGAGGGTTAACAGCCAAAGCCTGAGGACGGCTGATAACATAGGTGTCACTTCCATCTTTGAATGCTTCTTTCAGTAGCTTCTTCTGATGGCGTCCATCCAGCTCTACCACATGAAGTGATTGATAATGGGAGTCCGTCCAGTACAACTTCCTACAAAGTGGACACAAGGAGTTTGCAATTTCAAAACTGGTTTTCATGCAAATTTATCTTGGTATTGGACGGCTTATTGTTATATAAACTATAAAACAAATGAATCTTAAAAAAAAGCTCTAATGATAAGGTTTCTTCCACACACACCTGCCCACCCAGTCCAGTGCCAGACCTTGAGCTCCAAATAAATCATCATCCAGCAATGTCTCCCTGTCAGACCCGTCATAACGCATCCTCTCAATCTTTCCTGTCCCCTTATCCAGCCAGTAAAGCCTCTTCTCAGTATCATCAAAATCTAGTGCCACCACATCAGACAGCCCCTGCAGGACTATACTCAATTGTGACCCATCTGTGGTTAAGTTGCGGATGTAGTAGCGATTACTATACAGCAGGTATGGGGCAATGCCACTGTTCTGACGACAGGAGCGTCCATCAGCTTCACGTATGTACCCCGGGGCACATTTGCAGTGGTACGAGCCATCAGTGTTCTCACAGATCTGGCTGCAGACCGCAGGTGTGACCAAACATTCATTGACATCCTCACAGGCTTTGCCATCCGGCATGAGTTGGTAACCGGGCCTGCAGGAGCAGTAGTAACCGGTGAGGGTGTCTGTGCAGAGCTGAGCACACTTATGGACTGATGGGTCACTGCACTCATTGATTCCTAACAGAACAAAAGAGGAAATAAAGTGGAGAAAAAAGGTGGCAAGAGTTGAGAGATCTCAATGATTTAGTGATGGAGACTCTAACAACTTAAGATGAACCTTTGTAATTAAAGCTAGTCAGCAATAATCATTTAAGAATAGTAAATGATCTTCTTAAACTGTTAACTGGTTTAAAAATTAAACCTTTTTGTTTGTCTCCACTGAAATAAAACAACTGTTTAAATGTTTTTGAGAGCAAACACCAATTATGTGAGAGAGATGAGATGTTTATTTATACATCTCTTACCACAGCCTTTTTCATCGCTTTCATCTTTGCAGTCCTTCATTCCGTCACACACCTTATGTGTTTCGATGCACTCGCCTGACTGGCACATGTAATGCTGAGGAGAACAGGTGGGCTGGGGTGTAAAACACAAGCTTTCTTCTTCATCTGAGCCATCCAAGCAATCATTGAAGCCGTCGCATGTGAAGGAGGCCTTGACGCAGGCTCCATTGCCGCAGGTGAACTCATCGCTGCTGCATGTGTCATATGTGCAGCCTAACTCATCACTGCTGTCCCCGCAGTCATTGACACGGTCACAGCTAGACAGGAGGAGTAATTCATTAAACTCTTTTCAGTGACGAGAAAGTTAGTTTGCAGACAGACATTCATGCTTTTATTCACTCATACTCACACTCACTGCCTACTTACTGAAATGGGAAGAGGATGCAACGTCCATTGGCACAAGCAAACTCGTTCATATGGCAGGAGCGATTGAGGCAGTTCTGGAGCTCGTCAGCTGCGTCAATGCAGTCTTTCTCTCCATCACAGACATATTCTTGTGGTACACAGCGCGGGTGGCCAGCATACCAGGTTGGACAGGTGAATTGGTCAGGACTGCAGGTATGTTGGCCTACAGGAGACAGACAGAGAATGAGATGTATAATTTGTATGTACAAAAATATTTGCAGGATCACAAATTTTGAAAGCACACACAATTAAACTGTAAAAAGAGACAAACTCAGATGACACATGAGACTGAACCTAGTAGAAAAAAAATCTTGCTTTTAAGAAATCAAACACACAAAAAATATAGATATCCTCTATTACCCTCACACAGTGTTATAAATAAAGTGGACATGACATCTCACCACACTGCAGTTCAGGTGCCTCATCGCTGTTGTCCCAGCAGTCATTGTTGCCATCACAGACCATTGATGAGGGGACACAGTTTCCATTGGTACACGTGAACTGGTCAGGCTGGCATGTTTTGACAATATCCACTGCACAGAGACAAAGAAAAGGAGATCAGTTGTTAAAATGCGATCTACAATCTACTCTGATTAGGTAAGCAAAATTTAGCACAAAATGATTGTTGATTGATTGTATAATAAACAAACACCAAAAGGGTCAAAGGAAGTTTTACCTACTCTGACAAGCTTACATAAAATAACATACAACTACAACAATGTGACCTACTGATAAAATTGTTTAAAAGAAAAAAAGAGCAATGATAGGAACAGGGAACTTGCATAATTAATGATGGATCCATGTTTTAGACAATTTTGACTGCAAGTTATAAGAGAAAAATTTCACACAAAGTGTGAGTTCCTGTGTAAAAGTTGTTGTCCTAATACAATGACTTGACTCACTAAATGTAATGGCTAATAAAGTCTTCTATCACCAACGGAGTCTAATGAGATATCAAGACCCTGAATATGCTAGCTGCATTTATTTTAAAAGCCAAATTATTAAATTTAAAGACAAAGAACTCACCACAGGAGGGAGGTTCATCTGTCATGTCTTTGCAGTCATAGATGGAGTCACACATCCAATCCTTAGGGATACACTTGCCTCCATCACAGAGGAGTTCATCTGGATTGCATGTACGGCCGACTGTTGTAGCATAGTAGCACAAATCCACCAATGAACAAATATGGAAATATAGCCATGTAGAGTGAATATACTCAGCAGGTCAAAGCATAAACTTACCAGCATGTCTCTCTTTCCATTTCTTACACTCTCTCACCCAGCAGCAGGACAAAGTGTGTGTTCAACTTACTGCAGAAAAGAGG
>JAPZDV010000014.1:10482170-10518744 GCA_029814665.1 Acanthurus lineatus | reverse complement strand
AGTGTGTGTTAAACTTACTGCAGAAAAGAGGATTCTAATCACTGTTGTCTCCACAGTTGTTGTAGCCATCACACAGGAATTCAGTCTCAATGCAAAGGTTGTTGTTTTCACACTTGATCTGGCCCTCAGGACATTGCCTGTCAGCTGGAGAAGGCAAAGATCAAAAATATCAACCACAGATTCAAAACACATGACCAAGGGAGGTCCTGTGAGACTTGACACAAGTCTCTAATTCATGAGGATGGATGTAATGCCTACAATATTCTCTATTGGCATCTGAGAAATGCTTTGCTCATGGGAACTCAAACTAGTCAATGACGAAGGGCTGCAGTTCTTCATGCCAAAGCATGAAAAAGCCTAATAAATCCCTTAAACAGTTTATAAATCATGTCCTTGATCTGCCTAATCATCACTTACGACAGTCGACTTCGTCAGAGACTTCACTATCAATGCAGTCGCTGACCCCGTTACAGACAAAGTCTGCACTGATGCAGCGTCCATTAGCACAGGTGAACTCAGTATCGGGGTTACATGTGGGGAAGGGGCAGCCTCGCTCGTCACTGTTGTCACCACAGTCATTCGTGTAGTCGCAGGTGTAGCTGACTGGCACACAGCGCCCATTGTCACAGGTAAAGTCACTGGCTGCACAGGTGTGAAAGGCTGGGTAGAAGGAACACAGAGCTGATTAAATTTCTTACTTTTATGTTTGTGTTTTAGGCTTTCTGCTTAATCTGGTTTTTAAGAGTAAGTTTAACAAATGGACAATACTGTTTGCAAGTATTACACACTACAAACTAGATAATTAAGGTCAAAGCCAATGACAAAATGAGTCCCCTTTTCCCATATTGGCCTAGTTGCCCTATTTATACTAACTGGGGGTTAATATGCTAAAAATCATTAGTGTTTATGTATATAGTGTATATGTTTATGCATGTAACATCTTAAATATGTGTGCTTTTTTGGTTACAAGTCAGATGAAACATCATGTCCTACCACACACTCTCTCCAGCTCATCCGTGTTATCTTGGCAGTCGTCCGAGCCATCACACTTCCAGTATGCTGAGATGCAGTGACCATTGAGACAGGTGAACTGTCCTGACTGACAGCGTTCCCCCTTGTCTTCAACGCAGTCTTTGCCATTGTTGGCCAGGTACCACTTCCCCTCCTGTGGACACTGACACTCTGGTCCAGTTGGACCTGAAAGAGTGATTAGAGATCAGGTTAGGGAATTTTAGACTGAGGAGGAACTGAGGGGAACATAGGGATAATCTATTATTTTAACTAGGAATAATGTGTGTCTCTTTGTGAGGTATGTTCTCTGTGAGTGTTCTAATTTAGTGAGAAAGCTTCAGCTTCAAATTGAACTTGAAATTGAAGTACCTCTAAAAACAAAACATTTGTCCTAACTGAAGCTTCATGTCAGTGTTGCATCTTTAAGAGGTTTTTATGGAAGATATTATTTAAACTACTGTTTTGAGAGGTCACAGACACCAAACATGAAGAGTCATTCACTTAAAAAAATGTCTCTCTCAACAGATGAACCTTTTAAATGTTTGCAGCTAGGTCACCTGCATTATGGCTCTTATAGCTCTCTCTATGGTTGTGCTGCATAACTTTAAAGGCTGTTTTTAAAACCGTGTTTAGTAACACCCACAAGTAAGAGTTTGCTCTCACCAGGAACACAAACATGACTGCAGCCTCCATTAAACTGCAGACAGGGACTGGAGCAGTTCTCCTGCTTATGTGCAGAAAAGGCATGGATGTCATTAGGTCGGTGCTGCATGTTCCTGGCCAGTACTGTGATGCCAGAGCCATCATCCTTCCCAGCCCTATAGATGGCTTTCTCAGTCCAGTCAGTCCAGAAGATGTCCTGTTTGTAGACTGTCAGGGCAAATGGGTACTGGAGCCCTGTAAGGATCACTTGGCGGTTCTCACCAGTCAGAGTAGCTCGCTCAATCCTATCTCTGGGAGGGAATAGAGGAGTTGTCAATAAATGCGAGTGGTATGGGATCTGCCGTGAAAGAATATATATTGAAAAATTAAACATACAACGTCGTATCAGCCCAGTAAAGCATCCTTTCATCATAATCCAGGGTCAGACCACTGGGTGTTGTCAGGCTGCTGTTGATGAAGGCAGTGCGGAAGTTTCCACCTAGTGTGGCCCTCTCAATCTTAGCTGGTGCGCCCCAATCAGTCCAGTACAGGTAACTGGTCAGAGATAGCAGAGGAAACAGGGAGGAGAGGATCTCATGTATTTACTTTACTCACACCATAGATTAGATCACATTATTTTCAATCCATAGACATGGTGGCAAAGTTTTGCATTTGTCTTACCCATAGCAGGGGTCAACAACGATGCCTCTGGGACTGTCTGCATGGGCAATGAGCATTTTGTCCTTCCCATCCACCCCTATTGACTGGACATTGCGGCCATAGAAGTCGGTGAAGTAGAGACGCTTGTTGACCCAGTCATATGCCAATCCCTCTGGGTCATCCAAATCTGAGCAGTGTCATGGAGACAAGAGGATATTGAGTAAATGATCTTACGATCTAACAAGGTAACAAAACAAAACAGAAAGCAGAAAAATATATAGCAAGATAGGGCCAAAAAAGAAAACACATGAACAATTTATTCTTAACTCACTTGTAGCAACAATGACAGCAGGGCTGGAGATAGATGTTGTGGTGATGTATCCAATTATGCTCTGTCCAACACCCATAGACTTCGTGTAGAAAAGTCGCTTCTCCTTGAAGTCATAGTCCACAGCCATCACTTGGTAGCCTTCGGTCACCGATGGAAAGGGGGTGCTGTGATCTGTAGGGTCTAATCTCAAGCTGCTCAGTGTGAAGTCTGTGGCGTAAACTAGATACTCATCAAGCCCGTAACCACATGATACTCCATTACTGAGGAGAGACCCATGTGCACAACCACATTTTGGTTTATCCTGGCCTACTATGGCGAAGCAGAGCTGCTGGCAGCGTCCATTATCCTCCTGGCATGGGTTAAAGTTAACCTGGCTGGCAGAAGTTGGCTGAACATGAGAATCAAAGACAGCAACATCCACCACCCCCGGAAGGCTGTCTCGAATTACCTGGTACAAAAATAACAGAGAAAAAATTGTTATTCAGTGGCACTGATGTTATTTGCTGCCAATAAATCAACCACTACAAGTCTATCACCAAGCACCCATCCTTCAGCCTTCCTTGAACAGGCTATTTATTGCCCTCCAGTCAACAGCAGCCTGTTTTCAATATTTCCTTACCTTTTGATTGGACTGTAAACCTGCATAGAAATTATCTATTTTGCTATACTCAATTAAATTAGGCAGATCAGATCTAAAATAATGTTCCAAAATCTACTGGTGAAAATTTATTACCAAATACTGCAATAATTGAAGACTTTTTAAGCCAAGAATTTATTTGTTTAGCTTGTTTTAGCTAAAATGAGAATTTATTTTTTAATTCATTTGTATTTATGGATTGTAGGTAACAGTAGTGGTATTCTCTTATTTTTTAAGAATTTTTTAGATATTTCATAGATCAAACATGGAGTAGATTAATTGAGCAAATAATTTGCAGATTAGAAAATGTGGTAAAACAACTGTTTACGACTAAAATGTAAGGCGCATCTGGTTCTTACAAAACAACAAAAAATAAGGACATTAACTCACTATAGTTTCTATGATATTTAAGCCCACTTTACCTAGATAAATTTGCTGCTTTAATGGCAGATCACTTAACAGCATTGTAATGAAAGCTAATTTGTATAATTCAGTGATTAAAAGTCTTACCTCTGGATCGCTGGAATTACCAGAGTCCTTAGTGGTCTGGAAGAGCTTCTCAAGCTTTGTATCCACCCACAGCATGTAGTTTCCAAATATGGAAAATCCTGTTGGAGACGGATACCGGCTACCATACCGGATAATCTCTCTCTGTGTTCCATCTGTGGCCATTCGGGAGATCATATTAAGAGCATTGTCTGTCCAGTAGAGGAAATCATTGGTGTAGTCAATGGTGAGGCCATGTGGTGAAGCTAGGCTTTCTGATGCCAACACAGTGCGGTTTGTGCCGTCCAGCAGGGACCGCTCAATCTTGGGTGTTTGGCCCTCAACAGACCAGAAGAGGTAGCGAAGCTTAGGGCTGACAGCCAGGTCACGGGGCTCATCCTGGGAGGACTTAATGAGAATCAGGCGGTGGGTGGTGTTAATGGAAACTACCTCCAGGAAGGTCTCACCCTCAAAGACGTTGGTAAAGTATAAGTTACCTTAGAAGGTAAACAGAGATAAAAAAGATGAGTGATACAGCTACAGTGCTTGATCAGGTAACAGAGTGATTAAATTTTGTATGAAATTGTGATCTTAACATTTCTTTATGTAGATACTGCTTAATATTCTTGCTTCTAGAGCCTCCCCGATAATGAATGAATGAAGGGATGGTTCAGTGGCTTCATACCCGCAATCCAGTCTACAGCAAGGCCGTGGATGCCTCCACTTCCAATGCCTGAAATGATGACACTGCTGAAATACCCTCCATCTCTATTGGCCCTGAAGATGCCCTTGTCTGAGAGGACGCTGTTGTCAGCCCAGTATATAAAGCCACTTTCAATATGTAGGTCCACCTTGCCTTTAATAGAGAAGGAAGCTGCGAAGATAAAAAATGCAAATTGTAACGTGAAAATTTAGAATTAATAATCAATAACTCACAGAAAGAGCTGTTCAAGGCTCAAATTATGTAATGTAGAAAATACTGGGCCAACATACTTCCACCAACAGGCACCATAGCCTCAGAATGGTCGGAGCTATTTATGTGGAAGCCACGGATGTAATTGGGGGTGGAGACAACTGCAAAAGAGTCATACTGTTCACAGTTTGAGCCATCTGAAGAGAGGTAAAAGCCTGTTGTGCAGGCACAGGTCTTTTTACTTTCTGGTTTGGGCAGACAGAGATGTGCACAGCCCCCGTTGCTGGAGCTGCAGGCATTGCTGGTGCCTGCAGAGTCTGAGGTAAGAGAGAAAAAGAGAGTGGTGGGGGTGAGCGTTACTGGACATGATACGTGTGTATTACTGTAAAGTAACCAGACAACAACAACATCAACTAAACTACTTTGGTTTTCTCTCCCTATGTAACATTTCTGACCACATCCTACAACAAATACACCAATGTGTCACAGTCTTTCACATAAAGGCTCCTCAACTTTAGATTGACTTTGGCAACCAATCTTTTTTAAAACTATTGCATTTTTGGGAAGTTTTTTAGCTATAGGTTACCACAACTGAGAAGTGACGGAAAGTGAAGGTGAGATGAGATGCAACCAAGACTTTGCAGTTCAACACTTCAAAAACGATGTATAGAGATTATATACCTATTTTCATATAATAAATTTTAAATTTCATGTTTAAAGTCTAATAATGAGAACTGTTGCAGCAAAAGACCCATTCAACACAAAAGTTGTATTAAAAAAAAACAATTGGTGCTCAATCCTGCTGTGAACTATCCTTGAGGAGGAGATTAAAACCTCCCACATACTCACAGTAATTACCCTTAGCATAATATAAAAACAAAACACAAAAATAACTCAAGGACATACACCTCTGGATTTGATTAGCAAAAACAGTGAATCCACTTACTGTCTCTGGCATGCACTTTAATGGCATGAAGGCCAGAGATGCCCCTCCTCATCTCAACCATATTGGCACCAGTGTCCTTGTCCACCCTCTCAATGACCTCAAAGTCGAGGTCGGTGTAGTAGAGGTGACTCTGGTAGATAGTCAGCCCCCAAGGATGGGACAGGCCACTAACAACTGTCACCCGGGTAACTCCGTCCATGGATCCACTTTCAATCTGGACAGACATGGGAGGAAAACAAAGAGAAAGAGGTAATTAGCTGAGTCAGGATTACAATTAGAATGAAACTACAAGAAAAAGTCTAACACAAGTAGTGACATTACATGATATAATTGGGCTGGGAATGACCTGTTGTATAGTCTGACATTAAAAAGTAATCACAGGATATGAATGTTTAATTGTGAAATTTGCATAAAAGTTTGTCGATGAGCATAGAGGATGTTTTTCATAAATAAATTAGCATGCAAATTTGATTAATTCCCTTCAGCTTCTTCAAAATGTATCTTATAGTAACCTAAGCAGCAAATAACAACCTTTTGCTTTTATCTGTATATATATGTATACTGTACATACCACCCCTGTGCCAGACACACCCCAATACAGTTTCATGGTAGAGATGTCAGCAGTGATGTACTCTATGTTGTCCAGGTTTCCTGTGTAGAGGTTTTTAAGGTTTCCTCCGTCCATGTCAGCACTGCCAACCTTAGAAGGGACTCCATTTTCTGACCCTTTGTCCGACCAAAATAATCTCCTATGAAGAGACAATGTAAAATGAGGAAATAAAAAAGTCAGTTGTCATGTTGAACATATATAAGGTTTTAAATTTATCTGTGTAAAATTCCCTTGTTGGTAAAACAATATTTAAAATGTACTATAGAATATGGAAACAGTGATCATATTCACCCAGATGCAGGCACATGCAGCAGTATTATTGTTTATAATTGTAGATGAGTTATTTACATCACAAAAAGACATAATTTCTAATTGCATGATGGTTTTCCCCCAAAAAATGACTTTGTTTTGTCAGCTCAATTAATGAGGTCCCTCACTATTGGTTTTGTCTGTTCAGTGACAGCAGCCCCTGCCAGTAAGCATGAATTAATACGTTTTTTTTCCAGCATCAGAAACACATAAGTAAGGATAAGTATTCAATAAAGTTCTGTCCATTTACCAACTGTAGCTGATAACTGATAATTTGTTCATTCCACTATTTTTCTCATGTCTAAGATATTCAGGCATCATAGCAAACACTCAAAGGTTTTCTTTTATCAGTGAACAGATGCTTTACCCTCTGGCTGGATCCAGTGCTATTCCAACAGGCAGTCCTACTGCCTCTGGTTTACCAGTGGAGGTAATGAGAGTCTTCCTGTAGTGCTGGTTTCCATCCACACGGATAACCTAGGTCAAGTAAGAGGATTTTTAAATATATAGTTGCACAATGGCAATGCCAAAACAGCAATTATTTGAGAAAAAAGTCCCAAATAGAACAAAAAAATGCAGAGGTTAAGATGATTAACACATTGCTTGTTAAAAGGAAACAAAATAAATATATATTCTCAACAAATCAGACAAAATTATATGGACTAAGAAATCCAAAATACATCTGTAATAAACTGGAACTGCATGTTCTATGAGAGAACACTGGGAGGGAGTAGGTCTGTCTTATTTAACTATAACACTAAATAATCTACAACCATTATCCATCATTCCAGTGTCTTTAACCTTTTACATTTTTGATCTAAGTATTCTTAAGTAATCTTATCTAGTATTGCAATCTAAGACTAGTTTTGAATATGGGGCTCTATTTTCAATGACAATGTTAGTGACAAACACTTATTATTTCTGCTTCAAAAGTTGCTTACCTCTATGGACTTAGTAGTGGGATTGGTGTAATACATTATTCGGCCTATCCAATCAAAAGCCAAACCAGACGGGGTGCCCATGAAAGCAGCTGGGGCAAACTGAGTCCTGTTGGTTCCACTGGTTTTCACTTGCCATATAGCACCCTAATATTAGAGCAAAATCAGAGACCATGCTTCAGTGCAAGCCTTTTATAAACTGTAGATACTAAAGGAATGAAATGATAACAAGAAAATCTTTAAGGCTAATTTTAAGCCCTCCACTTACAGTGTTTTGCACCCAATAGACCAACTGCTGCTGGTCATCAAATTCAATGTCCTTTGCCTGGTCAATGTCTGTGACAGGGGTCATTGCATTGTCTGAAGTGTCCTCTGGGTCCAGGGGAATGCCATAAATCACTGAGTCTCTCCCCACCATCAAGAAGGGAGACTCATCTTGAATAGAGCAAAAATAAACATGATAAGAACAAGCACAATGCTCACATTCTTTTTTGCAGAAATATCCACACTTAACATTTATCTGCACAGTTTTTTCCCAAACTTTTAACATGGTTAAATCCTGTAAAGTTTGATGCAGAGAATTTTGTAATAGAAAAAATACCTTTGATACAGGTCCGCTGGTCAGAATCCAGCTTCCAGCCAGACTGACAGTGACAGCTGAAGTACTTAGGTCTCAGGGTGGCCAGCAGACACAGCTGAGTGCACAGATGTTCATTGCATGGGTTGAAGGCTGAAAACAAAAACCCAGAGTGTCACTTCAATCAGACTAAATATGACCTTTAACAAACGGTTTCAACACACCATCCAATGTGCCTGTCCCAACTAGATCAGTGATTCGGTGTAACCATTATGGTGAGGTTTTCATATCCACCACATTTCTCAGAGTTACCTCTTATGAAGGTCATTTTATTATTTTTAATATTAACAGCATTCAGTATTTTCTCCTCTTTGAAGTATCCCAACTCCTCATAGCTTCTGATATAGCAAGTTCATACTGTGCACTTCTGTTTTTGTAAGGAAATTAGTTTTTCTTTTTGACTCTAACTTGTGGTTTGCATAACCTGAATTTACCTGCCGGCTGCTTGACGGCATGGTCCATGACGATGCCCATGGGCTGGTGCACACCGTTCATAATTGTGGTGATGTTGCCTCCATGGAATTTGTTTGTACTCATGACCTTGCTGGTGTCGCGCTCCGTCCAGTAGATGCTGTCCTCAAAGATGGTCATACCATGTGGGTGCTGGAGAACCTAGAGTGAGGTTAAAAAGAGGTTGTATTCTAGCAAAATTGTCCATTTAAGCATAAATCCACTTTTGTATTGATGCATCCATTCTAACATAGAAACTCAACCCTATCTTTCCATTAGTCATAGTTAAAAGACAGTAGGTTATTCTTCTTGATTTTGAATCATCATCTTTCAGATAAATGATTTGTCATCATTGCTTATATGTCTTCTTTGTTATTTTTTTTTAATGAATGAATCCACTTGAACCTACCGTGTCACTTGCCAGGACTTGATGGCGGTTATTTCCATCATAGTCACAGTAGTCAATGTACTTGAGGTAGGCGTCTGCAAAGTAGACCCTGTGTGTGGTGTAGTCCAGGGTCAGGCCTTTGGGCCAGTAGACCTTAGTGCTGACAATGACTTGTCTCAAAGCTCCGTCCATGCTGGCCCGCTCAATCCTGGGGCTCTGACCCCAGTCTGACCAAAACATCAGGTTGGTGCTGGGAGGAGTAACAGTGTGATGAGGAGTTTTGATGAAATGTTTATTCATTCTTGTGACTTGTTTTGTTTAAAGGATCAAGGTGTTTGAAAAGAATTACAAAGGTAGTGGTATCAAACTAAGGACCATCTTAAGAGTTTCTACTTACTGGTTACGGGGATCTAAAGCCAGTCCACGGGGGCTGGTCACATTTTCAGTGATCAGGACCTTTCGAAAGCGACCATCCAGTGTGGAAACCTCAATGTTCTCCATGACGTAGTCGGCCCAATACAGGTTCCTGCCAACCCAGTCCACAGCTATACTTTCTGGTTCCATCAGGCCAGCAGAGAACACCTAGAAAAGCAGTGAAACAATGAAGTGTGACAATTGGACAGTTTGATTTAGTTTTTGTGTTTTTAAAACAGTAGGCACATTTTAATTCTGTATTTTAGATAAGCTTTGAATACATCCCTGCCATCATTTCTCTTACTTCTTTTTTGTCTGTGCCATTGCGGAAGGCACTCCATATCTTCTTCTCCAGGGAATCAGCCCAATAGATTCTGGAAGTAGCAGAATCGAAGTCTAAAGCCGTGATGCTTGAACCACCAACCACTGGATACATCGGCGGTGGGTTGTAGTTGATCAGTTTGAGGGTGATCTGGGATCGCTCAGCAACCAAAAGTGCAGCAGCTAGTTGGTCTGAGGGCAGAAAATATCTTGTTTCCTCTTAACATATCAAATAGTGTATCTTTGTGAAAACAGACCCATGCTAAACACAATTTCACAGTGATGCCCAATATCTCTTAGTTTTGGACTTCAGCATTATTTAATTCAATTTTATTTGCAATTTCATGTATGTCGCTTACCTATAACTTTGCAGGTGCGTCCATCAGGCTCTAGGAAGTAACCATCTGAGCAGTAGCACCTAAAGGTTCCTCTCTCATTGTAACACTCCTGGCTACAGAAGCCTGGGATCAGACACTCGTTGATGTCTTCACAGGTTTTGGAGTCATTAAGGAGCTGAAATCCTGATGGACAGATGCACTCAGCCCCAAAAGGTCCCTGGATACAGTGGTCACTACAGCCCCCGTTGTTCAGTGCACAGTCGTCTTGGTCTTCAAGAAAATTAAAATGATGGTGAGTTTGTACTGTGCATTTATGAGCATCATGCTGTATTTGTTGTTGTTGTCTTTTGTTCATTTTAGTGGTACTTTTCTTTATGTTTTTTGATTGTTACATTTCCTTGAGCCATGCAGAGTTTAATTTTTTTTTAACATTCTAAGGGTCCTTTGAGTTTATTTAGAATATCTACTTTTTGACTGTTTTTTCTGAGGTTTCAATTAAATACAAATGTTTAAAACTCACTGCAGAGAGGTGACTCATCTTCTCCATTGGGGCAGTCGCCCTGACCGTCACACACCTTGTCCAGATCAATGCACACTGGCTCGGTGGTGCATTGCCAATGGTTGGGAGGACAACTAAATGGAGGGGTGGGGCAGTTTTCTTCATCACTAAAATCCCGGCAGTCGTCGTCACCATCACACATCCAGTGCATCGGGATGCACTGC
The DNA here is from genome assembly GCA_029814665.1 of Acanthurus lineatus. NCBI lineage: Eukaryota > Metazoa > Chordata > Actinopteri > Acanthuriformes > Acanthuridae > Acanthurus > Acanthurus lineatus. Next base: position 10,507,990 of record JAPZDV010000014.1, on the reverse strand, counting down.
TTGTTGGTACACTGGAAATGGTCAGATGGGCAGCTGAAAGGCGGACAGGAGTTGTGTTCATCTGATCCGTCCTCACAGTCTGGATGGCTGTCACATTCCCACTCCTCTGGTATGCAGAAACCATCCGACTGGCACTGGAACTCATGATCGTGGCAGAGGCCTGGACCTCGAGTGGCTGTAGGGGCCGCAGATATTGAAAAATGACCAAAACTACGATGGCTTAATTTCAGAAAATTTGAGAAAAAAATCAATTCAAAATAGGAATTTTCTATGATTTACAATCAATTACTTAAACTCAAAAATGCTTTCTAAGACTTTAAATCTAATCAAATGGTGAGATTCCCAAAGATTCACATTCCTAAATTTTCTATTTGATTGAACAATATGAACTACAAATCTGAAAGAATTTCAAGTGGTACAAGTGTTCATTATCACAACTGTAAATCCTATTTTGTTATATACAACAACTGTCAGCTTACGACAGCCTTGTTCATCCGAATGGTCCTTGCAGTCAAAGACTCCATCACACTGATAGCTTGAAAGGACACATTCCCCAGATGCACAGGCAAACTCATCGGAGGTGCAGAAAAACTCTTAAGGTGGAAGGGACAACAATAAGAGGGAGACAATAACTAATTAGCAGTAGCATGGAGGTAAGTTGAGAAGTACGAAAAAATATTTCAGAACACCATAAATGATCAACATAAACAAAACAGAACACGATCAGCCTTAAGTTATAAAAGTGACTCCTACCACAGTTTTTCTCATCAGAGCCATCCAGGCAGTCCTGATCTCCATCACACACATAGGAGCTGAAGATGCAGCCGTGATCAGGACACAGGAAGTAACCAGGGAAGCATGTAGTAACAACTGAATCTGCCAATCACATTGAGAACTCATTCATCAAAATTTGGTTAGGCAACACTTACAGTAATCTTGTTTTGGCACAGTATTTTTTGCAGTAAAAACACATAGTAAGGTGAATGAGCTGTGAACAGACAATCCTTATCAACTTACTGCAGTTGCGTTCATCAGAGCCATCACCACAGTCATTGGAACCATCACACAACCATTGATTAGAGATGCACCTGTTGTTATCACAAGTAAATAAGCCAGCTTCACAGGTGGTAGGGATATGAGTGGGACAGTTCATTTCATCAGAACCATCGCCACAGTCGTCCATGCCATCACATTTCCAACTAGACTGAATGCAGTGCTTGTTGTCACAGGTGAATGCATCTGGTGAGCAGGTAACTCCTAGGAAACAAAATATTACGCAGGCACTTTAGTGAAACTGTTTCCTCAGTGATTCTTTTTTACTGTGCCTCAAATATACACATTTTCTGTTACATTCACCTTCACCAGTGCAGTTAGCCTCATCAGTCTTATCCACGCAGTCAAAGATTCCATCACAGCGGTAAGAGATGGGTCTGCAGCGTCCTTCATCACACTCAAAGGAAAAGTCGCCACAGTTGTCGTCTGGGGGAGGGGTTGAATCATCATCGATACAGTCCCTGTGATTGGTGTTAAGTTTCATGCCATACGGACAACCACAAACTCGACCAGAGGGGATCGGGAAACAGAAGTGGCTGCAGTGCCCATTGGGAGATGAATTGCACTCGCTGGTGTTTGCTGTTCGGAGGACAATGAAAATGTTGTGTGTAGGTTTTTGAGTTATATTTGGCTGACTCAAGGTAATCTCTCTCCCTGCAACTACTTACTACGCAGTCATGTGTTATTCTTTTTTAGAAATGTGATATGAATATAATTTTCTTCTTTTCAAGCTCCATTTTGTGACTGTTCTGTTCTGCAAAGTTGAGCAGAGGGAGTGTGAGTGTGTGTGTGTGTGTGTGTGTGTGTAAACTTACAGCTGTGGAGGTCGGCTGTGTAGGCTTTGGTGTTCATGATGTCAGTTATTCCGTGTCTGATCATAGAGCTTCCTCCGCCATCTCTCTTCCTCATCTCAAATACAGCTCCAGTCCTTGTATCAGATATATACAGGTAGTCTACAAGACAGAGACAGTTGGTTCAGTAGTAGCAAAATGTACTAAAACAATAAGAAAAAACACTTATACTTAACACATTAATCAAAAATATAAATTCTGTAAACTGTAGACTTAATACATACTGAGCAGTAGTGTTACGTTTTCTTAAAAAAAGTTTAAGCTTTAAATTAGGTAACTGTTTCCACTCACAACAAGAACAAGGCTTCTAGGTACAGTGCACCCATTTGACAGAAAAAAAGGATTTAGATTTTTAACTTGTTTAAAGTATTGGGCATTATGTTTAAGATGGCCTGCACTAAATTCTTGCCATTATAATAATTCAAGAAAGCCTGTGTCTACAACTGCATTAATCTACATGAAAATGCAGTCACAAAGTAACAAAAACCTTCAAGTCTTATTGTTGAAGATAAGCCTTAGTAATGTTTTGTCAATTTCAAAAATATTATACGTATGCAATATAATATGGGTGTACAAGAAAAAGTGAGAGGACATGAGAAGACACCAAAAAACTCACCTGAATAAACTGTAAGCGAGAAGGGTTGAGTGATCTGGCCTACATTGCTGAGTGTCTGTCTGTCATGTCCATGAATGTGGATGTGACCAACCACAAGCAATTGAGCATCCACCCAGTACAGTCTATCTGTCCTGTAAAAGACCAATCGCAAAAAATTAACCACTGAATAGAAAGGAATTTTGGAGTCCTCTTTAAATACTTTTGATTTACTCCTTGAAAAAAGAGAGAATTGTTCTCTGAAATGACATCATAATCCTGCAGGTCATCGCTGTGCTTACGAATAATCAATAGCCAGTCCATATGGCCATCCCAGTGTTGTGTTGACCAGAGGAGCGGCATTGCTGCCATCTGTGAAGCCTCTCATTATGACCGCTGGACGGTACCAGTCAGACCAGAATAAGTACCTGCAGATCCACATTTAAAACACACAAGAGAACAGATTGGCTTGAGCCCATCAGGAATCCATATAGCATAACTACGTATCCTACATTTATTCATTTATGTCTGCAATGGGAATTAATTAGGCTATTACAATAATATGCTCCACACATATTTTTCTGTATTTTCTGCCATCTAAATTACTGAAATTGAGAGGTGCAGTAGATTTTAGTGAAGGACAGTCAGATATACTGCATACACGGATTAACAATTGAAGGTTACTCAACTGTGACACAAAGGAATGAACACAAAAGGAGTGAATTTTCTGTAATGTGTATTTGTTTAGTTCCCTTATTGTCCCTGAAACCTAAAAAATCCTTGTAGCAAACCATTCAAACTCTAGTATTTACACTGATTACCCACCCAGCACTGGGATGCACTGCAATTCCTTTAGGGTTACTCAATCCTGTCACGATGTTTTTTCTGGATTTGTCTGTGACTTTGAAGGCCTCCACTGACTTGTAGGAGGTTGTGGTCCAAAACAAGACTTTGGAGGTCCAGTCGTAAGCCATGGCATCAATTATTCCGATTCTGTAGCCAGTCAAAATCTTTTGGTCTGAAAATTCAAAGAGTAAGGTGTGTCAATTAGGAATGAGAATAAAACCATCAAAGACAAAATGTAGTACTCTGATCACTCATTACATTGAATCCTTAGGATAGCTGTATATTAACTGTTAATTATGTTAGAACAAAAACATAATAGAGGTTTACCAGTGCCATCGAGGTTTGACTGATAGACAAGGCCTTTGGACCTGTCATTGAAGAATATTGTTTCATCGTTGCCATCAAACTCCACAGCAGAGCCAGTGAAAGATGTCCCGAGCCCTGTTAGAGGCAGGATGACGTCCTCCTGGAGAGAAAAGTCCAGTGGTATTCCCCGCACCCCCAAAGAAGTAGCTATCATCAAGAAGTCCTTCACCTCTGTTCAAAGAAAGAGTGACAGAAGTGACTGACAGGGAAAAAAAACTGTCTAAAAAAACAATCATAAATAACTGCATGTTTTACTGTTGGTTGTTCAAAGGTAACATTATTATATAGTGCATGTTTACTTTAAGAAGTAAACATGCACTATATAATAATGATTATTATGGTTTAACAGCAGACTTGTTTTAAATAGGAAAAAATGTGTACTATAATTTGTTTTGTTTTTTTTTTACTAAATTGAAAGACAAACATCAGACAAAAGAACATAGAAAAAAATAAAGATCAAAACATCAGGTCATTTTGTGCATAATTGAGAAAAACTCACTAGAGCAGGTTTGTCGATCTTCCTGCAGGTCATAACCAAGTCTGCACTTGCAGCGAAAGCCCAATCCATCATTATCAGTGCGGTGACTCAACACACAAATGTGCTGACAGCCACCATTGTGTCTGCCGCAAGGGTTCATCACTGCAGGGCACAACAGATGTGGTCAGTGGTCATTGTAATACTGTTGTTCTCCATTTTAGCGTAGTATCCAATTATCAATATAACTATTGAGATTTAGTGTATTTGTTGCACTTTCTTGACAGTAATTATAAATAATTCACCTGAGAGCAACAGAGGGAAAACCAATGTAAAAACACAAAATTTGGTTGAGCAGTAAAGAATTCCATGCCAGCACCAAAACAGTGGGACTTTTCTAACCACTGAACTCAATCTGACTTAAGACAGGTTGGACATGTGTCTCCTTACCAATTGGTTGCAGGACAGGATGTAATATTTTAATATGGCCTGGTTTGTTTGTGGTACGGTAGAGGAGTGTTGGGTCGCTGCCACTGAAGCGATTGGCTCTTATCACACCCATCTTGGTAGCATCAGTGAAGAATACATGGTCTTCAAACACACTAACTCCAAAAGGATTTGGTACCTGGGTTGTTCCACTGAGAACAACTTTCCTGGAGAACAGCAACACTTCAGAAACTCACTAGGTCAAAAGGAATCTTTTCTTATGTATAACAATCAATGCAACTTCTACCTGTCCAAACCGCTGTAGGTGACAGTCTCCACAGTGTCAAAGTGGCTGTCAGACCAATAGACCCTCTTAGTCACGATATCTAGGGTAATTCCTGTTGGACTGCCAAGTCTAGTCTTCACTAGCTCAAAACGGTTGCTTCCATCCATGAAGGCACGTTCGAGTTTCATCTGCTCACGGCTAAAGCCCATGTCTGTGAAGAACATGTAGCTGCAAGCAAACATAGACAAAACTTTAAGAAATGCTAAACAGGCTTTATGACACAAGGTCAAGTGGATCTAAAATCTTAATAGAACTACAGAGTTCTTCTTTATAATAATTTTAAATTTAAGATTTACAAGTGGGGTTTTTTTTTGAATGATAAATTGGCTTTCACCTGTTAACTTTAGTAGTAATGAGAATCAAACATGTGACAGAGCAGACTTTGGACAAGTCTTTACCACACTGTCTTAAGTTACATAGGAAAGAAATTAAAAAAATATAGCCCAGTGGTTTGACAGTAATGATCTTACACCGCAGCATTTAAACTCACCCTACTGTCGGGTCCAGAGCAAGGCCATGAGGAGACTGCAGGCTTTCAGCCACCAGCGTAACTCGGTTCGCTCCATCAAAGTCGCACACATCTATACGCTCCATTGCTGTTTCTAAGACATACAGTTTGAAGTTGATCCAGTCCACAGCAAGGTTCTGGACTCTGGAGACAGCAACAGTCAGAACCTCCTGAATGTCTTCCCCATTGAAGTTGGCAGAGTAAACCTTGCAAAAGAATAAAGGGGTTTGAGATAAATGGGTTTTCCTTTCCAACTTACTAATTTATTCCCCTAAGGTAAGCATATGCCACAGGCTTGGTTTTGCAGTCAGATAAAAAAAAAAACAATGCAGAGGGTAAGAAGATCTGACATGTCACCAATAATCCAAACTGACCTTTTTGGCATATGTATCACTCCAGAAGATTCTGTCAATGTGATAGTGGTACGCAACAGCTACAGCATAACCTTTGCCCGGGACAAGAGTACTGAGAAGGCGCCCGTGTATATCAGCCATCATCACCTCACCACCATTGGTAAATATCATCTTTGGCAATCCACCTGGAAAACACGAACACCAGACCTAAAATGTCATTCATTTCTCAAAGTTATGGTTATCTTAGATTGCTATTAACATAATGTTATTTTTTTAGGGAAACAGCTGCATAATTGTAAAAAAAAAGCATGCAGTAACAGTAAGGTTATGTTTAATTTTTTTTTAAATGACTAAATATTAGTCTGAACAAATGCCCAGTTTTTGAGACTCTTGGGAATCTTTTAGCAAAATATGACAGAATAGATATATAATATTCAGATTTTTTTTTCGTAACCTTAGAAAGGGCCCTTTATACTTATAGATGGACTAGGTCCTCTGCCACTGAGTCCACCATGTTGCACCACATTTCTACTGTAGTCCATACACTAAGTTGGCTGCAATCAGCGACCTCAGTACTAAATGCCACTAAATCCTACACATTGGACTATTATCTTTGTGTGGTCTTTGTAACACCAGTATGACCTGCAGAAGCAGATATTTGCTGTGTTGAATGACTGTGTGATGTGTGACTGCCAGTACCTGACACGTTGGCTTTGCAGATATGACCCTGCTCCAAGAGATATCCATCAGCACAGGAACAGTGGTGTGTCCCAGGACGATTTTCACACAACTGGTCACAGATACCCCAGATCTGACAGTCATCATAGTCTAGACAACAGATAAAACGGCAATTTTTTTGTGCTTTAGGCACTGGGTTGAAAATTCACAGCTGAAAAACAAGTTGAAACCCTGGCACCTACTACCCCATTGTTTTCTGAATAACTCATTCCTAGATAAAACTGGAGCTTTCAGTTGTGTATAATTAGGGGCATACTTTCTATGTCTGACAGCCAGCTGCTACCAGTTGCTATTTTTGTGGTGTGTAAACCCTTTTGAAATTCTGAAAAAATTAAGCTTTTCAAACCTGTGTAAACTCTCCATGGTTGAGAATACACCATTATCAACAATGTCACATATAGAGGTTTTGTTTTCTCAAAAACAAGTTTGTTATACGGCACTTACCCACACAGGAACGGCTGTCATTGGCTACAGCGAAACCATCAGGGCAGTAGCAAGTACCTCCCTGAGGAGATGGGTGGCACTGGTACTCGCAACTCAAGGCTGAGCAATGATCCAAACCTGTGAGTAAAAATCACATGGATCAACCTCACAGTCACATTCAAGTTACAGTCTCAGGATTTCAATTTGGATCAGAATTATCATCATTTGTGCTGTTTCGGCTGAAAAAGCGTTGTTATCAGTATTGTTGCCAGCTTTACAGCCGTCATCAACTGAGAGTTGTGGCCATTATTGTTTGCACTAAGAAAACTACCTGAAAAAAAAGTTAATCTTAAACTAGGTATGTGTGAGGGCAGTGATAATGAAGGCAACCGAAAGCAATGATTATAGTACAGCAGCTGACTTCTGTGAAACATTCATGATTATAGCACACTAAAATCCTAAAACCCTTGCACCTTAATTTATATCCTTTGAAAATGCTGTTACGTCTGCATGAGAAAAGGTCTCTCTCATTTAGCCAACACTGACTACAGCTCACTGTGTTTCATTTTTTCATACAAAGCAGAATTTTATTCGTTAAAGTTAAGCTTTGGCTTTTGGACTCATAATATCTCAAGACCATGTGAATAAAAATACATCTGCGTGACTTACTGCAGGTTTGGTGCGCTGTGGAGTTGGTCTCATCGGTTCCTCCAGGACAGTCAGGTTTTTCGTCACACACTTTGTCTACTGGTATACATACTGTCGAGTCAGGGCATCCCCACTCACCAGGATAACAGTCTCTAGCGTTACTATCTAAAAACCAAACAAACACTTTCTTAAACAGTATATTTCCTAAACACAATAATTTCTCCCACAATTTATTAATGGTTTAATGACTGTTTCTATATTGAAGATGCAAAAGAATCAGAATTTTTGAAGAGTGGGTCCAAACTTCTGCAGCACCTATTGTAACAGATACTTGTCCAATGAAAATGATCACTACTCACTTCTTATTTATAATTTATGTCAACAAACCTATCTCATAAAGTCCCACATTTACAGGTCTGACTAGTATTTAAACTTCTCAAAAAGATTCTGCAAAAAATTCCAAATGAGTTATACCATTAACTGGCAATTATTTCTCACAGTTTTAACATTAGTTAACCTTTTAAGACCTCCTCCAATGAAAAACAAGCTTTCAACGTTAGTTATAAGTCCATATGTTGAGTTTTTTATGTATTACAAGACATATCATGAGCAAATAAGCAATAAACATCACATCAGAGCATTTCCATCTTGAATATCCAACATACAAATGACAATTTCCTAAATTGAGGTTTAAGTCAACAAGGGATTAATATGTCACAAACACAAGGAACCAATCCTATCAAAATGCAGACAAGGGCTACAGTAAAAAGATGAGTATCTGGGGAGTAGCCAGGGGAAGCCACATATTGATAATTGAGTAATTGAGTTGCACAATTTTCAAAACAAAGGCAAAGATATGTTCTGTTTTCCATCCATTTATTTTAACATGTTGGTCAGCTGATAAGTTTATTTTTCTCATGTTTCAACCACAGACTGAGTCCAAACAAACTTGTAGGGAGCTAAATAATGTTAATCAACATCAGCCTGTCAAGTATGGCTTGGTGGTTTTGACAAAGAAATGTTACTCAATCCTGTTTGTCAGATAGGAAGCTACTCATAAGGCTTGTTCGTTTGGTGAGCAGAGTCTAAGCTGCAGGCAGAAAGTGGAGGGGTGGATGAATGTGGAGGGGGAATCTATGGAGCTCTTTGTATTCAACATGAAGGAAAAGAGCCAGAGTAACATCTAAGACGATGACAGGCATTAAAGGATTTACTTCTAAAAATGTAATTTTAATGAGAAGAGATTAATTTGTAGGGGGGTAATCAATACATGGAGAGGAAATTTAATGTTTAAAAATGAATTTCCATCTAAAACTATTAGTCCACTGGTAAAAACATGTTTCCTCACCACATCCTTTCTCATCGCTGTAGTCCCCACAGTCATTGTACTTGTCACAAATCCAGTCCTGAGAAATACAACGGCCACTGGCACATGTGAACTCATGGCCACCACAGGTATCGTACACTGAAGAATAAATACATAGCAGAACTCAAACTTACTTTTGGTTAAATTTAACATTTTAAAATGTGAACACTTCTCTGAAAATGTCATTTATTGACGAGAAATAAATATTGGAGATGATTATTTATTTAATGTGTGGTCATATATCTAACCAGTTGGTTTTTAAAAAAAATTTTAAAAACTCTTATTAACAATAAATAACAGCAGATCTAATGTTTGGATTCTGTATGAATACTGCAAACCTTTGAGGAACTCGCACACTTTATTGGTTGGGCGGAATTGCAATACTGTTCTTTATGTCCTAAGATTATATTATGGGAACTAAATTATGGGACAAAATAGCTTCATGGCCATTAGATTAGCACTTCTTGTAAAACTGTGGAGTAACTTTTATCCTTACCACAGTTCTTCTCATCACTGTTGTCCAGACAGTCATTCCAATGGTCACACACGAGGTTATATGGAATACAGTCGCCATTTTCACACTCGTACTCGTGGAAGGGACAATGCGGTATTGCTGAAAATGAACAATTAAACAAACAAACAAAAATCAAACAAAAAAAAAAACAAAAAACACAAAATGAGCACAATTAAGCACAGGTCAAATGTTTGTGAATAACAGCTGAACTCGTTCAAGCCCATTTGGGTTTTAACAACTTCCAACTAAACTCCAAGCTTTAAATTCTGAGTCACTAAAATCACGAGGAAAATCACGTTGAATTTTAAAAGAATTCATGCTAAAGGTACAAAGGTTGAGCTTTTACTGGTATTTTAAAGTTGGCTACAATGAGCCTGATACAATTAAATGATGTGAAATGTTAGCTTGGCTGAGCTCTAGTAAACAATAAAACGAGCACTAGCGAAAATGATAACGTCAGATTATCTTATGAAAACATTTTACTGCATAAGAGCAAAGATTTCGACGTATACATGCTGATGATCTATTTTATGCTCTTATAGCCATTAATGATTGTACTCGCTAGCTACGGGGCTACATCCGGGCCACCGTCCAACACAAGCTAACCTCAACGTTAACGTTACATAAATAAACTAAATGACAAACTTAAAATACACGCAGTCATAGAAACTAGGCAAATTCCGAAATTACCATTTTAAATTCTTACTAGAATTACAAATATTCATTGTTCAGCGCAATAATGAGTTTTTTTGATCCCATTCTTCAGTAAACCAGACTCAATCGAAAATGGCGATCGGAAGTGAGGATACTAATAGTTGGCCATGGACGTGATTATGGATACATAATAATAATAATAATAATAATAATAATAATAATAATAATAATAATAATATCTGCATATGCTGTTTGCATATAAATTGAAGTTTAAGTGCACAAATTGCTGCTATATTCTTACCATTATCATTTTCAGCAGATATACGAATATAAAATAAAATTTTCGGGCGGTATTTCAAAAGAGATCCATTTGCATAAAAATTTGATCTGGTTAAAGTTTAATGAGATACTTGTCTACTCACTGCAGTTGTATTCATCAGAGCCATCTCTGCAGTTTGGTAGCCCATTGCATAGCTGTGAGTGCTTGTAACAGGCCCCATTAGCACATGTCTTCTCAGGGCAGCTAGGATATTCTGCAAACAACACAAGCTTGTTCCATTAATTTGAGGTCTATCAATTTCCACCTAATGATACAAACATAAGTATCCCCATCAAAGCTCCCCAAAGTTTAACATATTATATACAACAACATTATTCATCACTGAATTTTGAAGCTAATATCGAAGTACTGTATGATAAAATTACTATAGATGTAAAATCTTACCACACTTGTTCTCATCGGAGTTATCCAAACAGTCCTTTACATGGTCACATTGGTACTCGATAGGGATACACTGACCATCATGGCAGGTGAACTGGTGTGCACCACAGGTCTGTCCATCTGAACAAAGAGAGTGTGAGGGAGTTTTGTTACCAAATGCTATGTTGGACAATGATTTGACTTGTAATTTTTAGGGGCAGATTATCGATGTCAGCTTAGGTCTTTTCAGCAGTTTGTGTTAAATGATATTATGAGAGAGCCATGAACTAAAACATTTATCAAGAAATTACAATAAAACCTTGGGTTGTAGGGGCTAAATCTGTTTTCCATTACACTACTTATAAGAAACAATACGTAAACTTCAGGACAGTTGTGTTTTCATCGTAACACAGGTTTTTATTCAAACTAGAAAAAAATTGAGTTTCTGGAGTGGACAATGTGTACACATAATACAAGTTTAATTTTGACTCTATGCATATTTTTATGGCCTTACTTAATTTTGAAAATGATCTGATGTAGCCACCTGGTTGTTTTACCTGTAATTGACTCACATGAGCAGGCAGCTTTTAATCATGTGTGATTTTCCATAAGATTCTGATTGATATGCCTAAAACTTTTAGCTAATTTATAGCACAAGTTATTAGTTATAGTTAGTTTATAGACAACTCAGTGTGTCAATAGGCAACACCTTCCCAAAGAAAATAGCTGAATAGATCAATGTTCTCATTCCTGACAGCATCACTGAAATATTTACTCAGCATACCACAGGTTCTTTCTTCATCAGAGCCATCTTCGCAGTCTTTGTCCCCATTACAGACAAAGTCCGAAGAGATGCATTCTCCGCTTGTCACACACTTGAACTCCTGTGAGGTGCATGCTGGAGAACAATTGAAGATTTTGTACATAAGTATTAGTGCTAAAAAGGTTTTAAAATTCATGCTCAGTTATATGTTTCAGCATAACATATTACACATAAAAATACATTCATATACATCTGAGTGGTTAGTTCATGAATTAGTGGAAACACTTGGAATTTTGGAATTTTGCTTATATGTGCAGCAATTAGTTGCAGCCCAATACTCACGACAGTTCAGCTCGTCTGAGTCATCAACGCAGTCTTTTGTACCATCACACCTGTAAGTTATGTCAATGCATTGTCCATTTGTGCATTGAAACTGTGTGTTTTCACAACTTCCTGCAAAAACACAGAGAAACAGATGGATATAAAACATCTGTCATCAGTCATCTTTTTATGTGCATGATGTTGGTTTGACCTTGTATGGCTCCAGAGGTTGTTGACACTTTTAAATATCGTTTAAAATACACTCAGTGATTGCACTTTTATATGTCAGATGTCCATATTCCTGTTATGAAAAGGAAATGTTTTTTATGGGTTCTTTGACAAATGAGTTACCATGTTTATGACAGCTAAAGCCACACTGTGTTCAACATTTGGACCTTAAAACATGTGATTCAGTCATTAAAAGATAGTTAATTCTTCACCATTTATGAACAGTCCATCTTATGACCTTATAATCTTATGAGGGTCCATCTTATATGAAGTATACAGCCTATCGTTTGAAAAAGATAACTACTGTCTGAATCAGCACAGAGATATGCACTTTGTATCACTTGTGAAATATATACCTTTTTAATATCTTGCCAAATTTTTTTTTAATTGGAACACAGGAAAGTCTGAACTTTTTATTCTGTTTTGTAAATTTCTGACACCTGAAAATAAACAAATATAGGCACAAATTTAAAATTTCTTTTAAAATGCACACATGATTTTAAGGTAAAATATTACCTTTTACATTTTGCACAATATTTTAACATTACATGTATTACATGTGTGCCTTCTAAAGATGTTTCTTTTCATTTTAACTTGTTTCAAATCAGCTAAAGCTGTCTGTTATCATGTTTTTTTTATTAATGCAATAATTTGTGAAAAGTTGGTATCAAGGCACGAAATTCTCATTTAAGCATTAACCTTTGATCAATTTTGTGTAATTAAAAAGTAACTGACAAAGATGAAATCTTTAAAATTTCAGTATTTTTGGTGAAAATAGCACTGTGATGCTGCAGAATTCCTCAAATCCAACAGACACACATTTCTTTGTTTTGAGTTCTTCTCATTCTAAGAAATGAGACAAGGAAGTTTGTGTTATTTTGAATTAAAGAGCACCCACATACCTTGAGCAAGTTGAATTCCTTGGGACAGCAGTAGCAAAGAAAGAAGATGAAGACCGTTGAGGCCCATTATTTAACTTTGGTTTAGTTTGATGAAGTCTGCACACTCATGCTAGATCTGACTCCGCCAAACCAAATGAACCTGGGAAAGATGCTGCCTTTGGAAATGAGATGTACAACCCAGAGCAACTAACACACTAATAATGTGACCAGGAGTGAAACAGCTTTTTATGGCTAGCTACTTTACATAAACCTCATCTAAGATTAACTTTTACCTGTCTGGAATTTGTTTACATCAGCAAGAAAAAGCAACCACTCACATTTTTGCGAAACAGCAGCAGGAAGTTGACACCGTCAGTGGTTTAAACTTGGGTTAATTAAGACTTTACAGTTCTTGAAAGTCAACGTGCTTTTTTTATTTCCACACCCACTTAGAAAACACCAAAACAAAAAAGCACAACAACACATTTACCAAACAGCCCAAAGATACCACATACACAGAGACTGAGAGAATATTATTTAGGGTATAATTAAAGTTTTGGTTACAAGTGTTTTTTTTAACACTATTTCATCTGTTCTTCAAGCTCTTTGAAGGACTTTGCTGAGTGAATCTAAATTTTATGCAGTTTTCAATGTGGCATACACATAGGCACATATTGAGTAGTATATGCTTAAAAAGTGATGTGATGGGCACAAGTGACACCTGTTAAATGAATGATAATTAAGACAGTGGTTTACAATAGTGGTTGCACAGGTACACCTATTATATTGTTCATTTTAAATTTTTTGCCTTCATTTTACATACTGCCTAATCCATGCTTGAGAATGACTGAGCCTTTCAAGGATGCCCCTTTTATACCCAGTCATGATATTATTACCTGTCACCAGCGAACCTGTTCACCTGTGGATTGTTCCGCAGTGGAGGTGACAGGTGTTTCTGGAGCTTCTCACTGCTTTTGGAGTCTTTTTGTTTGTCTGTCTCAACTTGTTTTCCCGACATCAAATTCAGAATTAGTAGCTACACGAGTATCTTCGTGATTAATTTAATTTATGGAGATATTGAAGTTTTTAATGTATTTTGATTCAATTATAATATCCTCTTCTGGGCTGAACAATAAAAAATAATTATTAACCTAAAGGAACTGCATGTGGTAGTTAATGTTAAAACAATGTTAAGATGTTATTATATCGACAGCAATCAAACAATTGTAAGCCCATCCTGGATTTTTTATTGCATTTTACAGTATGTGGCTTTGTCACAGTGAATGTGCTTAGCTGGTTTATTGTATGAAGGAATAATGCCTTGTGGCAAAAATGACTTGCTACTTTTACCTTAGTAGAAGATTTAAAATCCACCCGACCTGATATAGTGGAAATTTCTACAAAGGTGTATTAAAAATTTGTTTTGTCACATTTATATTTCTAAGAAGACTAAAGACAACTGCAGTGTATCTTCAGTTACAGCAATGCCCTAACAATATTTGGACCATTTGCTTGGGCAAAGTGTAAATCAGCAAATAAACAAATTAGACATTATATTATATAGACACAGATTATTGGCTTCTTGTGACCATGTGTTCCCGGTCAGAGAAGCTTAAAATCATGTTTTTCTGACTGCTACAATTGCTATGCATGACACCTGTCACTGCCTCTCTGTTGTTGCATGTCATTTGTTTAAATGCTTCAGAAACTCTTGGTTTGCTATCATCTCAAACTTCATCTTTTTTGATATTTTAAGTCTTAGCATTCTCAATCTACAAATATTTAAAAAGATACATTTTTTCTTGAGATAACAGTAACATATAAGGTTACCTATCAAAGAACAAATTTGAATTTGTAAACAAAACAAATTAAATGTTGTAAATGAAAACATATTTTTACTATTACTTTATAGGGACATGCTTGAGGTCTTAGAGACATTTCTTTTTTCTGGATCATATGTAACTAAAAGAAAAAAATTAACCTAAAGAAAAAAGCACTGGGTGAGCTTGGGCACCAGAGGACCCATTCAACTGTACTCAGGTGTTGCGATGCCTTGCTGTTTTGCCACAGCAGTGTGATATCTGGTTGGGTTCCTCAAGAAGCTGACTCTGCTCGAGCTTTGCTGCTGTAGAGGTCTGTGGTTTTATACAACCCCTCTCCTTACTGGCCTTTGGCGCCCTCCAGTGGCAGTGCCAAAAAAGACGCTCAATGGGCACTGCAACCACCTTAACTCGTATTATGTTAGGTAACAGTTTAGATTAAAACAAACCTTTTCACAACATGAAGAAAACAAGAAAGGCAAACTCATTACTGTTAAGGTTGAGGTTTAAATACAATAATGGTAAAATTTACTTTTACTGGTACCATAATTGACAAAGCAAAACTGAAATTAACACAGTAAGTTGAAATATTTCCAAATATTTTTATTTTTTCATTTTATTTATGTTAAACTGCTATTGAGAACCAATAGCTTAATATCAATCATACATAAAAGGGATGAAAAACACATGAAATATACTTTCAGTTACACTAAGCAGAACATCAAACAATTTCATGTTGTGTGTAGTATGTAACATCAGGTATGACAGCTTGTAAGAGGTCCGACTAGAGTTCCTACAGAATTGATCAATGTGGTGAAAGGACATAATTGTCCCACAATACAATAATATTTATTAGGGCATCTGTTTATACAGTTCCTAACGTACTTGAGTATTCATGTTGTTGATTAATTTTAAAAAATATTCTCAAATGTTTTAAGCAAAACCTCCACAAGTTTTTTCGGTTTTTATCTGGGTAAATGTAACTGTAGAATAAACTTTTGAGGATCCTCATTGATTAAATCATCTTCTGTCATTCATCATCATCATTTTGGCCTTGGTTCAACAGAAAAAAAGTATGAATTAGAATCTGAAAGCAAGGGAATTGTTTAAAGGAATACACTACTACAAAATCTAAATCTAAAATTATAAAATAACGCTCTCAAAGTAAAAGACCACACTTGTGATTAAAACCAGTAATAAAACTCCATGTATTCTAGCTATTTATCACATTTGTAGATCAAAAAACAACAACAAATAAAACATGCAGCATGAATGAGAGAGAAACAGGCCAAAGACATGGCAGAGATGAAAAATGCGCAAATGAACAGATGAGAAACTCACTTGTGCGCCACTATAGGCAGAAGGATGAGTGTGATGAGCAGCAGTACCCCAAGTACAGGGCCAACGATAACCAGTATCAGCAGCCATGCTAACAAAACAGAATAACAAGGATGTCAACAACAAGGCTAATGAAATAACTTTAAAAACCTTTTCTATAACGAAACCTATAAAGTTTTTATCATAACAATAATAATTCAGCTAATTTTAGTGGTCAAGTCAAGTCTAGTGGCTAAGTCTTTTGAGGTTTTTGATGATGAAGTGAGGGCATTTGAGTCATCATTTAAAATAAAACTGCAAACAAGTTCCCTGCCCAATAATTGTCTGTTTTAGTGAGAACATGGGGTAACCTACATACAAACTTAGCATAAAATGAACATACGGCATAAATATGTATGTATATACAGACAGACATCCTGTGAAGACTATTGCAACCCAGAAGCCTCTAGTTGAACCACATCAAACTGACAAATTAAAATAATCTAGAGTAGTATCACCTTGAAGAGTAAAAAAAAATGTCATTTAGCCCCAGAACATATATTTCGATTGCCAGTTGTGCAATGGTTTTCTTTTGCATATCGTCAGCTTTTTTATATCAATATATTAATTGTTGTCATTATGTCACTTATTATTTTTGACTTTACAGTCAAACACACACCGTGTACTCACATTCATTGCAGTTGAGGCCAGAATAACCAAATGGACACCTGGAATAGAACAAGAATGATTCATTTCATATTTTATTCATGCCAAAGCTCTGCAAACACAGGTCAAATGTTTGCGATCCTCACTATGATTTGAAAAAAGAAAATTACTGAAATAAAGTAACATATATATTAATCTTGAAAATTGCACTTACATGTAACATCTGGAATCAATAGCTCTTTGGCCACTGGGACAGGCTGTAAAAGTTAAAAAAAAAAAAAGTTGATGTAGTTCGTGGTTCAGATAAAGAGAGGTTATTATTATGACACATATAGACAAACTCAATGCGCTCACCAGTGCACATTCTGTCACTGAACTCTGATCCAATGTAGCCTTCCTTACAAAAACAGAAATATGATCCATCTCTTGATGTACAGACTGTAGTTCTCTCATCACAGGGAAACCTTCTATGTTTCATGCACAAGTCTTCACCTTTAAATGAGGGGAAAAAAAGAAAATAGCCTCAGTACAATTAACTCAAATAACTCCAGTAGTACAAAACATGCAGGAAATTGAGATGGTTGAGACAACCAATACCATTTTCAGTAAGCCATGATTACCTAATGACTGCTTGATGCTCAATCAATCTACTGATAAGGAGATTGGAGCTAAAATGGAAAGCTTAAGTGTGCATGTTAAGTATTTAGCATATATTTATGGTAAAACAATAGGCCATCATCATCATCATCATCATTCGCTCTAGACTCTCCCTCCAAATGACTAAACTGTTAACAGAATTGAATATAATATTCTAAAATACTTGAAAATAATCTAAAATTGTGATCAACATACTGAAACACTCCAATCACTGTACAGTCATGCTAGCTAGTGTATCCCTTTTGAAGCACTTGGAGGAACAATGCAGTGTCATAAAACAGCATGCAGAGCTCCAACAGACAAGACACTTGTTTAAGCTCTGTACATAGCTGCATACCATTGATAAGTCTAAAAACACTTTGAATACACTAAAAACACTCACATACTTAATATACTTACTCATGAAAAATGCCCATTGCAGTGCACTGTTTGTACAACTCTCTTTTTCTATTTTCCCCTTAACTTCCTCTGTTGTTATCACAGCTCTTGTGTCGAAGATGATATCTACAGTCGCAATGACCCCACTCTCTGAGTTTAGTCTGTTAGTATAAAGAGAAAAATCACATCTTATAAGGATAATCTGTACTTGGTATGAGCAACATGCAGCATCTTTACTGTAGGAAGTATGGCTTAAAGAGACAGATGGAACACACCATTATTACTTTGCAACTTACTGCTCAAGTTTCTGCACTGTAGATTCAAGATACTCAACAGAGTCTTTGAAAACATCATTCAGCTGTGTTTCAGAAAGAAAATACCAGTTTGTTTAGACCTTTATCTGAGTGGGAATTCACAGTCAATTCAAATCAAGTCTGCTTTAGGGATTATTTTAGAAGCTACTGAACAATATTGGAAATCATTACTAAAATTAAAAATAAATTATAAACACAAGAGGAGAGAGCAGAACACTTACCAAGGAAATAATGATTTGCGAGCCTTTTAGAAATTCTGATGCCACTGTGTATTCCATGTTAATCTGGTATTCTATTGTAGGCAGGATTAGTTGTCCAGGGAAAACTTTGGCTAAAATAGGAAAATATCATCTTAAGCAACACTCCAGTAAACACAAGACAACAACTGCTAGCCAGTTAGCCTAGCATTAAGACTCGAAGAGAGGCAAACCTAACCTGAAATCTTTAAAAACCAGCTAGTTATTTTGATATTTAGTTTTTTACCTCTTCCGGTCTTTATGCTATTACACCCTAGTTTATACTACAAAAAGCATCAAACTTTTTTCTGTAAATATTTCATTTAATGATTAATGTGGCACTGATCTTCCAGGGGTTGTGTATTGTTGAATGACCTGATACTACCAGTTTTATAACTAGTGTAAATCAAAAGGTTCTGTAGACACTTTTTACCTCTAACTTGGTAACTAACCAAGTTAGTGGTAACTGCTAACTGCTGAAACTGTCTCCATTTCCTGACAGTAGTCAGTTTAACAAATAATCTAATTCCCCTGGCTCCACCCAGTGCTCTTAATCAGAAGAAATCAAAGTGACCACTCAGGGATAGTTGATTGTCAAATCTTATTACTAGTTGGTAAAATATAAATGCTTTGTTTCTGGTCACCAGCCATATTTGTCCACATGGGAATGAGACCCAGGTCAGAAATCTTTTTTCAAGATGCTGCAGCTCCAACTAACTTTCTTATGAAACAACTAACATAATGATGTTATACAAAACAAAACGAATACAGGCACTCACCTCTCTCACAACTTCTGCTATTGTAATTGTAGAAATCACCGGCTAAGCATAGACATACAAATGTTTGATTAAAACGAGGCTCACAAGTGCTCCCTCTGCCACACGGGTTTAGTAGGCAAGGATCTTTTAAGTTAAAGGGAAAAAAAACATACAACAATATAAATGTTAAAGCATAATGTGTGCACCTGAAAACAATGAAATAAATCAAACAGAGAAATTTGCAGTCATTGGACACAGGTGGCATTACCTGCAGGAAAAAAGGATTGAATTGAAGATGATTGGGAACTTCCTATCTTTTCAGTAGGTGTCTCTTCAGAAGTTGACCGTTTTAGTAATGACAGAGTTCCCGGTTCATTAAATGTCTGGGTCACCCTGACCGAGCCTGCTGTAATCATAAATTAAATTAAATAACAAGGATAAACGGACCCTACCAAAAACAGTTTTTGGTAGGGTCAGAATTGCTACAAGGAGCTGTATCTATAATTTGTCCTTTCTCCATTTATTCTTTATTGTTATTGCCAGCACAGGGTTGAATTTTGAGCATTGTTTTAAGTGGATCTTGTATTTGAATTTGCATCTTTTCTTGTCTGCCAATCAAATAAGTGTAAATCGCTCAAGGTAACCTGAGTCTGCCATGCTTCTGACAAGCTGACCACATGATGGTGGGTGGTCATAATTCTCTAATTTTACATGTTCAGTTTTTGAAGTTAGTATTACAAAATCAAAAAACTTACCAAGAAAGGCTACCAGCCAAACAACAAAGAAGAATCTGCAATCTTGAGCCATTCTTGGAAAGAACTTAAGGACAAAATTCAGCACAAGAGAGAAAGTGAGGGAGATGAGCAGATGAGTTTCTAATCATCTTAAACCTTGGACAATGAGGGTTCAAATGTTCTCCACTGGCAGTTTTTATCATTTAGCCACTCCTCTGTGGGCAGCACTGTTTACTATGATTGTCTCCCACCCAAGAAAAAAAAGATTTAAGGGCCCTTAAGGGCACGTCTCCATGCTGTTTATCTTTTTACCCTATAGAGCCTTAGTACGTATGTGCGGATATAAAAATAAACGGTTACATAAGTGATATGCTTAAGACAACTATTGTACAAACATCATTAATGGCATTGACAGAATGAAATGAATACAGAAATAGGCCTATATATACGTGTACAGCAGAATCTAGATTAATCTAATATGTCTGCAGTTCTGCTGTCAGTGCCAGTGCAGCTTTTTGATCTGTTCCAGGGTTAGGGTTAATAATAATAGCTAATCTAGCTAGCACCACTATGCTATTAACCTGCAAATGGACCCTCCAGTTAGTTGCTATTGCTAACCTTTATGTTCTAGTAACTAGCCCAGAAAGTCAATGGTTACCCAAGTCAGTAGAAGGTATGACAGGTAGCTTAGTTGCATATGAATAGTTGTCTTCCCTAGTCTTCATTTTGACCTTTATCCTGTGCCATAAACCTGAGAGTCAAACCTCGTGTGGTTTATTGGCTGGGGCTGCAAATCAAGAAAGGTTCTGACATGTTTCTAATATGTAGTACTACCTAAAATATTGTGAACAAAGTGATAGTTTAACATTAATGTAGTAAAAAAAAATTAAAGGTATTAGTCAGCTCACTGTGAAATAATTTAACTCAACATGTAAACATATAAAACAGGACTGTAGGATCAAATGAGTTCTTCCACGTTATGACAAACAATGTTTGTCAAATGCACTGTTCATCACTAATGGCAACATTCAGCCTCCTAAGAGATTAATTAGTACAATTTCTATGTATATCTTATGTATATCTTAGCTACAGGCTTTGTTCTGACAGAGTTGACAAAGATTTATTCCTTACAAGTTATTTTATCAATTTATGGCAGTTCTTCCAGTTATCATTAAAACACGAGTCAGCTTTTATAAACATTATTTCTTCACAGGCCCAGCACCATCTCTGAAGAAGGTGTGTCCATAAAGCCAAATGCAGTTAGCAACAAAAGTCTATGTATATTACTTCTGTTGGGCAATAAACTAGGTGGCAAATAAGGAGGGAGGACCAGTGGATAATATGACAGTGGAAAATGTTATAAGAATTGAGATAATGTTGGTGTAAACTGTCAAACTGCCAACAAAATAAAAGGCAGCTAACATTGAAATTCTGAATGCTTAGCTAAAGAATCTAAATCTTATGCTTTAAGTAAAATCTTTATTTACTTTAAAAGCTATATACTTTAAAAGCTTTAAATTTTTCCTCAAAAATATAATTTAATTAAAACTTTTGAAAACTACACAATTGTCAAACTTAAAATACTATTATTTGGTTAAGGTAACCTTAAGCTCAGCTGCTTTTCTGAATTAAAATGACTGAGATGGCCTAAAGATTGAAACTGATATGTCAAAAACTCAGGATGAAGTTGTCCAATGCTGGTTTTACAGGATGCTCGTGAACTACAGCCAAAGTGACAAATAGGTTAAGGAGGGATACATCTGTCTGATCAATTTAAGGTTTATTTATTTTACAAGAGTAAAAAAGAGATCCAAGATAAATTGAGAAAGACAAAAGTTTTAGTCATTTTCACCTGAATGTCAAACTCTTGCATTAACTATTGACATGTAAAACAACAGAATGAACATTAGATTATATTATTTTTCAATGTTAGTTCCAATATTTTTTTTGCCAAAAATCAACATGATGTTGATGTAAGGACTACATTTCTCATAAATCTCATTGATCTACAGAACAGAAGGACTTAATTTCATTTTTTCTTCTTAATTATTTTTCTGATTGTTAAACATACATATTTTTGTAAACAGTTCTACACACTCAGTTATAGTAGGGATACATATATATATGCAACTTTTTTTTTTACTGTAGACAATTTTACACCTCACAGCAGCAAAACCACAGGTGTAAAAAGCAAACTGGCTGAATTTCCTGTAGTTGCGCTGAGCTGTTGTATTTTGTATGGGAGTCATTCCTGTGTTCTCAGGTCTGCTTACTGAGCAACACAAACTCAGTCTCAACTCCTCACATACCAATGCTTGGTCAGAACAAAGCTTTTGTGCCCATTTAGCATCTGTAATCTCTCTGCCACTAAACCCTTCTACAACATGGTTTTCAATATGAAACACTACTTTTTATTAAGCGCAATTTTAGTTGTAAACATTTGTAAATATTTGAGTTTATAATGTCTCTAAAGTCAATGTCCTCATACTTATTTGCACTGAACAATAAAAAATAATCATTAACTTACAGGGGTTGTGTGAAACATCACTGTCAGATTGCTGTGGAGACACTATTATATTCACAGCTATCAGACTTTTTAATATATTTTTAGGGCTCTAGCATTGAGAGTGTGAGGACCATAATGTAATGTATTTAATACAAGCAATTATTTTTCGCCAAGACAAAGGAAGTGGTTGTTTCTTGCCTGTTTCTTATGTAATCTGCTCCAAGTTTTCACATGTTCAACAAGAATCCCATTTTAAGGAAAGAGACATGCCAAACAGGCACATTGCACCCCCTGCTGGCTACCACAAGTAATCCCTCAATGACAATAATCATGTGATTTACATTACATTGTTACTCTACGTACTAGAACATAACACACAACTACTCTGTTTTATATGGTGATTGCAGCTGTGGGGCACTGAGGTGCAAGGGATAATTCAATGTTGCTTTCAGTTTTTATTTTTTTTATTGAATTTTACAAGCAAAACCTTGCATTATCAGGACAGGTGCTCAATTGGTTCACATCATAAAGGAATATTGCTTTGTGGCAGTAACAACACTCCATATGCCATTTTGCTGCTGCTTTCTTTGCCAGTGCTGAAAATGGGTGTGGCAAGAAGAAGATAAGCAAACTTGAGCTCTGAGTCTGCCAGTGCTTCAGCTTAAAAAACCTGATTGTTTCTTGATGCTCTTCTCCCTGAGATACTCGTGTGGTTTTGGTTCAGAAGTAGCTTGTTTTGCTGCATCTCACAACATTGCTTACATAAACTGCTCTACACACATGCACACAAAAACAAGATACACAAACATGTACTCAAGTACTGTACTTAATACTGCACTTAAGGTAAATGCACATTATATTACAGATTTGAATATCAGTACAAAATATAAATCAACAGATAAATTACTTTGTACTGTAACAGCTTAAGCTTGCAGTAATTAAAGTAATTAAAATAAGCCCCAAATGTATCAGCTACAATAAAGTGATAAACACATCACTAATTATAATGCATTAATTTAAAATAAAGTGTTCAGAAATGATTCAGTTTTAATGTTTTTTTAATCTTGATGCTCCAAGCTTACAAAAAAAAGGCACTGAGTAACTTTGGTAACAGAGGATTGTTACACAGTAGTAATGCTGCTTTTACTTAAATAAAAGCTAATATTTTGATGATTTCTGAAAAGTTTATTGAAAAGTATTTTCTAGTGCATTTGTCTTTTTCTGTAGAGCAAAAGACAACAAGGTCTTATTGTTTTTTGGACCATTTGCTCTGGAAAGTGTAATCAGTGAATCAGATGTTAACTTCCCATAGAGATTATTGACTGAAAAATAAATAAATAAATATTGGAAATCAAAATATATATTTGAACTCTTTTTTTTTAAAGTGAATGCAGTGTGTTTATTGTTATTATAAATGAAAGGAAACATTTGTGTCAAAATCGTGTAGAGACCACAGCGCATCATCCTGAAATTCAACCCACCCTTCATCACTTGCATATTGTTCTGTTGGTTTTTGGCTCCCTCCAGTGGTATTTATAAGAAGGGCACATTAGTTCTGTAGAGTAAAATATCTGACCCTGAAGGAAGCAGTTAAACAACTAACTAACAAACTAACAAACTAACTAACTAACTAACTAACTAACTAACTAACTAACTACATAAATAAATAAATAAACAAACCTATTAACTCTTATTTTAACAAAAACAACAACAAAAATATCTTTTCTCAATATCTCTTTTGATAAAAGAGGTGAATACTCAAAATATGCTTAAAAAAGGCAAAATTTCAAACTTTCAAACAGTTTTGTGTAATAGGCCTGTAAGTAGAAGGTTATTAATTGCATCGCAGTGAGCTATATTTTAGCAATGAAAATTAAGATATAAAATATGGATGAATGAACAATGAATCAGACGAATAATGCATACAATTTATTAAAACAAGAGAAACTCATGACTTTGAAAAAAAATAGGATATGTCTAAATGCAACTCATCATAAACCTCAGACATTTTACATTTTAAATGAGTGAAATTTATAAATTTATTTTAGATTCATTTTCCTTATTAATTTCTGTTTCTTTGCCATTAAATAATCAGATTTTATAAAGTAAATAATGTCTTAATTCATTAACAGTAAAAAGAACCCCCCTATCTATTTTCTATCTGGTTCAATGTCTTTATAATAAATATTGTATTACTGTTAATTAACAATAAATGTATCAATTCATCTCCCAAATTACCCCAAATTATTACAAAGATTAGTCAAGGAACAACAAGATTGACAGCCTTTTAATAATCAGAATAAAATTCATGATATCATCATATCATCATAACTTAATGTGTTTTTATTTTGATCCTTAGTAGTTAAATCGTCTTCCATTATCGTGTACATAGCGAGGGTTGGACCGGCCCTGTCTCAGAGACATCTCCAGGCTGTTCGTGTCCCAGCTTCTTGGGGATGAAGCTCGTGGGATCCTAGGAACCTCAGCTTTGGGATTCTTGGTCCTCCTGAAGCACCTTCCAGAGGATCTGTGGATAAAACATAATGACATGCTACTGTCTACTGTTGATGTATCTGTGATTGTATTATAATTATGTCTTATATTTGTAGATTTTCTTTGATTTCACACATTGCATGAGCAAGAGAGAAAAGGAACAAATGCATTGCAGAGGTAAAAATGAATGGTTGGAAGCAGATGAGCAGATGAGAAACTCACGCGCATGCCACTATGGGCAGAAGAATGAGTGCGATGAGCAGCAGTCCCCCAAGTATGGAGCCGACAATAACCAGTATCAACAGCCATGCTAACAAAACAGAATGAAGAGGTCATCAATAACAAGGCTTAAATATTAAAGTGAATTAAGAAAGAATTTGTCTAAAATTAAACCAAAAAGTGTTTCACATTTACTGCAGAATTGTAATTTCTTTTGAATCACTTCTTAAGACTCAGTTTTATAGTCTTGCTTTAATTAACACCTTTTATGTCAATTTAAGTATTTTTTTAAATTTCTGGTACTAATCTGCTCTTATTCCCCCAAAATGTAATGTCGTCTCTTAAGAAATATTTTGGGGAATCTATGAACACCCAAGAGTACTCTTGCACACATTTGAGCACTGACATGTTTGAGTAAAACAAGTTATTCTGTTTTCTTTTGTCTACCGTTCAATAATACTATATTATTTAAATGACAATAATATGTTTTACATACATATTACATATTTTCTATACATTTATTTATTTTTTTATAAGACTGGTCACAGTCAGCTCTGTGTCTAGACGTTCAGCTGATTAATGCTACTCCCTATTACCACTTGTTTGGAATTCATTTCCTGCAGAAGTGCCTCCACTATAGAACTAAAATTCTTCTTGCTATTGATTCCTG